>CM055265.1:129014168-129514989 GCA_029237695.1 Conchocele bisecta
TTGGGATTATTAACAATCATATCCATATAGTAGCAGATTTCGAGAGATGTATTTAAGACATGAACAAAAATCAACCGGAACCTGCACACCAGCCTAAGGAAATCCCACTCACAAGAAACCATGCACAGTTCTCCAGGTCGACCGCTATGGGAGAAATACCAGAGGACAGGTGAACAGACCACGGGAAAATCATCAACACTACGGCCGTCCTCGACCAAGCCAATGACACACTCGGGATAGGTGTGTGAAATGTGATATGACGAAACTAATGACTGCCACCATAACAATCAAATACAATGCTTCAACTGCAAGTTCATGGGACATACAGATTACCTATGCTGGAATGTATATGACATCTGCAAATATGTCAATAACAGTCGCAGCAGCATATTAAGCACATCAAGCACACAAACGTTATTTTTCTGATGAAACTGTGTTTTCCCTTTTAGGTAATGTTTGTGAACAGTGCAATAACATTTCATGTGGCTGTGACCACATAAATATTTCTGGAGAAATCATAAATTCATGTACAATCAATCAAGCCTATCAAAATGAAAGAGAATTAGAGACATATAGCCAGTGATTTGTATAAATTACCAACTCTGCAAGATGTCTCGTCATCTGAAAATGTATCTTGACACTCAAATAATATACCGTACATGATGATACTTCGCATGCATATGTACATTGTAGTGATTATTCCATGAGTGCCCAAAACATGTTGAACATTCATTTAAATGACAAAGGTATGAACATAGAGCATCTTAACATTCAATGAATTGCCTATAAAATTGATCAAATCAGAGGAACACTAAATTCAAACAATAATGACATCCATATTTTAGGTATGAGCGAGTCAAAACTAAATAGTGATCACCCAGATAAATACTTCCAAATAAACAACTTTCGGTCATTTTATAGAAAGGACAGGATTTTAACAACTGATAGAAGGGAAGAAGGTGGAGGTATTCTTGTTTATGTTTAGGATGGCATGAGGAATGATTTAGAGCATGACAGACTTGAATGTATATGGATAGAAATCTCTCCCAAAAAGTTTTCTTGCATGAAATATGTATAGACATCCTAGTGAATCATGGAACAAAAGGAATTCTATACCTTAGGTGATTTTAATCGAGATCTACTTAATAGGCAAACAAGTAAAGGTTGGCTTGATTTCATGGAGTCGTTTGGTTTTACACAGATAATAAATAATCCAACCAAGATAACACCGGTTTATGCCTGATTCCCCAACTTTTGATTTCCAGCATTCCTGGTTCCCCAGTCTATTTTTACAGGTCAATCAGAAAAGTCGAGACCCAAAGCTATAATCTGTTCCAATACACTATTGTTGAATGTGTGTGTTAATTAATTTCAAGTGTAGATTAATGTCAATTATCATACAAACCACAACTATTGACGGCATACGCACAAGAAATACAGGAAATCACACATATCCAGCCGACCACACCGACGTTGACGTGAGAAACGAAATGGAGAACATTCGCAAACGCAGTACAGCCGAATCTACCATCATCCGCCGCCAATATCGAGTTAGGAGGAGTGGACGCAGACAACGTCTGGCGAAAGATTTCTACAAATTGACGTCAGAAACAACCAGAGAATGCTCATTTTCGCGACTAGATCCGCTCTTCAACATATGGCGACGGAATATTTTACACGTGCCCCAGCTTCTTCCATCAATTGTTCACACTCCATGGATTTATCGACTGCGAAATGTACCACTTGTGTTTGCCTTTCTGCCGGGAAAATCGACCGACGTCTATGAGACATTCCTCCGTCAACTACAACAATCGTGTGAGGGATACGGCCTACAGATTAAACCCGAACAAGCGTTTCTCGACAACGAGATGGCGTCACGTAACGCGGTACTGCGAGTGCTCCCCGACACTGTAGCTAAGGCTTGTTTCTTCCACTAAACACAGTGTATCAGAGCTCCAGATAAGCTGCGTATTTGCTTAAATACCCAATTAAAATTGCCAAAAACCCAATTGAAATCAGAAGTAGCGAGTATTAATAAGCAATACAAAATGTCTGGTACCTTCATCATGCTGCAGAAAACAATAAACAGACCACAAATATAGCATATTTTTCTTATTTTCCATGAAAACACATCTTGGTATTTAATTAGAATTCTAATAAAATGCCAAGACATATTTTCATTTCGAAGAAACTACATGTATTCAATAATTGCTGTCTGTTGATGTGCAAACAGTAGTGTGAATTTATTTTACTCCATTCAAATTTTGAAATACCCAATTGCTCACAAATGATGGAGTGACAATACTCAATTACTAATTCCTTATCAGGAGCCCTGGTGTATTTGGCGTAAGGTGCAAGCTACAGGACTGGCCAGCATGTACAAGGAGCTTGCCAGTGTGCATACACTCGTGAGACGGGCATCTGTTCTTCCTCTTGTCCCGGAAAATGGTGTGGAGGGAATTAAGATCTACCCATGGACGTCACCCCATTCACCGACTACAGAGGGTCCCAGGACAACAAACCATCTGAACGGGTGGCACAGAAAACTGAAGAAGGCTGTTTAACATGCTCATCCGAACATCTTCAGCATCATTCAGACCATCCAGCAGATTAAAGCAGCGGGATACATACGCATGCTTCAGTATGAGGCGGGTGGTACTCGCCCAGTGCAGCGTCGTCGGTACCGACAGATTGAATGGATTATAGTGTGCTGTCAAATATTTTTGAACGTATCAATGTGCTGTAAAATTATGTATTTGTATTGAAAATAAGTGTCATTTCGGTCTAATCATTGTAGGAGACAATACTATTACGCAAACAGAAACCAAAATGGCTTACACCAGACACAATTGATGCAATGAGAATGAGAGAAAGATTTAAATCACTGAATGATGATGTACAATATAAAACATATCGCAATAAGGTAAATGTGTTGATTAAACATATACTGTGATTATAAATGAAAACAAAAAGCTTTCTAATATGTGCAAATTATTTAGCGAAGTAGGTGCTAGTAACACAAATGCATCTGCCACAGTTTTTTCTCTTAATGTTAACGGGCAAAAAATTGAAAACCCTGAAGAAATCACAAATTAATTTAACAACGTTTAAAAACAATTGATGTTTCTAAAGCAACTAGGTTGGATGAAATAGGGCCTAGGTTACTTAGAATTTCTGCACCTTACATTTCAGACAGTATAACATACATATGCAACCAGAGTATAAAAACCGGTATTTTCCCAGATAAATGGAAGAAGGGAAAAGTTACACCATTATTAACAAGAGTTGTCAGAAGACAACGAAGCTCGCCTGTTGGCAGCCTTCATTCAAACTTGTCACAGTTGTATAAAAAAAACATGAATATTATATAACTTGACCTTGGGATATGGGGTGTGCGGTGGACCTTGACATTGAGGTCAGTGGTGGAAGGTGGGTCGTGGATTTGATATAGCATGATATAGCATATTAAGATGCATGCATGCATGAAATATCAATGCGCTCCCTGAAAAGAGAAGGAAAACAAAATTTAACCCAGCTTAAGTTTATGAACACACTAAGTTGGTGATTTTCTATAGCATGATAGCTATTCACATGAGGAATGCATGTATAAATGTGTTAAGTTTGTGACCTTGGCCTTGGCGAAAGGGGGGGGGGGGGGGGGGGGGTGGGGTGGGACATGCATTTGCTGTATGCTGTAGCTCAATAGAGTATCATCAGATGAATGCATGTATGAAACATGAAGGTGTTCCCTGTAAAGAAACGGAAGTTATAAAAAGACATTTACTCCAACGTTAAGTTTATGATGTTGATCTTGGGGAAAGGGGTGGGGTGGGTCATGGATTTGCTGTAGCACAATAGAGGATCATCAGATGAATGCATGTATGAAATATCAAAGCGTTCAAAGTGTAAAGAAACGGATGTTACACAACATTTACCCCAATAAAAACGTTTATGAACATGCTAAGTTTGTGACCTTGACCTTGGGGTAATGGATAGGTGGTGGGCTGTGGATTTGCTACAGCATGATAGAGGGTCATCTGAGGAATGTATGTATGAAATATCAAGGCGTTCCATCAAATGAAATAGTTGTTATCAGACATTTACCCAAACGTTAAGTTTATGAATGTGTCAAGTTTGTGACCTTGACCTTGGGGTAAGGGGTGGGCGGTGGGTCATGGAATTGCTATAGCACGATAGAGTATCATCAGATGAATGCGTGTATGAAATATCAAGGCGTTCCACGAAAGGAAACAGATGTTATAAGACATTTACCCCAACGTTAAGTTTATGAATGTGCTAAGTTTGTGACCGTGATCTTGGGGAAAGGGGAAAGGGGTGGGGGTTGGTCATGGATTTGCTATAGCATGATAGAGTATCATCAGATGAATGCATGTATGAAATATCAAGGTGTTCAAAGTGTAAAGAAACAGAAGTTACACAACAGTTACC
Organism: Conchocele bisecta; assembly: GCA_029237695.1. Classification (NCBI taxonomy): domain Eukaryota; kingdom Metazoa; phylum Mollusca; class Bivalvia; order Lucinida; family Thyasiridae; genus Conchocele; species Conchocele bisecta. The sequence goes on from CM055265.1 coordinate 129,018,618, forward strand.
CCAACATTAAGTTTATGAACATGCTATGTTTGTGACCTTGACTTTTGGGTAAGGGTTGGGTGGTGGGTTGTGGATTTGCTACAGCATGATAGAGGTCATCTGAGGAATGTATGAAATACAAGCGTTCCATGAAAGGAAACAGACATTTACCCCAACGTTAAGTTCATGAATGTACTAAGTTTGTGACCTTGACCTTGGGGTAAGGGATGGGCGGTGGGTCATGGATTTGCTATAGCATGATGGAGTATCATCAGATGAATGCATATTTGAAATATCAAGACGTTCCATGAAAGGAAACAGATGTTATAATACATTTACCCCAACATTAAGTTTATGAATGTGCTAAGATTGTGACCTTGACCTTGAGGAAAGGGATGGGCGGTGAGTCATGAATTTGCTATAGCACGATAGAGTATCAGCAGATGAATGCATGCATGAAATATGAAGGCGTTCCCTGTAAATAAACAGAAGTTACACAACATTTACCCCAACGTTAAGTTTATGAACATGCTAAGTTGTGAGCTTGACCTTGGGGTAACGATTGGGTGGGCGGTGGGTCATGGATTTGCTATAGCACGATAGAGTATCATCAGATGAATGCTGTAATGAAATATCAAGGCGTTCCATGAATGGAAACAGATGTTATAAGACATTACCCCAACGTTAAGATTATAAAGTGCTAAGTTTGTGACCTTGACCTTGCGGTAAGGGCTGGGTGGTGGGTCATGGATTTGCTACAGCATGATACAGGGTCATCTGAGGAATGCATTTGTTGATAACTGGGTATGAATATACTGGTATGAAATAACAAGGTGTTCCATGAAAGGAAACAGAATTTGTTATAGACATACCCCAACGTTAATGTTTATGATGTGCCAAGTTTGTGTAAACTAAGACCTTAGGGGTAAGCTGTTGGTAAGGGTCATGAATTTGCTACAACATGATAGAGGGTCATCTGAGGAATGCATGTATGGAAAAACAAGGTGTTCCATGAAAGGAAACAGAAGTTATAAGACATTTACCCAACGTTATGTTTATGAATGTGCCAAGTTTGTGACCTTGACCTTGGGGTAAGGGCTGGGTGGTGGGTCATGGATTTGCTACAGGATGATAGAGGGTCATCTGAGGAATGCATGTATGGAAATAAAAAACAAGGTGTTCCATGAAAGGAAACAGAAGTTATAAGACATTTACCCAACGTTATGTTTATGAATGTGCCAAGTTTGTGACCTTGACCTTGAGGTAAGGGCTGGGTGGTGGGTCATGGATTTGCTATAGCATGATAGAGGGTCATCTGAGGAATGCATGTATGAAATAACAAGGTGTTCCATGAAAGGAAACAGAAGTTATAAGACATTTACCCAACGTTAAGTTTATGAATGTGACAAATTTGTGACCTTGATCTTGGGGTAAGGGCTGGGTGGTGGGTCATGGATTTGCTACAGCATGATAGAGGGTCATCTGAGGAATGCATGTATGAAATAACAAGGTGTTCCATGAAAGGAAACAGAAGTTATAATAAGACATTTACCCAACGTTAAGTTTATGAATGTGCCAAGTTTGTAACCTTGACCTTGGGGTAAGGGCTGGGTGGTGGGTCATGGATTTGCTACAGCATGATAGAGGGTCATCTGAGGAATGCATGTATGAAATAACAAGGTGTTCTGTGAAAGGAAACAAAAGTTAACAGACATTTACCCAACGTTAAGTTTGTGGACGACGCTGACACCGACGCCGCCGATGCCGACGCCGGCGCCGACGACGCCGGGGGTATGAAATAAGCTCTTCTGCACTTCGTGCAGGCGAGCTAAAAACAGGTGAAAAAGATGATCCATACAATTATATGTCACTACGAAATATATTGGGGCCCGTTTCACTAAACTTTGTACGAATAAAATGTTCGTAAGCGCAAATTTAGGATCGTCTGGAAATTTCCATTGATGGATTTACATTTATTGAGTATAGGATGCAGCCTATGCTCAATAAATTTAAATCAAATAATTGATTACAAGAAAACAGTGTTAATGTGATATTTACAGACTATCATAATATTTCACTTATGAACATTTTAGTCTCACAAAGTTTAGTGAAACGGCCCCCTGGTTCTGTCAAACTTTTAGAAAAGCATGTCCATGACCGTGTAATGGAATTTCTTGTTTCATACAATTTGCTGCACACAACACAATCAGGATGTAGACCAAATCACTCGTGTGAAACCACATTAGCTTATATGATAGATAAATGGTTGGGCAAATTATTGGAGCCATCATGGTAGACTTTAAAAAAGTGTTTGATCTAGCTGACCATGCATTACTATTGATAAAACTTTATCACTATAAATGTTCACATACAACAAAAACTGGTTCTCATCATATTTATTAAATAGAAGCCAAACGGTATGCTCTAATAACACGCTATCTGGAGTTTCATCCATTACCTCCGGGGTCCCACAGGGGTCTATATTAGGACCACTTATGTCTTTAATATGTTTATAAATGGTTTACCTCTTTATACATATTTAGTTAATACTGACCTATATGCTGATGACACAACACTGTATGAAACGAATACATGGTACAATCCATAAAAAAACAAATTGGAAAGTGCTTTAGACAATTTGTCAAAATGGTGTAATAACAAGAGCGCCAAGCAAATACTGGTATGTAAAGTTGTCACTACATATACATCAAAATAAGCACATGAGAGGCACAAAATGTCAATGAGACAAACTTGAGAAGTCACCAGGGTAGGAGTTGTCTCGCGATATGTACAGATATATCTTACACAACTTTGAGAGGTTTGGAGACCACAACAGGATGCTTCCAGCCTACTTTTTATTGCAATCCTTAGATTTTATGTATTATATAACCATATGCCGTAAACAAGTTTTTAAGAATTTATGCTATTTTTAGACGGCGGCCATCTTGGATTAACAAAGACCGCCATTTTAACAAAACTGAAAAGGCTTTACCAATGGACCATAACTGCGAAGTTTGCTACCAATGGCCAAGCGGTTTGTATGAAGAAGACGTTTGAAATCTGTAATAAGAGAATGACCTTTTGACCTTTCGGCGGCCATCTTTGATGATTTAATCATCTGATTTCGACAAAAAATGCTCCTAAGTGATCGTTTCGTCCATACCTTCGAATTGATATATGACATGACCATATTCGGTCAAATTTGAAATTTGAACCCTACTTGACCCCTCCTGCCCCGCCAATTTTTGACCCGGGGCCATCATTTAAAGGAATCTGAAACATCGTTAACTATCGCTCATCCATATCAAGTTTCGTCGAAATCGGCCTGGCGGTTCGTGAGAAGAAGATTTTTTGAGAATTTGACCTACTTTCAACAGCTGCCATCTTTGAGTTCGTGATGACCACCATTTAAACAAAAATGAAAAGGCTAGACCCAATAACCATTACCATGAAGTTTGGCCATTATTGGACAAGCGGTTCACGAGAACAAGACGTCTTGGATGACATAACCATCCGATTTCGACAAAAAATGCACCAGAGCGATCGTCTCGTTGATATCTTCGATTAGATATATGACATTACCATATTAGGTCAAAAATAAATTTTGACCCCAATTTGACCCAATTTTTGACCCCGGGGTCACCATTTTAACAACTTTGAAAGAGCATTGTACATCGATCATTTCTACAAAGTTTTGTCGAAATCCGGTTGGCGGTTCTTGAGAAGAAGATTTTTGAAGAATTTGTGCTATTTTTAGACGGCGGCCATCTTGGATTACGTAATGAAGTTATTTTAACAAGTTTGTAATCCCCCTATCTAAGGACCATGACCATGAAGTTTGGTGACTATAGGCCCAATGGTTACCGAGGAGAAGACGTTTGAAAATGTTCACGGACGGACGACGGACGGACACATTGCGGTAACAATAGCTCACATGAGCTTCGCTCAGGTGAGCTAAAATGGAATGCTAATTAATGCAGCCAAGAAAAAAGTCATGCTAGTAACTACTCATCAAAGACAAGTATGCTTGACTATTGATTGTTTAGGTTTAAAACTTAATGGCGAAATTTTAAAAATGACACAGAATGATAAAATACCAGAGTTCACATTGATAAATATCTAACTTTGTCTATGCATATCTATGCAAGTTTGTAAAACCTACATACCACCACATATTGACTATTGTAGTATAATATGGAGTGGAACATCGCTAACCAATCTAAACAGATTATATAAATTACAAAAACGAACATGTAAAATAATTTTGGACTACAATTATACTGATATAGCTAAACGTATGGATGTACTGAAAATACTTAGCATCTATGAACGGGTATTTTTAAGAAAAACAAAATTCATGTTTAATGTTAATAAATCAGTAATACCATCCTACATGAATTAAATGTTTCATGTTCGGCCACCAAATGAAAATCTACCAACTCTGATATCCACAACTTCAAGTAATTATATTACACATAGACCATACAAGGAAATATTTAAACAAAGCATATCTTATTCAGGTTCCATCATTTGGAACTGTTTACCAAGAAAGATAAGAAGAATTCCGCCACGGAAGCGGTGTCGCGCCTGCCGGGGCATTTGACCGTAACATGATCATGGGCATGTGCTATAGTAAGCATCACAAAAACGGTCACAGAAGTGCATGCTTAAAACGCGAAAAACGTCAAGGTTGAAGAACCTTGTTGACATACAAAAAAATGGCTAAGTGTTTCCACAACCATACAAAGGCAAAAGAGGTCAAGGTCATGTTAATGGCAGCATGAGTGTGTTCCGAATGTTCACATGTATTAAGTGTCCAAATATCGAAGCAATCTGCCAAGTAATACTAAAGTTATATCATGATGAAAAAACTTGTACAAACTTTTTGACACAAACAAATGGCATAGTGTTTCCGCAAAAATGTGAAGGTAATAAAGGTCAAAATCATGTTAATGGCGGCATGAGTGTGTTCAATTTTTTAAACATTGAAGCAATCCATAAAGTAACATTAATGTTATACGATGATGAAGAAACTTGTACAAACTTTTTGACACAAAACAATGGCCAAGTGTTTCCACAAACATGTGAAGATAAAAAAGGTCGAGGTCACGTTAATGGCGGCATGAGGGTGTTCCGAATGATCACATTTATCAAGTGTCCAAATAACGAAGCAATCTGTTAATTAATATTAAATTTATATCATGATGAAGAAACTTGTACAAACGTTTTGACACAAACAAATGGCATAGTGTTTCCGCAAAAATGTAAAGATAACAAAGGACAAGGTCATGTTAATGGCGGCATAAGTGTGTTCCAACTGCTCACATATATTAAGTGTACACATATTGAAGCAATCCGTAAAGTAATATTAAAGTTATACGATGATGAAGAAGCTTTACAAACTTTTTGACGCAAAAAATGGCTAACTGTTTCCGCAAAAATGTGAAGGTAAAACAGGTCAAGATCATGTTAATGGCTGCATGAGTGTGTTCCAAATGCTCACATGTATCAAGTGTCGAAATATTGAAGCAATCCGTCAAGTAATATTAAACTTATACCACGATGACAAAGCTTTATCAACCTTTCGGACGATGACGACGACGGAAAAAGCGACGACTATAGTCGCGACTTTTATTAAAGCAGGCACGACAAAAACAATAGAGACGAGAAATAATTTTCATTGTGAATGTATTCAATGGATAAAAGCTAAATGAATCATCCAGGCAATTTCGTGTAGGGATAAGAATTGATGTATAATACCTGTAATATACATAATGTGAATATGCATGTTTGTGTTTTGTTAAAATGTAAATACATATAGTCTGTGGTTCAATCCCTGATCACATATATTATATGCTAACACTTTCAGGGCATGCTTTCCTCTCTGGTCTTTGCAATCAAATAACATCTAAATGTGCCATTTGCATACATTCAGCTTGTTCAATGTTTTCACTTTAATTATGACACAGTGGACATGTGCGTGTGTGTGCCTTGGTATATTTCAACATGATCCATGGCTGGGTTTGTGCATATATCACATGTGCTCAATTTGTCCTCACTCAGTGATCAAACCATATTCCATGTCGTTTGGCATGTGCGAAAACTCAAACTACAAAATGTATATTTGTCCAGAGAGGGTTGATTCGCATACTCTCATCCAGACCCAGATGTAAATACATGTAAATTGCATTAATTTTGGTATATATACTTTCAAAAATATAGAAATCATCGTTTCACACAATAATTTTAAACCTATGTCAATGGAAAATAAAATAAAATTCCCAGTACCCCCCCATTTTTATTACAAAAATCGGAGGAGATTCTGCTAATTAATTTATTGCCAAGGCGTACTTTGATTATTGTGTAACATGATCCACTGTTGTATATATGTACATGTATATATGAGGGCCTCATGGAAGATTAATTTGAAACTAAATGTGTAACCCACTTAAAATAAAGTCTATTATTATTTTGATGGTCATCTTGAAACTGACAGTCATGGTGACATTGTATATGATTAAGTTTTGGGTGTATTAATTTCAATAATGTCTCATTAGAAAAATAAATACAGCACATGTAGTGTTTAATGTCGAACTGATTACACCAATGACTGCATGAATTATATACCGCTAACATGTATTGTATTTATTTTTCACTGTTTGCAACTCACAAACAATAGTTACTTTAAATTATTAACAAGTCATATGTGGGATCCTTAATGTGGGAGAAAGCTATGCATATTTGCAATAAGCATACCCATGCATTTCATCATATCATACTACATACTGCCTTGGCCAATGATCATTATGCTCGCTTGATTGTGAGAAGTGTGCTCGTTACCAATCGCATTAACTAGACAGCCCAATAATAATGTGATATTCCTTGTCAATCCATTTTGGAAACATTTCTTCAATACTCAAAATGATGCACATACATCCGTGTTTGTCTTTGAAAATAAACAGAATATCACACTCTATATATGCCGGTAACAATGTTAGTGTTGTTTAATTACTGAAAACTGCAGCTTCATCGTCAATATTATTGAACATCTGATCATTTGTATATAGAACTGGTATGGATACATGTAATAATTACATGCAATTGTGTTTATAACAACTCCATAAAGTAAATAATATAACAAAACAAGAACATTTTGGCGGAATTTTTGACTTTTCTGACAATTGTGGAAGGATATTGCATAACTATTTCATGTATTTTCAATTTATTTGTGAGGGAAAGCACTGTATATGTGTTTCAACTTTATGAATGTCCGTCATCGTTTGTAACAGCACATGATCCGCAAAAAAATGTCAAACCGCCTATTTCGGCAGCCATTTGGAAATATATTGCCATTTGCTGATGTAATTAAACGTAAGATGTATTCTAAATCATTTTACATTCAAATATGACTCTTAATTATAGTAATTTCCCCGGTTAATATTGATCAGACTGAATAGTTAATATTGAACAGTCCTTAATAAAACAATATAATAATGTTTGGTGGCCATCTTGAGAAATGTCCGCCATTGTTCATCCAGCGGCTTTTTGAACGCAGACAACGAGGTTTGATAAACAATATGCTACTGAATCATACTGAAAATATCATACTCACCAAAAATCCCACATGGGATAACAACTGTTACCAGTCGGTAAGTGACTCTCATGCGTATATGAGAAGTATACTATGAACATATTTCACAATATCCTCGCCTTCCTTTTGTATGATATTGGATGGAATTTAATTTATGTTTTTCCTCAAACAAATCAGTCCGGAGATATAGTGATCGCCCCACATCAGTTGTTCCTTTGGTCGTCTGAATAACATTGTGTCAGCTTCGTAAGCCTTACACATATGCACAGTCTATTGTTGATTTTGTTCTGGACGAGAGCATGCTCTGGCAGCATATGGGAATTGTATCCATTGGAGGTGGTTCTCATGTGCTGTCAGTAATTTGTTTGTAGTAAAATGATATAGTACAGTACAGAACTGAAAATCAGCAAACGACAACACTCTGTTCCCACCTATCAACAATTAACACTTACAATGCTGGATTAGCTTTTTTTGTCTGCTATTTGTTTTGTATTTTCCATTTTTCATAGCAGTTGTCTCCCATTGACCAACACAAATGATAATTGTTTACTTTATGTCAGTACCGGTACATGTAGAAAGAAAATATATTCATGACTAGCTGTAAAAAGAGAATGTGGCACACAGGTGGTTATTCTGTCTGTTATACATGTTAACCCTTTCAACTCCAAGTAAATGGAATAGACTGTGAGATGAAACTTACTTTCAAAAGGTACGGATCCTGAGGAGACGGCTTGTCACGAGCCGGCTCATTTGGATCTACACTGTTTGCCACTATACGTGCATTGAAAGTGTTATGGTTGTCCCCCTTAGTCCATGATGAATTTATGTTTGCGTTTCAGCAGATTAGTTTCATTATCAACATAATTTATTTTAAATTTTCTTTCTGGTCTTCAAATTGTCAGTATACCTACCCAAAACTACAAGTTTATTCTCCATATTATAAAGAAATATCAGCTTCTAGTACATTTAAAGCACCCCTCCCTCAGTAGATTAGATATGCACAGCTTTTTTTTGTTCACTCCTTTTTGCATTCCCCCCAGGTTTACGCACCCGCAGGCTCTGTTGGAGTTAAATATGGTAAGAAAAAAAACCACCATAAATAGGCAATGAGTGAAATAAAAATATTGTCATTAAATTGTCAAGGAATAGGTCAACTTCCCAAACGCACTGATCTTTTTAAATACTTAAAAGATAAAAAATATCACATATACTGTTTGCAAGATACCCATTTCACTTCAGGGGAAGACGAAAAATGTGTACGGACTAGATGGGGTAATGATTGTTATTTCAGTTCATTTCGATCTAATGCAAGGGGAGTAGCAATATTATTCAATAGTAATTTAGACTATAAAGTACACCAGTCTAAATGCGATCCCAATGGTAACTTCATTCTACTATATATCACTATTGAAAATAATAATTTTACACTTGTATGCCTGTATGGACCAAACTCAGATGATCCCCTTTTTTTCAGAACATATCAAAATAATTATGTGAAATGAATAACGATAAATATATTTTATGCGGAGTTTTTAAACTTGTTTTGGACCCAGATTTAGACTATCATAACTATGAAAATATAAATAATAAAAAATCTAGAGAAAAATTATTAGAAATTATTCAAGAAAAATATTTAATCGACCCTTTTAGAGAAAATCACCCCCTAATGAGAAGGTTCACATGGAGACGACGACAGCCTGTTCAGCAAGCAAGACTAGATTTCTTCCTCATCTCTGAAAATACTTTACCTTCAATTAAAAACTGCATCATTGAAAATACCTACAGATCGGATCATTCACCTGTATTGTTAAGTTTATGTTTCAACAATTTTATAAAGAGAAAACTACTATGGAAACATAACAATTCAATGCTGAAAGACATAAATTACATAAACATGATTAATGCAAAAATAGAAGAAATAAAAAATCAATATGCTATTCCAATATATAACAGAAAACTTGCATGAAATACCAAACAACGAATTGCAATTCACAATTAACGATCAACTTTTTCTAGAAACACTTATGATGGAACTAGGTGGAAAATCTATTTCTTATTCTTCTTTTATAAAAAAATAAACCAATCAAAAAGAAAAATCATTAACAAAACAAATATTTGACATGGAAAAACAATTAAAGAAAGAAGACATGAATAAAATTGAAATTTTAAAATTAGAACTCCAGAAAATTAAAGTAAATGGTTTAGTTATTCGATCAAGGGCTCTAAATATAAATGAAGGAGAAAAACCAACAAAATATTTCTGTGCACTCGAATCTCATAACTTTATAAGTAAAACAATACCAAAACAAAATGGCAAAATAATTACAAATCAGTCGGAGATATTAAAAGAAACAGAAATAGTTTACACCAAACTGTATAGCAATAGCAATAAAGACACAGATACTTATAAAGATTTAGATTTGGATAATTTTTTTTCACAAAAACTGAACTAGCCTTTGCACTAAAAAACATGACGAACAACCGTAGCCCAGGTACAAGCGGACTTGCATGCGAATTTTATAAAACGTTTTGGCATAAACTGGGTGATTTCATTTGTAGGGCAATAAATTATAGCTATCAGAAGGGTGAACTATCTACAACTCAACGGCAGGGTATAATAACACTAATCCCAAAATAAAATAAATCTCGACATTTCTAAAAAAATATAGACCTATTTCATTATTAAACACAATTTACAAAATGGCATCAGCATCTATCGCAAATAGAATAAAAACAGTATTAGATAAATTAATAAATGGGGACCAAGCACCATTTATTTCAGGAAGATACATGGGGGGAAACAGTAGGCAGGTATACGACAATATGCAATATATTGAAAAAAAAGATATCCCAGGACTTCTTCTTCTTATAGACTTTGAGAAAGCATTTGACTCTATATCGTGGAACTTTATTCATAAAGTAGTTCGCTATTAAAATTATGACCAAATATTAGGCAATGGATTACATTATTCTACAAAAATGCTTAACTATCAGTTAATCAACACTGTAACCTCTCACCTTTTTTTTTCAATACATCGAGGCTGTCGTCAGGGGGACCCACTCTCACCGTACATATTGATCTTATGCGCAGAAATACTTGCACTCAGAATACTCAAAAATCATAAAATTAGGAATTAAAATAAATGGAACAGAATATAAACTAACACAGTTTGCAGATGACACTGGTGCCTTCTTGGATGGATCAAGTGAATCACTAAATGAAACACTTAGTGAACTGGAAATGTATGCCCACTGGCATATGTCAGGACTTAAAGTTAATTTTGGATTGGGGCAAACAAATTTAGCCAAGACTCAATTAAAACCAAATGGAAACTAAAGTGGGAAAGTAACAGATTTAAATTGCTTGGAATTACTTTTGATACAGATTTAGAAAAAATTGTGGACATAAATTTCTCGGAAAAAATGAAGCTCATAAAAGAAAAAAATCAACAGCTGGAACAAAAGGTACTTAACACCATTAGGCCGAATCACAGTCATAAAGTATTTTCTTCTCCCATCTTTAAATCACCTGTTTATATCCCTTCCTAACACCAGTCAAAGATGTGTTAAAGATATCAGCAGCATTATGTATATTTTTTTATGGCAAGGTAAATCACGAGTAAAAGGCACAATCACATGCACAAAATATGAGGATGGCGGACTAAAAATGACAAATATTGAGGACTATATATCATCTTTAAAAACAACATGGGTAAGAAGAATAGTGTGCAACAAATATAAATTTATAAACATTTCAAATACAGAAATTGATACAGATAATATTTTTAAATTGGGAGATATGTACATCGAACAAAAAATATAGGAAAAATTTCAAACCTTTTTTGGAGGGATGTTCTAAAAGCTCATCTAAAATTACAAAATAAGCTTAAGCCGATAACCATGCATGCATTTCTTTCTAGCCCATTATTTTTTAATAAGGACATAAAATGTGGGTCAACCTTCTTCAATAAGGCATGGTTTGATAACGGAATATGTTTTATCAATGACATTATCAAAATTGATGGAATATTTGCCTCTCAAAATCAACTTAAAAACAATTTCAACATATATATAAACTTTCTTCAATATTATGGCCTTGTCAAAGCAATAAAAGATTGGGGTAAAAGCTTGAAACTTAAAAATATCGAAAAAAGTTAGAAATGCCATTTACTTCATACAAACTAAAAATATACCTAAAAAACAAAACCGGGACAAAAGACATGTATCTCGAATTAAACTCCAATTCTGAAACTCCAGCTGGTAAAATTAAATGGAACTCCACTTATAATTTTAACAATGAAACATGGAAGAAAACATATTTATGGCCGCATATCATAACAAAAGACACAACTCGAAAATGGTTCCAGTACCGAATAAACCACAATATTCTGGCCACAAATGATTTCCTGAATAAGATTAAAATTGCAAGTAGTCCATTATGTACATTCTGTAAAAAGCTTTCGGAAACAATAAAACATTTGTTTTGGGATTGTGAGGCTACAGAAAAACATAGTTATGTAACTTCAAGAATGGTTAGCGACAAAAAATATAACTATTACAATTAACGAAAAATCATTCATCTTTGGGATTTACGAAAAAACAATAAGTATCTTCAAACAAGTTATACTATTAGAAACTAAATACTATCTCTATTATTGTCGATGTTCAAAAGTAGTTCCAAGTCTCAGCGTACTCAAGCATCGAAGTCAACTAATGTATGAAACATCCAGGAAGGCAGCAATAATGGACAATAAACTTGAAAACTTTACAAAAATTTGGGAAGAATCTATCATTTCACAAGTTTAATTTATATAACAACAAGAGGGCCATGATGGCCCTTATTTGCTCACCTGACTCCATGAACTCCAGAGGAGAATGTGACATCGAGTTCATATGTGCTTTAACAAAATTGTGCTATTTTTAGATGGCGGTCATCTTGGATTAAGCGATGACTCTCATTTTACCATATCTGAAAATGCTTCACCCAAGGATCTGAACTTACTATGAAGTTTGGCCAGCATCGGCCATGTGGTTCCTGAGAAAAAGACGTTCAAAATCTCGAATAAATGGACAAAAGGCCATCATGGATGACATAATCATCCGATTCCGACAAATATTGCACCAGAGCAATCGCCTCATCGATAACTTCCATTTGATATGTGACATGAGCATATTTGGTCAAAAATAACATTTGACACTACGGACCACGCCCATTTTTGACCCCGAGGTCACCATTTTAACACCTTTGAAAGAGTATTCTACGTCGATCATTCCTACCAAGTTTCGTCGAAATCCGTCTGGCGGTTCATGAGAAGATCTTTTAAGAATTTGTGCTATTTTTAGACGGCGGACATCTTGGATTAGCGACGACCTCCGTTTTAACAAATCTGAAAAGGCTTCACCCATGGACCATAACTGTGAAGTTTGGCCACCATGGGCCAAGCGGTTCGTGTGAAGAAGAATTTTGAAATCTCTAATAAAAGAACGGCCTTTTGACCTTTCGGCGGCCATCATGGATGACATGACCATCCAATTTCGACAAAAAATATACCAGAGCGATCGCCTCTTTGATACCTTCGATTTGATATATGACATGACCATACTCGGTCATAAATAAAATTTGACCACAATTTGACCCAACGGGCCACGCCCATTTTTGACCACGGTGTCACCATTTTAACAACTTTGAAAGAGCATTGTACATCAATCATTCCTACAAAGTTTCGTCGAAATCCGGTTGGCGGTTCATTAGATTAGCGACGAGCTCCATTTTAACAAATCTGAAAAGGCTTCACCCATGGACCATAACTGTGTAGTTTGGCTACCATAGGCCAAGCGGTTCGTGTGAAGAAGAATTTTGAAATCTCTAATAAAAGAACGAACTTTTGATCTTTCGGCGGCCATCTTGGTTGACATAACCATTCAATTTCGACAAGAAAATGCACAGAGTGATCGCCTCGTTGATACATTCCCGCCTGCGATTATCTTACCAATAATTGCAATCCAGCGGTCCTTGAATTGCAATTCTTCCCCTCTGGAATTGCAGTCTAATTGCGGTCCAAACGCGGTCCCGTTTTTGCGGTCATTCTTTCGCGATAACGTTTGTGCGGTCATTCTTTCGCGGTCCAGTTTGTGCGGTCATTCTTTCGCGATACCGTTTGTGCGGTCATTCTTTCGCTATTTGCGGTAAAAACTTACCGTATCATCGTATAGTACAGTTTGTTTACATTATACAAACGTACTATACGAATATTATACAAACATACGATATCCGTTCGTAAATGCGATATATCCGTACGGATATGGTATGAATATAAAGTGGGTCATCGTGCGGTTAAAATATACCGATGCACCGGTTCATTTAGAATGTAAACATCCGGTTTTCATTTCGCTCATCTGCCACAATTTTAAGTTTTTCAAAATGAATAAATTTTCAGTTTTACGATACAGAAACAATATTTAAAACTGAGGATTGTGAAGTACTGTATCACAGTACATATACATGTGTGTTCAATATACAGTAATTCATGAGTAATTCATCACTGTACTCCGCACCACCGCCGGGGACACAAAACAATGATCCCCCACGCACACCAGCCATCTACATTTGGCGTCCTAAAGGTTCCGGTCTATATCCCACAGTGGGAACAATGTGTATCACCACCACCACCAGTTTTTGTCTATGACTACACTACACCCCCACCCCCGACCACCACTTCTGTCTGTAACGCAGGATGACGTGACCGACTGATCAAGTGCTAAACTAGTCCTGGTGCGATGACCGACTGATCAAGTTCTAAACTAGTCTTCATGCGATGGCCGACTGATCAAGTTCTAAACTAGTCGTGGTGCGATGGCCGACTGATCAAGTTCTAAACTAGTCATGGTGCGATGGCCGACTGATCGAGTGCTATACTAGTCCAGGTGCGATGGCCGACTGAGCAAGGGCTAAACTAGTCTTGGTGCGATGGCCGACTGATCAAGTTCTAAACTAGTCGTGGTGCGATGGCCGACTGATCAAGGGCTAAAGTAGTCTTGGTGCGATGGCCGACTGATCAAGTTCTAAACTAGTCCTGGTGCAATGGCCGACTGAGCAAGGGCAAAACTAGTCTTGGTGCGATGGCCGACTGATCAAGTTCTAAACTAGTCCTGGTGCGATGGCCGACTGATCAAGGGCTAAACTAGTCTTGGTGCGATGGCCGACTGATCAAGTGCTAAACTAGTCCTGGTGCGATGACCGACTGATCAAGTGCTATACTAGTCTTCATGCGATGGCCGACTGATCAAGTTCTAAACTAGTCGTGATGCGATGGCCGACTGATCAAGTTCTAAACTAGTCATGGTGCGATGGCCGACTGATCGAGTGCTATACTAGTCCAGGTGCGATGGCCGAATGAGCAAGGGCTAAACTAGTCTTGGTGCGATGGCCGAATGAGCAAGGGCTAAACTAGTCTTGGTGCGATGGCCGACTGATCAAGTTCTAAACTAGTCGTGGTGCGAATGGCGACTGATTCATGGGCAATAAAAGTAGTCTTGGTGCGATGGCCGAATGATCAAGTTCTAACTAGTACCTGGTGCAATGGCGACTGAGCAAGGGCAACAAAACTAGTCTTGGTGCGATGGCCGACTGATCAAGTTCTAAACTAGTCCTGGTGCGATGGCCGACTGATCAAGGGCTGAACTAGTATTGGTGCGATGGCCGACTGATCAAGTTCTAAACTAGTCCTGGTGCGATGGCCGACTGATCGAGTGCTATACTAGTCCTGGTGCGGTGGCCGACTAATCAAGGGCTAAACTAGTCTCAGTACGATGGCCGACTGATCAAGGGCTAAACTATTCCTGGTGCGATGGTCGACTGATCAAGTTCTAAACTAGTCATGGTGCGATGGCCGACTGATCAAGTTATAAACTAGTCCTGGTGCGATGGCCGACTGATTGAGTGCTATACTAGTCCTGGTGCGATGGCCGTCTGATCAAGTGCTAAAGTAGTCCTGGGTTGGCAGACTGATCAAGTGCTCTACTAGTCCTGTTGCGATGGCCGACTGATCAAGTGCTATACTCGGCATGGCCGACTGATCACGTGCTATACTGGGCATGGTGAGATGGCCAACTAATCAATTGCAATCCAGCGGTCCTTGAATGGCAATTCGTCCGCTATGAAATTGCAGTCTAATTGCGGTCCAATCGCGGTCCCGTTGTTGCGGTCATTCTTTCGCGATACCGTTTGTGCGGTAATTCTTTCGCGGTCCAGTTTGTGCGGTCATTCTTTCGCGATACCGTTTGTGCGGTCATTCTTTCGCTATTTCCGTTAAAAACTTACCGTATCATCGTATAGTACAGTTTGTTTACATTATACAAACGTACTATACGAATATTATACAAAAACATACGATATCCGTTCGTAAATACGATATATCCGTACGGATATGGTATGAATATACAGTGGGTCATCGTGCGGTTAAAATATACCGATGCACCGGTTCATTTCGCATGTAAACATCCGGTTTTCATTTCGATCATCTGCCACAATTTTAAGTTTTTCAAAATGAATAAATG
This sequence comes from Conchocele bisecta, assembly GCA_029237695.1. Taxonomy (NCBI): domain Eukaryota; kingdom Metazoa; phylum Mollusca; class Bivalvia; order Lucinida; family Thyasiridae; genus Conchocele; species Conchocele bisecta. Next base: position 129,034,744 of record CM055265.1, read on the forward strand.
TTCAGTTTTACGATACAGAAACAATTTAAAACTGAGGATTGTGAAGTACGGTATGACAGTGCATATACATGTGTGTTCAATACAGTAATTCATCAGTAATTCATCATTGTACTCCGCACCAATGCCGGGGACACAAAACAATGACCCCCCACACACACCAGCCATCTACATTTGGCGTCCTAAAAGCTCCGGTCTATATCCCACAGTGGGAATAATGTGTATCACCACCACCACTAGTTTTTGTCCCCCCCCCCGACCACCACTTCTGTCTGTTATGTAGGATGACGTGGCCGACTAATCAAGTGCTAAACTAGTCCTGGTGCGATGGCCGACTGATCAAGGGCTATACTCGGCATGGCCGACTGATCACGTGCTGTACTGGGCATGGTGAGATGGCCAATTGATCAAGTGCTATACTGGGCATGGTGCAATGGGCGACTGATCAAGCGCTATACTAGTTATGGTGCAATGGGCGACTAATCAAGCGCTATACTACTTATGGTGCGATGGCAGACTGATCAAGTGCTCTACTAGTCCTGGTGCGATGACCGACTGATGAAGGGCTAAACTAGTCCTGGTGCGATGGCCGACTGATCAAGTTCTATACTAGTCCTGGTGCGATGGCCGACTGATCAAGGGCTACACTAGTCCTGGTGCGATGGCCGACTGATCAAGTTCAGTAAATAAACTAGTCCTGGTGCGATGGCCGACTGATCGAGTGCTATACTTGTCCTGGTGCGATGGCCGACTGATGAAGGGCTAAACTAGTCCCGGTGCAATGGCCGACTGATCAAGTGCTATACTAGTCCTGGTGTGATGGCCGACTGAACAAGTTCTAAACTAGTCCTGGTGCGATGGCCGACTGATCAAGTGATATACTAGTCCTGGTGGGATGGTAAACTGATCAAGTTTTAAACTAGTCCTGGTGCGATGGCCGACTGATCAAGTTCTAAACTTGTCCTGAAGCGATGTCCGACTGATCAAGTGCTAAACTAGTCGTGGTGTGATGGCCGACTGATCAAGTTCTAAACTAGTCCTGGTGCGATGGCCTACTGATCAAGTGCTAAACTAGTCCTGGTGCGATGGTCGACTGATCAAGTGCTAAACTAGTCATGGTGCGATGGCCGACTGATCAAATCGCATGCCATAATAACTAGATTGCCATGGCCAGCATGTCGTGCCCGCCGAGGCATTTGATAGTACAAACAATTTTTTTTATTGCAACAAAGCTTTAGCCCGTTGACGTAAAAACGTGCCGCACCCGCCGAGGCTTTGATAGTATACCAACAAACTTTAACTAAAAAACACTTTAACCAAAAACTTTATCCTGAATGCACACCAATGTGCCGACTTTATCGCTCTGTCTGCAAGCGGGCCCAACAAAAACTTTAAGGGAAATTTGACCGTGACATTGGGCACATATAAATAATAATGAAAATGTGGGTGACAAATACACCGTATGTGAAGTTTTGAGTGAATTGGTGAAGCGTTTTCAGAGATATAGTGTTCTTAAAGGTACATGCCCACTCAGTAGGCACAAAATGAGAGAGACATCATCTGAGACATTTCGGGCAAAATAAACATTAATTCACCATTAATACACATATTTATTGGCATTATTATACATTTTATATCAGACGTAAATTTCCACACTGCTATCAGGGGCGATAACCGTGTTTCCTTAAAATGTTACCCAGACATTACTGTTTATTTTTTGATGTGCAATGATCATACTTTATAATCTGTCGAAAACATTATTTTTTCAGGGAAACACATTTAATTAGTATAAGTAATTAAAAAATATCATGCCTCATTTGCCTATGAAAATAGCCTGATATCACTGCGTGTCACTATCAGTGAAATAAACATTACTAAATGATTATATCTATATAACGGGCACTCGTAATGTTTAGAACTGGTGGAATAGTGACAAAATTATACACTTATTTAATTCCTACAAATAACTGAGAATACACATAACTTTAATTGTTGTGCCTACTGAGTGGGTATGTACCTTTAATTAGCATAAATTATTAAAAACAAGAAATGCGTCTGTCGAATGCGGATGCCACCTGCAGCATATTTGAGAAACTGTGACAAAGTGGTTAACCGAAAAGTGTGACGGACGGACGGACAGACGGACGGACGGACGGTCCAAACACTATATGCTTCGAAACCCGGTGGCATAAAAATATCATGCCTCATTTGAATATGAAAATAGCTTGATACCACTGCTAGTCATTATCAGTAAAATAAATATTACTAAATGATTATATATGGATAGCGGGCACACATAATTTTTAGAACTGGTGGAATAGTGACACAATTATACACTTATTTAATTGCTATAAAGAACAGTTTGTGCCTACTGAGTGGGCATGTACCTTTAAAAACTTTAACCTTAAATCAAAAAAATTTAACCGGACGCACGAAGTGATGTACGTATGTAGGCCAATGTGACAACTATATCGCACTGTCCACATGCAGGCATGTCAAAAACTTTGAGGTAAATTTCAAAGTAATTTGACCTTGATATTGGACACAGGGGTTGCAGGGGTTCAGCATAGAATGAAAATATGGATGCTGATAAACACACATGTGAAGCTTCGAGTGAATTGGTGAAGCTGTTTCTGAGATATAGTGTTCTTAAAAACTTTAACCTACGGTAAATAAAAACCAGATGGCCATGGCCCGCATGTTGAGCCCACCGAGGCATTTGATGGTGTTGGAGTATATTTATTTGAAGTTTGAATTAACGTATGTAAAAGCTTTAACGCAAATTTGAAAGTCATTTGACCTTGACCTTGGGGCATAGGGGCCGCATGAGTGGGACACAGAATGAATATATGGATGATGACTATAAGCATTTGATGTTTCAAAGCAAGACAATGTGACTTAGGATATGGTATTTAAAAACATACACCGATTTCGGACGGACTGACGCACGGACGTCATTGTGATCACTAAGTCTCGCTTTCCGCAAGCAGGCTCGCAAAAAAAACAAAAAAACTACAGATGGACGTCAATGCGCAGACTATATCGCACTGTCCGCAGGCGGTCGCGACAACAATTGTCCAACCCCTTTTTAAAGGTGCAAGTCCACTCAGTAGGCTAACAATGCTCTTTATGGGAATTAAATAAGTGTATAAGTGTCACTATTCCACTAGTTATAAACATTACGAGTGCCCGCTATACAGATATAATCATTTGGTAATATTTATTTTACTGATAGTGACGCGCGGTGGTATCGGTATTTTCATGTGCAAATGGGGCATGATATTTTATAATTATTTATACTATTAAATTAAATGCATCAACTGAAAAAAAATTGACAGATTATAAAGTATGATCATTGCACATCAAAAAATAAATACAGAGAATAAATAGTAATGTCCGTTAACATTTTAAGGAAACACGGTTATCGTCCCTGATATCAATGTGGAAATTTTCTTCTGATATAAAATGTATAATAATGCCAAACAATACGTGGGTAATGGTAAATGATTGTTTATCTGGCCAGAAAATGTCTCCGATGATGTCTCTGACATAAAGAACATGTTGTGCCTACTGAGTGGGCATGTACCTTTAACGCTAGCTCCGCCCTGTCCAGTGAGACCTATGCATGTGTTCAGTTTCATAAACAATATTGTAAAGGGTGTTCGCGTTATGCTCCGGACAAATCAGTGCGCGAAAAAACAAAGTGAGATAACTAAACTAGAAAATGTGTTCATAGAACACGGATACCCCACATATCGCTTTGATAGTAAACAAGGCAAAATTCCAGTGTCCAAAAGGGAGAGATAATCCATGACACGGGGTTCGACTCAAAAATCGAAATAAACTTTCGGCATCTACTCATCATAAGGAAGCTACATATCAAATGTCAGTGCTGTAGCTATTACAAAAGTTTTACGAGTTACAAAGCAATATTTTCAAATTCTAATTAAAAAAGAGGGAGATAATCCATGACTCGGCGGTCGAATGAAAATAAACTTTGCAAATCTACTCATCATAAGGACATACCAAGTTTCAGGTGTGTAGCTATTAGGGTTTAAAAGTTTTACGAGCTACAAGACAAAATTGGAAAATTCTAACTTGAAAAGGGGGAGATATTCCATGACCATGGGGTCGAATCAAACATACATGTACCAAGTTTCAGGTATGTAGCTATTACGGTTTAAAAGTTTTACGAGTTACTAGGTTGGTGACGGACGGAAGAACGGACAAGGTCAAGGGTAACACTAAATGCCTCCTCCTGAACAGGGTTCAAGCTAGGCCAAACATTTAGGGAGAAGTGACTTCTCCCTCCTGGCAAAATAGGGAGAAGTGAGGCAAAATTAGGGAGAAGTGATACAAATCATAATTTCACTGAACATTTCTCTTACGGTTATCGCGTAACTGTAAACTCTATGTTTTCAAAGCATCAAACTGTTCTTGTATATAGACCTTAAATCACCTTAGCTGTTGATATGTCATTAAACACCAATATTTAATCAATCATATTTGAAGAAAGGGGTTATTTAGTTCATTTGGTATTAGAAATGTGCTCATTTCCAATTGAGTGTACCATAGAACACTGCCTGCACATTATTCGGTACATACACTTCTGTTGGACATAGAGTATATTTCTATTACTATCATGTAAGAAGAATAAACAGAATAATAATATGAAACAAAACTTTATTTTTCTTTTTTTTTTCTTCATTTTTCTGCAAGTATCGTAATGTAAAACAATGTATTTGACATAATCAACATGCTAAAAAAAAAAGGTTTTTATTATCTCGGGCATCAATTATCACACTACACGACTTTCAAACAAGGAATTATATTGTTTTCATTGAAGAAACCGCCAATTAATTAATACGGCCCTCGATGTTAAGGCCCGATTCATTAAGCGCGATTAATTAAGCGCGATTAATTTAGCATGTAACAGCTCGACACCCTGTGGTATACACAACACAGGTCACATCTCTCCAGTTATCACGTGATCCGCAATCCGCATATATTTAACAGGTCGTCCAATAGAAAAATCGATACCGCAACCTTCACATCACGTGTTACAGCATGGGCCCAGCTGCGCGATTAGCTTTACATACAACGGAGAACCAGCCATGTGCGTGTGCAGTTTACACAAGATATGTACAACGGAGAACCAGCCATGTGCGTGTGCAGTTTACACACGATTTGCGATTTGTGTAAACAAACTATGATACTGCCCCCAATACAAAGTTTACGAACCCATTTCATTGCATATTTCTGCGAATGTAAAACTATCATCTGTATACAGAACGATCCAAGATATTTATGAGATTATGACGGGATATTGAGGGTAAAACCAGACTGGTCACAGAAGAGCGTTTTTCCCGATTTTCTCGCGTCTTGACACATCTCGATAACTGATCACTGACCGACACGGTACACGGCCAAGCAGCCGGGTGGCATCAATTAAGTGGGATTATACCAGCTGAAATTAGCGAGATATGATCAGTGTATGGGAAATCCGGATTACCGGACACAAATTTGGTTCTAGCTGGGTTTTTGAGAATATATTTTGCGAGATTTTTTTAGGGCGAAGTGGACTTCGCTTTTCTGGACGGACAGGGCGAAGTCCGAGAGATCAAGGCGAGAATATCGCCCACTTCGCCCACTTCGCCCCCAAACCTGAACCCTGACCTCCACTATCGTGGTGAGGCAAAAGTTGTCATATACAAGTAACTTACCTTAATTCATCAGTTACACATCAGACGATGAATGAACTTTAATTCTGGTGTAGAATATTAAAGTTATTCATTATATTCAATAGTGCTGCTTTGACATGACGTGAAATTAAAACATGCATGACATGATCTAGAAGAAAAACCACAGACCAAGCACGCATATTCAGAATCACGTCTGTCGGTTCTTATCCAGCTCCGATTTCTGTCACCTGTCCACAAAATCCAGAATCCAACATTGTCGCAACCTCTATGTTGGTGTACGTTAGAACAAAATGTCACTTAGTATATTATCCAATCCATTGTAATCTCTTGTTTCTCTAAATAAATGCGTCCAACAATCCCTGTAGCTGCTATCGTGATAAAAAATGTTAAAGGTTCCGTCAGCCCCTCACATATTGATCTTAATATCCACCATTTTGATTCCAAGTACCAGAATAATGATGTTTCCATGCGCCGTCGTAGTGTTATCTGTCAGATTCCGTTGTTTATTTGATCAAATTGATGGACAAATTCAGGCCTCGACAAATCCACTCGTCCGCTCGTATTTACGAGTAACTTTTCAGTCTGGGCGAGTGCAAATTGAAAGCCGCTCGTCCAGTCGGGCGAGTGGAAATTTGAAGATCACCACTGAGAAAATGCAAATGCGAAGTTTTGCGAAGCGAAATATTAAATTCCAATAAAATATTCAACTGATTACCGAGCGTGGTAAAGGGAGACTACCTACTACACTCGCATTTCTGCGTTGTCAAGGTATCACTGTGCTAAATATAGTACACATCGGCCAGGGGGTATGCTTTTGTAGTCCGGTATAAAAAAATAGTGCAGACGTTTTGAGGCCACAGACCCAGTTTGCTTGTAAATCCTGATCCATTACAGCCCAATTTTACTTGAGAAACATGTTGGGGTGTTTTTAACACCAGTTTCCAGCATATTTCTAGCATTTAAAAGAAATTACTGAGCCTGCTTGTCACGTGATGTGAACACTACGTCACATGACACTTTGATGATAAACAAAATGGCGGACAGGACAATGTTGAAATTTTCTTTCTTAGGAGTAAGTGAACGTATTGTTTTAATTAGTGAAAATCCGGTGCAGACAGGTTGCAGGTTATGAACAGGTAGGTTCCACAGCATCCATACGAATAGTGAAAGTGTGAGAGAATGGCCATATTTGGAGGAATCGGTTAAGTTGTATAGTAAAACTATATTGGTGGTTGCTAGCCTCAAGATACACATATACAATGTAGACTGTGTCCGACTTATTCCCATTCATGGCTGCAACTACTGAATGTAATATGTGCATTCTATAACCAGTCACCGTGACTCAGCATCCTGTTTAACTGTCGTCTGCTCTGTGTTTACAAACAAAACAAGATGTCAGACATACGCCGGTTTTTGCAGGGCGGCGGAGATATTGATAGATCCAATGAACAACTCGAAAAGGCGAAATTAATCACGGGTATCTGGCGAATTATATCTAAAACTAATTAAAGACATTATATAATTACCATTTCTGAAAATGTATGTTTTGTTATTTGACCAAAAGTTTGGACGAGTAGAAGTCCAGTCTGGACGAGTAGATTTTTATGTTCTCTCGTCCAGTGGGACGAGTCAGAAAATAAAACTTTGTCGAGGCCTGCAAATTTGTGTCCGCTAATGTCGCCAAGAGCATAATCTGTGACGTTGACTGTCATAATTTGGCATAACTTCTAGCTTGTGAATTTTTGGTTGAATGAAGTGATCACTATGGTGAATAAGTGTGTATTTGTGCCCGGTTTGCTCAGCAGGTAGAGCGATGGTGTGGTAAACCAGAGATCCCCGGTTCGATTCCGGGCTGGTGCACATCTTTCTCACCCTGTGACATCTAGCGCCCAACGTAGTTGCGGGAAGTAACTCTGCAGAATACTCCCGCATCGTCCGTACCGAGAGTTTATAATGGTGCTCTCCGTAGGTTTCCCATGCAAAGTACCAAAACACATCTGATTTGCACTTCAACTGTTAATTGCGACATATTTTCTTTATTTTTCAATTGAAAGAAATGTCAGTATTATACTTATTCATTTCTGTGTAATAAGTACAGAAAAATATGTCACAATTAACAGCTAAAGCGCGAATGAGATCCGATTCGGTACTCTGCAGGAAAAACCTATGGAGCATCGGAACTCTGGGTACGGACAATAATTGAGTATTCTGTTGCCCAACAAAAGACCGCGACTGATAAATACTCTCAAAATTGTACCCAAACATATGGAATTCGGAGACAAAAATTAAACATAGAATCGAGGACGAATTTCAATTTGGCGGAGAAGAATGTCACAGTACGCAACAGACCATGGGGATGAAGTGTGTATGATCTGTGCCTTGTTAGCTTGCTCGGTAGAGCCATGGGCATGGTACGGTAAACATGAGGTCCCTGGTTCGATTCCGGGCCGTTATTTATCTTTCTCACTCTGTGACACAAGTAAACCGTTTTATTTTAAAGAAATGGCTATCACCGGAATAAATATTATCTTCACAAAATTTGATTCGGGCCAATAGAAATCAACAGCCAGAACAGAACGTTTGCAGTAATAGAAATCTAATTCCAAAATAAATTTTTTAATATTTTTTTTATGATCAGGTTTCGAAAATTAAAATATGCTTTTCTTTTAAAATTATTATCAATATGTTCACCATGTTATTTTGGTTAATATGCAATTCACAGTCTCCTTGCAGCTTAAAACTGAAAGACATTATGAAAAGTTGTGTTGATCTCAGAAATTGTCATGTCGACTATAGGATCGCGTCGAAATAATGTCAACATAATAGGAAAACGTAATTTGATACCGACGAAAAAGTAAACAAAACGCAAAATTGATGCTTTGTTTTGCTATATTATACCGTAGACCACACATTAATTTATTTTATATGAAAATAAATATATTGTCAGTATGGTGGTGTCTATTAATTTGTTCTTGATATTCGGAACGGCAGTGAGTGAGTGACGACATTTTGTTTTGTCCAAGAAATTGTCAAGGTCAATGTTTCACTGTTTGTCTCGCAATAACCCGCCGATTTATATTTGCGCACCAAAAAAACAGATCACAAATACCGCTGACTTTCTAGTCACTTTGAATTAGATAGATGGGATAAAATTTTGGATTGGAACACGGATACGTTTGTCAACTATTTCGATTTTATTGCCGCATTGGTTAAGCAGAGCGGTCCGCTGGTTTTATCGCAGAGCGCAGCGTAAAGCGGTAATTATTTCGCAGTTTACAGACAAAAAGGAGCGTAAATTGCAATTAAAAGCGGAGCGCAGCGCTAACTGCGCTATAAGTATTGCAATTCCGCAACCAACTCTTTGGACCGCAGTCACATGATTGCAGTCCGATTGCGGTCCAATTGCAATTAATGGGAACGCGAATTGCAATCCTGCGCTCCAGGAATTGCAATTCGCCTGGTAAGAGAACCGCAGGCCACTCTGTAACTTCGATTTGATACATGACATGACCATATTCGGTCAAAAATAAAATTTGACCCCAATTTGACCCCAAGGGCCACGCCCATTTTTTGACCCCGGGGTTACCATTTTAACAACTTTGCAAGAGCATTGTACATCGATCATTCCTACCAAGTTTTGTCGAAATCCGGTTGGCGGTTCTTGAGAAGAAGATTTTTTAAGAATTTGTGCTATTTTTAGACGGCGGCCATCTTGGATTACGCAATCCCCCTACGCAAGGACCATAACCATGAAGTTTGGTGACTATAGGCCCAATGGTTACCGAGGAGAAGACGTTTGAAAATGTTCACGGACGGACGACGACGGACACATTGCGGTAACAATAGCTCAAAGAGTGCAGATCCTGATGATACAGCTCATCATGAGCCGGTTTGTCTTAGTCTACACTGTTTAAAAAACACCTAAATGGCTGTAGTGTTGAAAGGGTTAACACATGATTTAAACATGTAGATGCACAGTAGGACTGAACTTCAGTTTTTGCAGAATGGGGCTGGTTCAGTCGGATCATGGGTAATATGAATGATAACATATAATCAATTACATGTATTACATATGCTAAATCAAACGTTGGCTCTTGCAGTGCTGGAGAGTGACATTGTCATCTGCGGGTATATTATAAGTATTACTGTCTTATTTTAATAACATGGGCGAGTTTTTTTATTGCAAATTCAGCTCTCTCATTAGTGACGATTCTAATGTACCACTGAACCATGAAGTCTTAACAAATACTAGAACAGTGATTTCTACCCAGTACTGCAAGAGTAAAAGAGGGTGAATATCTGTAATTGTATATTTTGTAGTTGTACCTGATTATTGCATGTATATTATGTACGGTTTGTGGGGGATGGACCCGACCCACCACAAACATATTACGGGGAAAATAAATATTAAAACAAAATAAAAAAATAATCCCACTTGGGGGGAGGGGGTTATTGCTGGCTCAGGTCTAATTGTTAGTAACACTAGTTTTGCATTCACAGTTCCCACGGATGCACTCGCCATGAGTATTCACATGACACAACTTGTTTTGACTGGACACTACGTCAGCGATAACATTCAGTTCTCACATTGTTAAAGTTCGTTATTTTTACTTATCATGTACGTACATCGTGTGTTTAAGTATTACAGTGTTTATGATGATTATATACAAGTGTGTCACGCTGAAAATATCACGTGGGTTTGTCTTTGTGTCAAACCTACAGTAAAAAGCATTAGTCAATGGTAATCGTCAAATCTAATTGGGGGTTATCCTTGTAGTAGAGTACTTCTAACGTTTTTGATTGATTTTGTTAGCTGATGATGTGGATAATCGAAAACTGAATGATCATTGACACACTGTCAGCATTCAGCTTTGAATTACTAACACCCCAATCTGCCAAACGTACCACACTGTAAGGTTAGCCACAATTTCCCCTCTCCTCTACTTGACTACAAAAATGAATCGCTGACAGGAATCACGTCACTGCTAGCGGGTTTTCCAGAAGATGAAGAAATTCAGAAAAGTTAAATTTAGCATGGAATTTCCTTAACTTGCTGTTTACGACATCGAACGCTGATATTCAAAAGTGATAATTAGCCGACAAACGCATGTTTATGGCAAAGGACCAGTTGCGACTGTCGTTATACAGTATTCATTGATATATAGCAACTGTTTTTGTGAAATGCATTTTCGGAGATACCATCTGAGACACAGTCACTTTAAAGCAAAACAACTGGTTTTGAAAGCAGATTTCATTATTTCCAATTTGTTTTCACTAAGGTTACTGACAGAAGATCCACCACATGTACGATGTAACATTTCCACTTAAGTAATTAAACCATGGGCTGTTGCATTTACTGTAGTGTGAAAAACATTTGGTCTGTTTAAAGTTTGCGAGGAGAAGGTCGCAAACTTTAATTAGACAATTATGCAAAATTATCAGAAGACATTATTTGTTTCCCGCCTTTTACGGCTTAATAACCAAGGATCATTCGCCATCTACGCTACTACGATGGATGTCCACGTAAAGCATTAGGCCGACAAGCAGCAATTCTAAAAATCCTTGCAAATGTGTTTTTTTCGCTACGCGGAAGTTATACATTTGTAGGACAGCACTAAACCTGGCAAGCAGACGGGCTTCACGCTCCAAGTGCCGGTTTCTTCACAGGTGACTATGGAATCCCCCACAAGACCAAAGTTGGTGTCGCAACGGTATATGGCGACATCCTGGTATTTAGTGCCACTGGGAAAATCCACCTGACCGTTGCTCACTATTGGTGGGTCGTTGCAATCTTCAAAATAAAAAATACAATGGAACATGTGTCACCCTGGGAGATCCCAAGGCCAATTGGTGACTGAATTTATAGTTATCTAATATTTGTGACTGGAGAATGGGGCTTATGCACGTTGTTCCCAGTGTAGCTGCAGATCAAATAGCTCACCCATGTACATGTAGCCTAATAACGACCTATATTTCTCGTTGGAAGCATGACAGGTGTTTTTATTATGGAATGGCAAACAGTGTAGATCCTGATCAGACTGTGCGAATGCACATTCTGATCTGGATCTACACTGATCGTAAAACACATAAGCCAATTTCTCCAGTGACAGCCATATTTAGGGGTGGGAATTGGCTCAAAGAACCTTCCATACCCGGGTATATGAGCCTGGAAAATTTGTCAAGACAACGGCCGTTGGCCCATTTCCTTTTTTCAATTTAACATTAGTTGCAATGTAGTGGAAATGTGTGCTTTAACTTAAGGAGGTTAATAGACAGTTAATTTAACCTACCTAGCTCATTCTCCTGTCACACTTTATCAAGTAACATGCTACATACCGGTACTGGTGAAACAGTCAGTGTGTATTTGGTCAACTTGCAGCTTGTTACCCGAGAAATAGATGTTAAGCATTAACCATAAATATCAAAACAGACTCTTTCATGACTGTTCAAGAAGTGAATGTACAGTCTACACTCGTTTACTCAAAGTCCCGGGTACTGAGAAAATACTTTGAGTTAATGAAACTTGATACTTTGAGTTATCGAGAGTAGTTATATAGGAAAACATGTACTTGGGACCAAGAATTAGACTTTGAGTTATCAATAGTTTGACTTAACCCTTTCACCCCTAAGTAATTGACATTGAATATTTCATATTACGTTTGAAACTCAAAAAATGGGGTAATTTTGCAAAAATTAAAAAATATCCACAAATAGTGAAGATCTTCATGAGACGGCTTTTAATGATTTAATGAGCCGGCTCATCATGACCTACACTACTTGCACATATTAGGAAAGAGGTCTCTAGAGTTGAAAGGGTTAAGAGAGTTTGAGGTAACAAGTGTATAATGTAGTTATTTTCTACCGTTCCCCAGGTGATGAATACATATGGTCACCCATGTATGTCAAATTCCATGAAGTACACTCTCATTTCATGGAATCACTGAAGGGGTGAGTGTCCACTGAGATCCTTAATTGAGACACGGTGTACCTAAGAACAAGTCAGATATCTCATGAAGTACACTCTCATTTCATGGAATCACTGAAGGGGTGAGTGTCCACTGAGATCCTTAATTGAGACACGGTGTACCTAAGAACAAGTCAGATATCTCATGAAGTGCACTCTCATTTCATGGAATCACTGAAGGGGTGAGTGTCCACTGAGATCCTTAATTGAGACACAGTGTACCTAAGAACAAGTCAGATATCTCATGAAGTGCACTCTCATTTCATGGAATCACTGAAGGGGTGAGTGTCCACTGAGATCCTTAATTGAGACACAGTGTACCTAAGAACAAGTCAGATATCTCATGAAGTGCACTCTCATTTCATGGAATCACTGAAGGGGTGAGTGTCCACTGAGATCCTTAATTGAGACACGGTGTACCTAAGAACAAGTCAGATATCTCATGAAAAATATTTACAAAATGTACAAAATTTTCCGTAAATGACGTTGAAAGCTGATGAAATTTTCTATTCCGCATTTGCTATGAAAATGTTGTCATCTTTCGGCGATATTTATAGAAAATATCAGTTTCTGTAAATATTTTTCATCACACAAGTTCTTGGGTACAACATCACCTGGCGTGTCTCAAATGGTGAAAGCTGTCTCTGGTAAGACCCTCGTTAATAATTATTATGTATCCCAATGACAAAATGGACTACTGTCTGTTTCACTACACAAAAGCACATCATTTTATGTATATACAACTGTTATCATAATCTAAGAATGATTATTCTTTTTATTTTGTGACATTTGGTTAAAGACGGATTCTAATGCACCTAAATGCATTTTATTTGAATTTGGTTGTAAAATATGATATTTTCCTCATATTGAATCCCCACACATTTTCACGCATGTTAAATTCCCAGAGAGAAATTGGTTTACATCATAAAAATCAATGCTATATAAAAACAATAGGCTTAGTCTTAACATTTGTAAAAAAATAATACCGGTAGTATTGGGTGTTCGTAAAATACCTGGACAAGTTCTGAACAATCCATTTTTGTTGGGTTAACTGTCTGAAAATTCACATACATGTTGATTGATAAAGGCTGCATCAATTTCATCTTCACAACTCATCATACATTTTATGAACATTTTAATAATTACCAACGCAACGTCATCACACGATAATTGGCCCAACGTCAAAATGACGTTATGTAAATGATATGCTCCTTATTGTTCAATAGAAGAACATGCCCATGATTTTATTTCGTGCTCGCACTATGATGAGCTATTATTTTTCAAAATAAACGAAACGGTACTGTATGCACTTCCGACAGTGATCAGGCAATGAATTTACCTTTATTCAAACATAACACCTGGCATAGCGCCAGTAACATTATTGACTGCTGGCGTCGTTTAAGTGGGTACCCTTCATGTGCCTTTTTTTGTGTATGGGATAAAAAAAAGAAATCACAAGGGACAGGAATAGGCGAATATGAAGGATGAAATAACAGCTCCAATCCACGATATTTGAGCCGCGTCGCGAGAAAACCTATCTTCGGGAGTCTGTCGACGTGAAGAGATATAACGTTGTGAACTTAGCTGAGGTAAGTCCGCCGAGATTTCCAATTATCGACGTTTGGTTCGCCATGTTAGGTTTGTTTGGTGCTAAAGGTACATGCCCACTCAGTAGGCACACACTTTTCTGTATAGGAGTTGAATAAGTGTCACGATTCCACCAGTAAAAATAATTTACGAGCGCCTGCTATACGCATAGGCGGCGGAACCGGAACATTATTGGGGTTGGGGGAGGGGGAGGGCCAAAGGGCCCGATGTTGCTAGGGGGTGTGGGGCATGCTCCCCCGGAAAGTTTTGAAATCTAAGAGGCGTGAATGCCATTTCTTGCATTCTCAGGGCCCAGTCTCGAGTGCTCAAAGGACCCGATGTTGCTAGGGGGGTCCGGGGGCATGCTTCCCACGAAAGTTTTGAAATCTAAGAGGCGTGAAACGCCATTTCCTGCATTCTCAGCATATGTGCTTTATTACAGAATTATTGAGGATGCCAGGCCTCCCCAACAAAATTATTGAGGGCCCCCCTCCCCCACCGCCCCTGATACAGATATAATCATTTAGAAGTATTTATTTTCTAACAGTGACTCGCGGTGGTATCAGGCTATTTTCATATGCAAATGAGGCATGATATTTTTAATTATTTATGCTAATTAACTGGAAAAAAATAATATTTTCGACACATCAAACAAGTAAATACAGAGAATAAATAGTAATGTCAGTTACACGGTTATCGCCCCTGTTATAAGTGTGGAAATTTTACGTCTTATATGAAATGTATAATAATGCCAATCAATACGTGGGGTATTGGTGAATAAATGTCTCAGATGAAGTATATGAATATGATATAAAGAATATGTTGTGCCTACTGAGTGGACATGTACCTTTAAAGGTATATAACAAAGAGAACAACAACGGATCTCAATGTTTTTATTATGTTAGCCAAATGAATTTTTACCAATGTGACCGTTATAAATGTGTTCAAATTTTATTTGAACTTTTGTTTACTAGTGTAAGATATATTTCCAAATACATCGGGCGTTACATAATGTGTGTGAAAAAAATGAAACAGTATTCGATCTGTCCTGGGTCCTGAGAATGTATTCTTCGGACCAAGATCTGGCAGGTAAACAAACTCGGCATACATTTTTTTTAAAATGATTTTGGTGAAACAACTATGAGACCTAAAGTTTTCCGTGAAACAACAGTTGCCCTCATAGCGTAGTGGATGAGTGTTAGACTACCGTACTAATACTCGTAGCATCAAAAGCGACCGCTTGACATTTTTATTTGAAACGGGCAAATCGTATTTTTTTTTTATTAACAACAATGCCGTAATTTTCTTTTCTTATTTTTTCTGTTACCATCACATATACAAATGTTAGCCTGTTATTGACATGTGTTTTTTATTTTCCGTTATTTTGACAAAATATTTTCTTAGACGCAGCTTACAGCTAACCGTCCGGGTTAACCGTTATCGAAAACCATTTACAGGTGAAAATTGCAGGGCAAAACTCTGTGGAAGCTATATATTTATTTAAATACATATGGTCATCAGAATATTTTTAGATCGATGTAGCCTGCATGGGCCCAGTTTCCCGCACAACTACTTGTTGTAGATCTGGTCAACTCAACGCGAATTTTCAATTTATTTTTCCTCCTAATATAATGCACAGGTGGAAGACTCGGACCTAGGACCCAATAAATGGTTCATTTGAAAAGCGTTACCCCACCCACCCATTTCTGTACACTATACAGTATAGCCTTTTCAAGGTAGGCAAGAGGTTGTGAAAATATCCTAGACAGGCTTACTAGTAGTTTTGGGCTCGCTCAAACACCACACGTTTCAAGTTGTCTGCTGACTTACGCCTCAAGCAAATGATAAATGCCTTAGGCCCCCAAATGTATTCACTTTAAACATATGTGTTTAATATATTGTTAGTTACACACATTTTAGCTACAATGTACCAACGTTCCAGAGGAATTTCTCTTTACGAAAGAATCCCGCACAATCAGCTTCATCCATCGCCACCTGATTGGCTGTAGTATTTGTAATGCTTAGGTTTTCCTGTGAAATCATTACTGATCATTCTGCGAATATAACAAAGGAGATCCGAAAGTAAAGTTCACGTAAGGTTATATCGAAATGTTGGGACGCAAATCAAAATAAACGCACGTTTTAGATCATTCAATGTTAGTGGATGACACTTATTAGTCACAAATTGCAACATCGGAGTTACTCATGTTAATTTTAGTGATCTACGTCAATATGTTGCGACTGTAATGGGATTTCAGCCAGGTTTTACACGTAATTTATACTTCCACCCCTGTATAAGCTCATGAACAGGAATGATCGCTGCGCTATTTTAAGTGAGAATTTGGCTCATAAAAATGTTTCCGGTTGTTCAATGCGATTTTAGTTTAAAATTTAAACAATATATATGTCAAGTTATGGCAAGTGAGATATATATACATACACTTGAGAACAGGATTAGAAAACAAGTTTTTAAACTTATGTTAATTCTTCTCCTGGAGTGAATTCTTCTCCTGGAAAATGTGATTTTAAAATGACAAAACAGAGGTAATTACCTTGTTTCATCTCTTGTATACATGTATTTTGTAGAGACATCATATGCACATGACATAAGGCTTATCCGGACCGCCAATGATTCCGATTTCAGCAGAATATTTATACTTCTTGCAAGATTGCCTTGTTTCCTAGATCATTCTAGAAAACTAACGGACATGCTTGTCCAGAAAGCGATTTTTGATTTTTTTTCCATTTTCCTAGCCGTCAAAATCACGAAAAAACACGTTTCCCAAGGCATTCTGCAGTGCTAAAATGTGCACTGTGTCATCAATATTGCTAAAAGAACGTGCAACAGTCGATGGATTCTTGAAAACGTTGCTTAATGCATTGACAGTATAATAACCCATTTCAGCCTTGATATGGAGCATACTTTTTTCGAAAACAATCTACGTGGCTTCGTAAGTTGGTTGCCAATGGGTTCTAAATGCTGTTACTGGAAATTCAATACGTTTTGTCTGATACGAAGTCTACTGTGGCTTTTACTTAATGTTTGTTCATACCTCCTTGTTCTGTCAATCTGGCTGACTGAAGTATCAATTTGTCTATGTCGTTTAAAATTGTGTACATTTGTACCATGCCGGTATTTCAACTTTGGTTGACCTAATGTTTTCATATATCTTTGTGTGGTAAATCTACATGGCGACGGCGCTGTACAATTTAAATCAAATTCTTGTAAATGTATTTCTTAAAAAATGGTGCCCAAATGAGGCCGCGTGTTCCAGATAACGTCTAATTAGTGTCTTGTAGAGTTGTAGGAGCAATTCATTTTCCTTGAATGTGAATTAAGTTTCTTCTAATAATTCCTAGCACTTTGTTTTCTTTCTTGACCGAGTTTAAAATATGTTTACTGAATTGCATGTGAGCATCAAACACAAGTGCTTTACTTCTGAAATAATCGTGGTTATAGTATGGCTTCGCTTTTACACATATATTACTCGTTATGGATATTGTTTCTCCCGAAGTGTAAACGTTTGCACTTTCCCGTGTTAAACCGTAATTTTCATGTATCCGACCATCGTGACAAAGCAGCCAAATATACATGTACGCGTTCACGCTCACTCTGGCAATTCACTATAAGAGCATAGTATCGTCTGCATATAGTTTTACCAGATTCTGTACTACTTCTGGTAAATCATATAGAAATGTTAAAAATAATGAAGGGCACTAATACAGTTCCTTCAGGAACTCCACTAATAACATTCCCCCACTCTGAGTTTTCACCATTGAGTATTTGGAGGAAGTTGCGTATCCAGTCCAGCAGGCTACCATCGGTTCAGTGCCGAAAAGCGTATCCAGAATCGACACATGTCATGGAGAACGTAGAACAACGTCTGGCCATTTAATAAGACATGTACAGTACGGAAATCGGAGATAGACATTGTTCCTTATCGGAAGATGTTTAAGGGACTTCCACATATGTATTCCTACTTAGTACACCTACTTAGTATTCGACGATATCAACAGATCTTCGAGAAGTTGCATACACACCCATCTGACCAAGTATACATGATAATCCAGCTAAAACTGTGGACTGCATGTTGGCACCTTTGTCTTCGAGTAAATTTCTCTATAACTACTAGGACTAGATCTGCCTCACCACAAGCCAGCCACTCATGAACGTCATTGACCTACTTTTCATGCAATTTTCGCCTTAATTAGTGCTCTCAAATCCTGGTTAACCTTTCTGTTTGAGTCAGTTTATGAAGACCTATAGGGCTAGGTACACCAAACACCAAACTTGAACACCACTTACTCATTGGGTGCTTCGCCTCAAACCACCGACCCATTGGTGTTCTGAAATATTGCCCCCATGTTGTTCTTTTGTTTAATGCGCACATTATCGTCATCGACAATTTCACCGTCGTGAAGACGTAGAAATATTGTCACATACTATAACAATACGATACATTCTATGAAATTAAATAACGTTTAACAGTTAATGTAAATATAATTGATTGTCTGATTGCACCTTTCCATACATTCAATGTGTATGTCAAAGCGTAACAACTGTACTGTACTGTCAAGTGACAAACATATGTGCATAAACAAACGTCATGGTGAACAGATTCCACACAATCTTTCCGTTTAATTTGAAAGTCATCAATGCACCACATCACACCTTATATCCGCGCATCAAATTGAACATGCATTATACTGTTAGACTTTTCAGCTCAATTGTGAACGTTTTTGAGACTGTGTCGACTGCTGAATGTTATGTTAACAAAATTCATCACACAATGTACATTTTAGCACTGCATAATGTCTTGGGAAACTTGAATATTCGTGATTTTGAGGGTTGGGAAAATGAAAATTGATAAAAAATCGCTTCCTGGACGGGCATGTTCGGTAGTTTTCTCGAACGATCTGGGAAACAAGGTAATCTCGCAAGAAGTATGAATATCCTGCTGAAATCGGTATCATTGGCGGTCTGGATAAGCATAGTGTCATGTTCATTGGACGTCTCTACAAAAATATACAAGAGATGAAACAATGTACCTACCTCTGTTTTTCACATTTGAAATGGCATTGAACAACCGGAAGTATTTTTATCGAGCCAAATTCTCATTTAAAATAGAGCAGCAATTATTCCTATTCCTGAGCTTATACAGGGGTGACTTCCACAGCCCACAAAAATGTGTGCTATTTATCGCGTCCTAGGTCCGAGTCTTAAACCTGTGATATAATGTATAAAATAGTTAGTGCAACGTTTACCGATTTTCAGAAAAAATATCACCTGCAAAAGAATAAAGCAATGGATGTTACGACTAGTATAGCCACAGATCAGTCTAATCTGTGCATATGCGCCATCTGATTCAGAACATACGATGTTCGTCATTCAAACACTAGATAATCCTTTCTCGATCACCGACAGGATATGTGTCGCCGATCGTACATTTATTGCAGATATTGGAAGATCCAGTATTTTTCAGCAGGTGGTCCAAGTACAGCTGCACGCGGGACGATGTCGTGAACATTCAACGTTTCTGTTGTCTGAATGTGAAAAACTTCAATCTGAAGCTCCGCGCACACTATCATCGTCTCGATATGTGTCATGTCAATACAAGAGCTAAATACTGTGGGATGATACTTCATGGCAACATTTTGGGGACATTAGTGTCATGGACTGCGAGTGAAAATATTGTCAAGTCGTGACACAAATGCAATAAGACTGTGCGCACTAGCAATTTACAATGTATTTGGTTTTTCTAGTCCTGCTTTGGGACCCTTGCATTCTGTGCTGTTATTACATGCATTTTGTACTCTGACTTCGAAGGGCAGTTGCTTGTTTGAGAACACTAGGCTACATAGCTACAATAATTAACCTCCGATATGTTATCTCCGGCTATAATTTTGACCCATTCAAAAATGTGACCAATCGAATTGCATACCCAAACCTGTAGTATATATATAAAAATTTAGTTAACTGTATATTTTATACCTTTAAATGAATAAACTTTGATGTAGCACTAGTAAATTGCAAAACAAATAATAGAACAGGGAAATAGTTTTCCCATGGAACCCATCTTTTCTCTAGTTGTTGTTCAACATTCAACATAACAAAATGTAGATTTCGAATTTACAATATATGCATGTAAATGTCAGATAAACACCTTGACACGGTACAATAACCAATTTCTGCATGTGTATGTTCTTCATTAATAATTTATTGATACAGCTTTGACAGTTTTATATCGCTAACATATCAAATACGCCGGA
Organism: Conchocele bisecta; assembly: GCA_029237695.1. Classification (NCBI taxonomy): domain Eukaryota; kingdom Metazoa; phylum Mollusca; class Bivalvia; order Lucinida; family Thyasiridae; genus Conchocele; species Conchocele bisecta. The sequence goes on from CM055265.1 coordinate 129,055,264, forward strand.
TAACCGATTAAACGCCGGTTAAATTGCTACCCTCGCGAGAGGTATGTAGCAATTTTGTTTCTATAGGCTACGATACTCGCTCAGCACAAGGCCGGCGAGTTGAGTCACTAAAAGACAAAATGCTACCGTAACACTCTCAAAACAAATACACGGCGGTGGTAGGAAAAGCTGATATTGCGGTAATAAATGTCGGAAAAAATGTTACCATAGCCAATTTGTCCATGTAGCAGACATTATCATGTGTAACATTATCAGCCCCTACAGTCAGTAATATCATATATACCTACCACGGTCCGGAGGTTATCATTGTTTCAAGCAATTGAGCCAGTCAATACATATTTTTAAAAAGGTCACTGGTGTTATGTATCAACGTGTCAGTAGCAGTTACACGCAGCAGGCTTAGAGTCTAGAGAGCAGATCATGGCCTATGGGCAGGCGTATTCAAATCTATGAACATTTGATTTCATGTTTGTACAGTTGTTCTTGGTGTAAGAGTCTATTGATCTGGTCTGGAAAGACGTTATATCAGTAAACACGACGTCAAAAAGAAGAAATCAGAATACCGAGTCTGCCGTACCCTGGCCAGCTTGTCTGTGTCGCTTTTCATATTCATGTATTACGAAAATACTCAAGCCCATCCGTCTATACATTCATTATTCAATGCGAAACATGCTTCTATTTTGATTATGTCAACTTGAAAATTGTTGTAAATGTTGGCGTATACTCTATGTGTGACGGTCGATACTGTAACGTCTTAAGACATCGCTTTTATGTGGCGTCTCCTGTGCTCAAACGACATGTATAGTGGTGTTGTATAAAACCTAATATCTTAATGAATATTGCAGATATAATGATCAAATAAAAAGCGTTCAATTCATCATACAAATTCCATTGTCATAATAACAAATGTTAATTTGACAACATAATTCCCGAAGACAGTTTTTCTCGCGATGCAGCTCATTTGGTAAGATTCACCCACTGTAACACTCGATTGGAAAAAAGTACAGCTGTCCCCTGTCCACTATCCTAAAACTCGAGCGCAAGTGATTACTCGCCTGGCCTTCTGTAACAGAATAGTGGTTTCTGTAGCTTGTATTTTGAAATCACAAATGTTTTCTCTCGAATTAGACCTACGTATGGTTAATCTAATTGGTAACAGTATACCCAGTGATATATATATGTAGCTGTCAGTAAGACTGCAGATTCGAAGTTGTAAGCAACTAAGAAGAGCGTGCTTAAACAAACATTATGAGACGAGATAGATTACCACCCGACATATGGAATAATCATGAAACGACGTCACTATATAATGATGAAAATGGATGTTCTTTGGGCGAATCTTGGAGCCTTGCCCAGATCACTATAGGTACTTTAAGACTTGGCATATATATGTACTATGTGTACGTCAGAAGCTGAGAGAGTTATTGTTAAATCCCTCTTTAATCCTAAAATACAAAAGGAGTTCTGAATGTACGGCCATTGAAGAAACATGTAGTTTCAAACTAATATATGTACCTCTCCAGTGGGTGGGGTTGAGGTGTAATGTACTATGTTAATACCATCGGGGTGGCATTTTGGCCACAGGGGTGGTGGAAGTTACTATATTATCAGAAATTACTGAAACATCATGGACACGACTAGTTTAGAAAGTTAAACACACTTAATTATAAATCCACCCTATGATTACCTTATGATAATCAGGACTCGTAACATATGGACATGTGTGGATAATTCACATCAGTGACATACTTGTCTCCATAACAGCATAGCATAGAAGGAAGTGAAACACTGTGCTGCTGATAGTGCAACACTTCTTCTCCATGTTGAGCATCATCGGGATCCACCTAGCTCCATGTCTAATATTTAAATCTTTCTAATCACACTGTGGAGTGTACCACCGGCAGTGAGTTCAACCTATCTGAAAGTTCACGCACAGTGATCTGTCGACCCAGACTTTTTGTTTGGGTCACTACATCTGACGTCACATTTAGACGTCCATGTCTCGCATAGTCCTTCGCGACTTCAAGTCCCCTGTTTATCCGACTACATCGCTCAACAATTGTCATCCCGATGGTGCGCTTACACCGTATATATCTCTAATCATCACCATATCGTCTGGATTTATTCATTAAGATGCAAAGTTTAATAGCACATTTTGGTTCTTCTGGCATGTTCGCATAGACAGAACAGACAGTTTCTGTCGTGACCTCATTTTCTGTCATGACGCCACAGTTTTCAAATATGTCGTCGCATAAGAAACGTTAAATAATGTCACTATCATTTCACAAAATTTATTTGAGCCAGTAGCAACACGGAAACGCCAGCACTTCTCAATCCGCCTTATTTAAGAAATATGCATACAAAATTCAAAACATGACGTTGCTATAGAAACTGTAACATGAGCCATACAAATTATTTTCACACTTTGTCTTGGGTTAATGAAAAACGATTGGCCAGACTACGATGAATCTAAATTTGATTGAAATGTGATACAATATAACAAAACGATGAGACTTGTCCGGGTATTTTATTAACACCCATCGTAACAGTAACGGTGTGAATATTTACACATGAAACAGGAATTCAATAAATGGGTCAGTGGAAGAATGTAGTCATTAAGGACTCCCTTATTCCACTGATCCCTTCAATTGGTAGTTTATAATTAACATATCTTTAATTTAGCAGAAAAAGGGGACCAAGACTTAGCTCCTTTATTCCACTGACCCCTTCAATTATGGGGTCATTTATTAAAGGGGTCAGTGGAAAAAGGGAGCTATGTCATTAAGGACATAGCTCCCAACTTCCACTGACCCCTTCAGTTGGTAGTTTATAATTAACATTTATCCCGTCAACACAGTGTGTATGTGCCGTGAAACACGGTGCCATGAAATGAGCCTCGCCCATCCCGTTTCCTAAGTCTTGCCACATATTTTTTCCCATTCACGGCACTAACCTACTATTCTCTATATATCTTTAATTTGGCAGAAAAAGGAGGCAAAGACTTAGCTCCCTTCTTCCACTGACCCAATTATGGGGTCATTTATTAAAGGGGTCAGTGGAAGAAGGGAGCTAAGTCCCTTATGGACTTAGTCCCCATCTCCCACTGGCCCATTCAAGTACTGGGTCATTTATTGAAGGGGTCAGTGGAAGAAGGGAGCTATGTCCATGAGGGACTAGCCCTTTTTCAGAACCCTTCAATTGGTAGTTTATAATTAACATACCTTTAATCTGGCAGGTGGGAGGTGGGTCGCTCCACGACGTATCGGCCTGACAGAACACAGTCATCGTGCCCACCATATCGTACCCCATGTTACACGAATACGTCGCCACCTCACCGAACGTAATCCCGTTAGACATGTCCACCGTCCCGCCATTGGGATTAGTCAACACGCTGCATACTGTAGAATGATACATTCATTTATGTATTATGTAATGGTGGTTAACGGCCTGTCAACAGTTAAGGTCATTTTAGACAGGGTTAATGGGGTCGAATCCCCTATTTCATCTGTTGTGAAAATGCCAAAATCAGAACCGAGTATTTACAAAAAAAATATATATTCACCAGAGTAACTTAGCTTGACTCCTAAAAGCAATACTATTAGTACTAATCCTACTACTTTTACAATGGGTAAACAGAATGTACCGGAGGGCCAAACCAGGGATATCGGGACGGGATTCCAGTAAGGATGAATCCCATCGATAAATTTACCCTCCACATAATCCTGTGCATCCGCACAGTCTGATCAGGATCTGCGCTGTTCATCATTTCATCAATGAAAAACACGTCATGCTTCTAACAAGCAATATAGATAATAATTGTGGTTGTGACTGGAGAAATGGAACTTATGGGTTATGCGATCTGTGTAGATCCAGACCAGGATCTGCACTGTTCATCAGTTCATCAATGAAGCACCCGTCATGCTTCTAACAAGCAATATAGATTACATTTGTGGCTGTGACTGGAGAAATTGCGTTTATGGGCTTTGAGACCAGTGTAGATCCAGATCAGCATGTGCATTTATTTGGACAGGAGGTACACTAGTCTAGTCGAAAAACCAATAAACCCCATTTCTCCAGTCACAGCCACATTTAAGAACGAGAATTGGCTCGTCCAACCACATACCATACAAGTATAATTGTTCAGCGGCGGTTTGTGTATATATGATTACTAATTCGCCATGCGGAACTTTTATTGCGATTGCCGATAAAATAAAGGCTTGAAACCTTCCACACAGAATTCGCTGTGGAAGGTTCAGTGTGTAAAATGACTGGTGGCGCTTCCACGGTGAAGGGAGCGACCCAGTAAGCGGATTGAAACAGTGGAATACCTTGCTCTAGTGAATCACAAATATAAGGACCTTTTTTGGACCTTCCAGGAATTTGGGCCATTTTTAAGGACTTGAGTACTTAATCTTTTTCTTTTTAAAACGAAGGACTTTTAAGGACCCGTACGAACCCTGTCCAGTGGGAATAAGATATGCACCTTTGACAATACAAGTGGAGCTGGCATTGCTCAAGTGGGAATGGGGTATGCACCTTTAACAATACAAGTGGGGCTGGTATTGTTCCAGTGGGAAATGAGATATACACCTTTGACAATACAAGTGGGACTGGCATTGCTGCAGTGGGAATGGGGTATGCACCTTTAACAATACAAGTGGGACTGGCATTGCTCCAGTGGGAATGGGTGGGCTATGAACCTTTAACAATACAAGTGCGGCTGGCATTGTTCCATTGGGAATGAGGTATACAACCTTTGCGGAATACAAGTGGGACTGGCAATTGTTCCAGTGAGAATGAGTATGCACCTTTGGACAATACAAGTGGGGCTTGGCATTGCTCCAGTTTGAATGAGGTATGCACCTTTGACAATACAAGTGGGGCTGACATTGCTCCAGTGGGCATGAGGTATGCACCTTTGACAATACAAGTGGGGCTGGCATTGCTCCAGTGGGAATGGGGTATGCATACTTTGACAATACAAGTGGGGCTGGCATTGTTCCAGTGAGAATGAGGTATGCACCTTTGACAATACAAGTGGGGCTGGCATTGCTCCAGTGGGCATGAGGTATGCACCTTTGACAATACAAGTGGGACTGGCATTGCTGCAGTGGGAATGGGGTATGCACCTTTAACAATACAAGTGGGACTGGCATTGCTACAGTGGGAATGGGGTATGAACCTTTAACAATACAAGTGCGGCTGGCATTGTTCCATTGGGAATGAGGTATGCACCTTTGACAATACAAGTGGGACTGGCATTGCTGCAGTGGGAATGGGAGGGTATGAACCTTTAACAATACAAGTGGGACTAGCATAGCTCCAGTGGGAATGGGGTATGAACCTTTAACAATACAAGTGGGGATGTCATTGTTCCATTGGGAATTAGGTATACACCTTTGACAATACAAGCGGGACTGGAATTGTTCCAGTGAGAATGAGGTATGCACCTTTGACAATACAAGTGGGGCTGGCATTGCTCCAGTTTGAATGAGGTATGCACCTTTGACAATAAAAGTGGGGCTGACATTGCTCCAGTGGGCATGAGGTATGCACCTTTGACAATACAAGTGGGGCTGGCATTGCTCCAGTGGGAATGGGGTATGCACCTTTGACAATACAAGTGGGGCTGGCATTGTTCCAGTGAGAATGAGGTATGCACCTTTGACAATACAAGTGGGGCTGGCATTGCTCCAGTGGGCATGAGGTATGCACCTTTGACAATACAAGTGGGACTGGCATTGCTGCAGTGGGAATGGGGTATGCACCTTTAACAATACAAGTGGAGCTGCCATTGCTCCAGTGGGAATGGGGTATGCACCTTTAACAATACAAGTGGGGCTGGTATTGTTCCAGTGGGAATGAGATATACACCTTTGACAATACAAGTGGGACTGGCATTGCTGCAGTGGGAATGGGGTATGCACCTTTAACAATACAAGTGGGACTGGCATTGCTCCAGTGGGAATGGGGTATGAACCTTTAAAAATACAAGTGCGGCTGGCATTGTTCCATTGGGAATGAGGTATACACCTTTGGCAATACAAGTGGGGCTGGTATTGCTCCAGTGGGAATGGGGTATGCACCTTTGACAATACAAGTGGGGCTGGCATTGTTCCAGTGAGAATGAGGTATGCACCTTTGGCAATACAAGTGGGGCTGGCATTGCTCCAGTGGGCATGAGGTATGCACCTTTGACAATACAAGTGAGACTGGCATTGCTGCAGTGGGAATGGGGTATGCACCTTTAACAATACAAGTGGGACTGGCATTGCTACAGTGGGAATGGGGTGCCTTTAAACAATACAATGCGCTGGCACTTGTTCCTTGGGAATGAGGTTTACACCTTTGACTACAAGGGGATGGCATTTTGCTCCAGTGGGAATGTAGAACCTTTAACAATTACAGTGGCTGGCATGTTCATTGATGAGGTATACACCTTTGGCAATACAGTGATGGCAATTGCTGCAGGGGTAGGAATGGGGTGAACCTTTAACAATACAAGTGGGACTAGCATAGCTCGGGGAATGGGGGTATGGAACCTTTAACAATACAAGTGGGGACGGCATTGTTCCATTGGGAATGAGGTATACACCTTTGACAATCAAGCGGGCAGGCATTGTTCAGTGAGAATGGGAGCACTTTGCCCAATACAAGTGGGCTATTGCTCTTTTGAATGAGGTAATGACCTTTGACAATAAAAGTGGGGCTGGCATTGCTCCAGTGGGCATGAGGTATGCACCCTTTGACATAAAAGTGGGGCCTTTGCCAATTGCTCAGGGGAATGGGGTAAGCCTGACAAGTACAAAGTGGGGCTGGCATTGATTCCATTTGAATGAGGTATGCACCTTTGGACAATAAAGTGGGCCGGCAATTGTCCAGTGGGCATGAAGGTATGAACTTTAACAATACACGTGGGACTGGCATTGTTCATTTGAATGAGGTATGCAGACAATCAAGTGGGCCGGCAATTGCTCAGTGGGCAATGCCGGAAATGCCAACTTTAATACAAGTGACTGGGCATTGCTGCAGTGGGAATGGGGTATGCCCTTTAACAATACAAGTGGACTGGCATTGCTCCAGTGGGAATGGGGTATGAACCTTTAACAATAACAAGTGCGTCTGGATTGTTCATTGGAATGAAGGTACACCTGGGGCAATCAAGTGGGGCTGGTATTGCTCCAGTGGGAATGGGGGTATGACCCTTTAAAAAATACAAGTGGGGCTGGTATTGTTCCGTGGGAATGAGGTATACACCTTTACGTACAAGTGGGACAGTCATTGCTTGCAGTAGGAATGGGGTAAGAACCTTTAACAATACAGGTGCACTGGCATTGTTCCATTGGGAATGAGTACACCTTTGGCAATACAAGTGGCGCTATTGCTCCAGTGGGAATGGGGATGACCTTTAACAATCAGTGGGGGCGGTATGTTCCAGTGGAATGAGGATACACCTGACAATACAAGTGGGACTGGCATTTCTGCAGTAGGAATGGGGTATGAACTTTAAAAACAAGTGGGATTAGCATAGCTCCGTGGGATGGGGGTGAACCTTTAACAATACAGTGGGGGACTGATTGTTCCTTGGGATGAGGTATACACCTTTGACAATCAAGGGACAGGCATTGTTCCATATTTGCTGCATTGCTCCAGTGAATGGGTATGCACCTTTGACAAAATACCAGTGGGCTGCATTTCTCCAGCTGGGAAATGGGGTATTTGCAATACAAGTGGGGCTGGCATTTGCTCGTTTGAATGGAGCCGAAGTGGGGCCTGGCATGCATCCATGGGCAAGAGGTATGCACTACTGACCATAAAAGTTTGCTGGCATTGCTCCAGTGGGATGGGAATGCCCCCTTTGAAATACAGTGCAGCATTGAATCAGTCAATGAAGGTATGCAACCTTTGGACCATACAGGAGGGGGCGCCATGCTCAAGGTAGCATGAGGTATGACCTTTACTACAAGTGGGACTGCATGCTCAGTGAATGGGGTGAGGTAATGCACCTTTTGGACAATACAAGTGGCCATGCTACAGTGGGCATTGAGGAATAGGCACCTTTACAATAAAGTGGGACTGGATTGTGCAGTGGAATGGGGTATGCACTACTAACATACAAGTGGAACTGGCATTGCTACAGTGGGAATGAGGGGTATGAACCTTTAACAATACAAGTTGCGTCTGGCATTGTTCCATTGGGAATGAGGTATAAAACACCTTTGGCAATACAGTGGGGTGGTATTGCTCCAATGGGAATGGGGTATGCACCTTACAATACAAGTGGGGCTGGTATTGTTCCAGTGGGAATGAGGTATACACCTTTGACGGATACAGGTGGGACTGTCATTGCTGCAGTCAGGATGGGGTATTGACCTAACAATTTAACATTACAAGGGTGCAGCTGGCATTGTTCATTGGGAATGAGGTATACACATTGCAATTGGGATAGTTTGGCGCTGGTATTGCTCCAAGTGGGAATGGGGTATGCACCTTTAACTAATACAAGTGGGGCTTTGTGTATTGTCCATGTGGGCATGGAGGTACATTCACTTTGACCAATACAAGTGGGATTGGCATGCTGCAGCTAGGAATGGGGTATGAACTTTAACAATACAAGTGGGATGGCATTGCTCTGTGGGAATGGGGTTATGGGGTATGAACCTTTTAACAATACAAGTGCGGCTCCTGGCATGAATACAATTGGAATGAGGTAGGTATACACCTTTTGACAATACAAGCGGGACTGGCATTGTTCCAGTGAGAATGAGGTATGCACCTTTGACAATACAAGTGGGGCTGGCATTGCTCCAGTTTGAATGAGGTATGCACCTTTGACAACTAAAAGTGGGCTGACATTGCTCCAGTGCATGAGGTATGCACCTTTGACAATAGTGGGGCTGGCATGCTGCCAGTGGGAATGGGGTATGCACCTTTGAATACAAGTGGGGGCCGGCATTGCTCCAGTGGGCAAGAGGTTATGCACCTTTAACAATACAATGGGACTGGAATTGCTGCAGTGGGATGGGTATGCACCTTTAAACAATACAATGGGAATGGCATTGCTCAGTGGGAATGGGGTATGAACCTTTAACATACAAGATGCGTCCTGGCATTGTTCCACTTGGGAATGAGGTATACACCTTGATGGCAATTACAAGTGCATGGTATTGCTCCAGTGGGAATGGGGTATGCACCTTTACAAATACAAGGTGGGGCTGGTATTGTTCCATGGGAAGAGGTATGCACTGAACATACAAGTGCTGACATTGCTCAGTGGAATGAGGTATGACCTTTGACACAAGTGGGGCTTGGCATTGTCCAGTGGGAATGGGGTATGCACCTTTGACAATACAAGTTGGGCTGGCATTGCACGTGGGAATGGGGTATGCACCTTTGACAATACAAGTGGGGCTGGCAATTGTTCCAGTGAATTGAGGTATGCACCTTTGGACAATACAAGTGGGGGCTGGCATTGCTTCCAGTGGGAATGGGTATGCACCTTTGAACAATACAAGTGGGGCTGGTATTGTTCCAGTTGGGAATGAGGTATACACCTTTGACAATACAAGTGGGACTGGCATTGCTGCAGTGGGATGTATGGGCCCTTTAAACAATAGAAGTGGACTGGCATGCTACAGGGGAATGGGGTATGCAATACAATGTGGCTGGCATTGACTCCAGTGTGAATGTGGTATGGCACCTTTTTAAATACAAGTGGGGCTGGCATTGCTCCAGTGGGAATGGGGTATTTGCACCGTTTAAAAATACTAAGTGGGGCTGGGTATTGTTCCAGTTGGAAATGAGGTTTACACCTTTGACCAGGCAAGTGGGACTGGCAATTGCTGCAGTTGGGAATGGGGGTATGCACCTTTAACAATAGAAGTGGGACTGGCATTGCTACAGTGGGACATGGGGTATGAACCTTTAACAATACAGTGAGTGGGCTGGCACTTGCTCCAGTGAATGAGGGTATGCACCTTTGACAATACAAGTGGGACTGGCATTGTTCCAGTGAGAATGAGGTATGCACCTTTGACAATACAAGTGTACTGGCATGCTGCAGTGGGAATGGGGTAATGCACCTTTGACAATACAAGTGGGACCTGGCATTGCTCCAGTGGGAAGAGGTATGCACAAGTGCCTTTGACAATACCTTAAGTGACTGTCAAGGGGTGCGAACTGGCATTGCATGCAAGTGATTGTATGCACCTTTGGAAATACAATACAATGGGGATGGCAATGCTCCAGTGGGAATGAGGTATGCACTTTGACAATACAAGTGCCTTTGCATTGGGGCTTCCAGTGGGAATGTATGATGCACCTTTGGACCAATACACTTTGCTGGGGCATTGTTCCATAGGTGGAGAGTAATGGACCTAGACTACAGTGGCCTTTGAACAATCTCCAGTGTGTAAACCTTTACAATACAAGTGGGCTGGCATTGCTCCAGTGAAATGAGGTATGCACCTTTGAACATACCATGTGACATTTGCAATACGTGCTGGGAAGGGGTATGCACCTTTGACAATAAGTGGGGCTGGGCATTGCTCCATGGGAATGGTATGCACCTGCACAATGGGGGGCGGTTACTAGGGATGAGTGCATTGTTCAGGTGACGGATGAAGGGGTATGCACCTTTGACAATATACAAGGTGCTGCAATGGCTCTGTGGGATGAGGTATGCACCTTTGACAAATACAGGGTGACTGCATGCTGCAGTGGGAATGGGGTATGGCACCATACAATTTACAAGTCGGCTGGCAAGGGTGATTGCCTCCGTGAATGGGGTAGCCTTTACAATACAAGTAGGGCTGGCATTGTTCCATGAATGAGGTATGCACCTTTGACAATACAAGTTGACTGAGCATTGGGCTGCAGTGGGAATGGGGTATGCAATACTTTGACAATACATGTGGGGACAATGGCATTGTTCAGGGTGGGATTTGAGGGTATGCTGACCTTTGACAATACAGTGGGACTGGCATTGCTCCAGTGGGAATGAGGTATGCACCTTTGACAATAAAAGTGGGACTGGCATTGTTCCAGTGAGAATGAGGTATGCACCTTTGACAATACAAATGGGGCTGGCATTGTTCCAGTGGGAATGAGGTATGTACCTTTGACAATACAAGTGGGGCTGACATTGCTCCAGTGGGAATGGGGTATACTCCTTTAACAATAGAAGTAGGGCTGGCATTGCTCAAGTGGGAATGGGGTATGCACCTTTGACAATACAAGTGGGGCTGGCATTGTTCCAGTGAGAATGAGGTATGCACCTTTGACAATACAAGTGGGGCTGGCATTGTTCCAGTGAGAATGACGTATGCAACTTTGACAATACGAGTGGGGCTGGCATTGCTCCAGTGGGAATGATGTATGCACCTTTGACAAGACAAGTGGGGCTGGCATTGTTCCAGTGAGAATAACGTATGCAACTTTGACAATAAAAGTGGGGCTGGCATTGCTCCAGTGGGAATGATGTATGCACCTTTCACAATACAAGTGGGGCTGGCATTGTTTGAGTGGGAATGAGGTATACACCTTTGACAATACAAGTGGGGCTGGCACTGTTCAAGTGGAATGAGATACATACATTTCACAATACAACTGGGGCTGGCATTGTTCCAGTGGGAATGACGTATGCAACTTTGACAATACATGTGGGGCTGGCATTGTTCCAGTGGGAATGGGTATGCACCTTTGACAATACAAGTGGGACGGGCATTGTTCCAGTGAGAATGAGGTATGCACCTTTGACAATACAAGTGGGGCTGACATTGTTCCAGTGAGAAAGACGTATGCACCTTTGACAATAAAAGTGGGGCTGGCATTGCTCCAGTTGGAATGAGGTATGCACCTTTGACAATACGTGTTGGGCTGGCATTGCTCCAGTGGGAATGAGGTATGAACCTTTGACAATACAAGTGGGGCTGGAATTTTTCCAATGAGAATGACGTATGCAACTTTGACAATAAAAGTGGGGCTGACATTGCTCCAGTGGGAATGAGGTATGTACCTTAGTTAATACAAGTGGGGCTGGCATTGCTCAAGTGGGAATTAGATACATACATTTCACAATACAAGTGGGGCTGGCATTGCTCCATGATCTGTCCGATTGGCAGCTCCTGCTGGGGTAGCCATTCAGTGTATATCCAGTGTTGCAGGTGAATGTTGCTGTCTCTTCGTATGCCGTGCCTTGTGGAAATGTCACCAGGCCATTTACTGGATTCGGCAACTCATCACAGTCTGCAAATCAGGTATATAATAGTGATTAATTCTGAATGATGCATGTGCTCTGAATATGTATCAACTTACAGCGTATGAAAATAGAGGATCTTGCACGGCTGATGATTTAATATGATATGTATTAACTGAGTTTACTGATTTCATAAGAAACAAGGCTATGCCGAGTTTCTTATGAAATCAGTCAACAACATTATAAATAAATGCAGCGAGATTAATAAATATCATATTAAATGTTAGATTCCATTTATTGCATAAGCCATAAGCTAAGGAGCATTAATTGAAGTTGTACTGATCACCAAGCATGTTTGTTTAGTGATCTCATTTGCATATTTATTACGGAAACATTGCGAAACGACAGCTCCAGACGAATCATAATGCTGAATGTATTATTTTGAATTGCAGATAAACGTTTTTAACTATGGCAGACGTACCTTTGTACTTTATCAAACCACACCATTCGTACGTAGGTCTACTTTATTTATACCACAAATGACCCCTAATACAGTGTAATGTAACAGTTCCAAACTTGATATGGAATAGTCCATGTCAGTTACTTGGGGGTGAAAGGTGTACCGGTGATATAAATATCACAAACACGGATAACCACAGTGCATGGTCTCTTTATTTTATTTTAAAATCCTCAGAAATGGCGAGTCTAACAATCACGTGTCTTTACGCTAACGCCAGTCTATTTGTTGTGACCTGCTCCCTCTATTTACACCTGTCGCAATTACCACGCGCGTGTTATGACAAATCGATACTGGGAGAAATGTGTTGAAAGGCGAACGAACACACAACAATTTATTACCCGACAATCGGATATGCCCCGGATATGTGTCATAAAATGGATATTACTTGGTGTCAAATCGGTAAATTTACACGGCTTATACTGAAATATCAGCCGGATTGGCATTATTTTCGGACCAAATTTTAAGGATAGTTTGCAAATCTCAATCGGTCGGAGAATTCAAAATTCGATCCAGAACCAACAATCTGAAAATTTGAGAAGCCCTGCTTCGGATTGAGCCTCACATGAAATTCAGTAAACACATTTTAAACTCAGTCAAGAAAGCAAACAAAGTGCTGGGAATTATTAGAGTAAACTTCACATTCAATGAAAAGGAATTGCTCCTACAACTCGACAATACACTAATTAGACCTCATCTGGAACACGCGTCCCTCATTTGGGCACCATTTTTTAAAGAAATACATTTACAAGTATTTAATTGAAATTGTACAGCGCCATCGCCATGTTAGGTCTTCGAACTAATTACGATCGAACGAAAGTGAACTGTACAGTGCCATGCAAGAAATCTCGCGAAAACCAGTAGCATTAGATTTACCACACATTATATGTAATATTTAGGTCTACCAACGTTGAAATACCGGCATGGTACAAATGTACACAATTTTAAACGACATAGACAAATTGAACTCTGAAATATTCTTCAACTCTGAAATATTTTTCAATCAGCCAGGTATGAACAAACAATAAGTAAAAGCCACACTAGACACAGTATTACCAAGAGAACCCGTAATCAGCGACTCGCACAACTCCTTCACAAGGAAGACGAGATCCGAGAAATTCAGCGTATGATTTTAACATTGATACACTGCGCCCACCCTATAAAGTTTAATATAAAATATATGTTAAGTTGTTATAACATGCAAGCACAAGCCAAACTTGCTGGGCAACGGCATTCAACCCAAATGTGAATACATATAAGTGCGGCACATCTTCTCGTGCACAAGCACTCATAATACAATGCTAAAATGTATACATGCAAATGTGAGTTTAATCTAAGGCAGAATCAGCATTTAGAAACCATTGGCAACTTACGAAGCAAAGTAGATTGTCTTTGAATTAAACTGCAAAAAGTATGCTCCGCATCAAGGTTAATGGGTTATACTGTCAACGCATCAAACAAAGTTACTTCACAGCTCCACTGTGAACGTTTTCGAGAATCCATCGACTGTTGGGCGTTGTTTTAGCTATATTGATGACACAGTGCAAATTTTAGCACTGCAGAGTACTTTGGGAAACATGTATATTGGTGATTTTGACGGCTGGGAAAATTAAAAAAATATATATAAAAAATCGCTTCCTGGACCGGCATGTCCGGTAGTTTTCTCGAATGGTCTGGGAAACTATGCAATATTTCATGAAGTATGAATATCCTGTTGAAATCGAAATCATTGGCGGTCCGGATAAGCCTAATAAGGATGTCTCTACAAAAATATACAAGAGATGAAACAAGGTACCTACCTGTGTTTTGCCATTTTGAAATCGCATTGAAGAACGCGAGGTATTTCTATCGAGTCAAATTCTCACATAAAATAGCACAGCAATCATTCCTATTCTTGAGCTTATACAGGGGTGTTTTACAGAGTATTGAGTTGCCATCTCCGCCATTTTAGTATATACATGCTATCAGACAGTTTCACCACTTGGCAGTTCACTTCACATTGCAGCAAATCTAATACAATTTGGTGCAATACATCCCAGATATATAGGACGTCCTATAAATATTATTTTAGCAGACTACACAAAACGCTAGATATCTGAGCTTTTCTACCATGACTTTTTCAATGTGTAAAATGTCAAACTGATGCACTGTCTATTATTAGATGTACATCTGACACAGGTAAAAGCCGTATTTACTCGCATAACATGCAAGTAGACAGTAGTGACAATACACTTAGATAACTGCTTACAAGTCACTGGAATCGATACAGTATGTAATACAGGTAAATATCTACAACACTGTGTATTGTTCTTACTGTTACACAGTCTTTACTGAATTCTCAAAGATTTTGGATATAAATTGTATGATAACAAGGCATAGCACGATGTTGTCTGGTGCATGCCCATCATGTTACACCAAATTTTATTCATGTGTTTGTCATATTATTAGTGGCATGTGTCAAACGCAATACAAGGTAAAACTGGCCATTGGCTTGTACACACTAATATGACCGACATGGCAACTCCATGCACTGTGTGGGATATAGTAAGACAATCTTCACATGTATGTTATGCATATATCCCTTCACATTGACGAAGCAATTATGCATGAATCATTGGATGAGCAGGGGCCCCACGGGTCCTTAATACGGTAGTTATTAAACTTGTTGATTGATTTCATAATAAACGTGGCATTACCAAGTTTCTTATGAAATCAGTAAACATATTAAATCACAACTCGTGTAAGATCCTCAAATTTATTCATGTTCGTAACCAGCATTTTTTAAATGGTGGTTAGACTCAGCTGTGAAGGAATCCAAGTCTGTAAGGCCCCCTACATATTTCGGTTTTAATCACAGCCCCTGAAAGTTTCTGATTTCTAGAAGGCAAATGCTGAATTTAGGTATTTTTGTATAAGTAGCTCCCGGGAAAAGAGTTTTCAATCAATTTATTTTAAGAAGCATATTTCTGAAAATTGGCATCTCGCAATATGTTTTGCGTCACTTGACTGTGTTTTGTTATAGCGGGGGAGGAACCTGTCAGAATCGTGCACTTCGTGACACCTTTTTCAAATTTGGCATGGTGTTAGGGCAGGCCATGAGGTTTTCAAAAACCACCGGCTACAAGTTGGCGCACACCGTTGGTGATCTGTAGCTGCGAAATTCAAAATGGCCGCCGACGGACACGATATGCACCATTTCTCGACTTCTACTGATCGTATCTTCAAGTATAATACCACTTTTCTGATGTTTTTGAGTATGAGGAATTAATTTGTCTAGTCTATTTTGGTTTTAATGTTAATTTAAGGGTCATAGAGCCAACATTAGTGTAAATTACGTGAAATAAACCTGGTTTAAGTGTCATTTATCTTAATATGTGAATTCGATGAACATGAACATACAAATGAAAACAGAACACAGAACTGTCTTTAAATATAAGCAAAAGTAACATTATGGTATTCAAACCTAAACGATTGGGTATGCATGACGATATTGTGCTAATTATTAATATTGCACAAATTAAAAAGTATCAGGTCTGAAATTTTGGAAATTGAATACAATTTAACACGGAAAAATGTGCTAAAAAAGTCGTACCTATTGGTAGATTAGGAATATCAAAAATACTATGCCATATAGGGCTAAGCATGACAAAACAGTTAGTCTTTTTGAAAATACCTCATATAATGCTCATACGTTACCTTTATTTGACGAACATAAATTAACGAAAAGTCTTGATACATGTATGATATTCCTTGAACTAGCAACATAATTATATGATAAAAGCCTACCAACACTACTTCTAAATTTGTTTCAATCAAATTACAACAATCATTCTCACAATGAAAGGAACAGTAATGCACAATTATACCACTGCATAATTAAAAAAATAACTAAACATAAACTGTAGAAAGGTTATTAGTATCAATGACATTGTCATCCTGACTCACGCTGACATCATAGCTATTTTCCTGCTAGATAACATCACTCAGTGTTGTTGCAGCAACCACCTTGACACTTGCACAGTGGTGTGCACTTCAATCCAGCTTTAAAACATTTACAATTCCCTTTGCAAGCTTTGACACAGGTGCAGTGAAGCATAAGTGCGCAGGCAGCACTAGCATCTGACAAATTTGTCCAATACGGTACCCATGTCTTGGTGCGTCCATTCCATTCCCAACCATACTGTGCAGGATCTGGCAGACACAATTGTTTCTCCAAAGCTTGATGCCAAACGAAAGCTGACACAAGAATAGTTCTTTTGACATGCTGGTACAAGGCTGCTTTCGTAGGTGGAATGCTCTCTAGAGATCTAAGACTGTGAGTGAACATAAGGCGTCGTGCTTCATTTACAGTAACACTGGAACTGTTCTTACTGTACATGAGCACTGTAAGTTGCTCAATGCACTGCATTTGGAGAGAATCATCTGTCAGCTCTTTTGGAATTTCGATTAAGGTGATCATCATTTCAGCTACGTTTGGAAAGTTCATCCAAGCATTCCATCCTGTCTTCTTCCCAATGCCTAGCATGCTAGATGTTACGTTGCAACCTGTAAATGCATGGAAGAATGGTAGTGCCTTACACTTAGCAGGTCCAAGCTGCAAAGATACTTCATGAATGGGGATATCTGTGTACGCTTTTCCACTTCCGAATCCAACCCACAACTCTGTAATCAACTGTCCGGAGAAAAGCTTTCCTATGACCGTCCATGACAGCGTGACGGAGGT
Organism: Conchocele bisecta; assembly: GCA_029237695.1. Classification (NCBI taxonomy): domain Eukaryota; kingdom Metazoa; phylum Mollusca; class Bivalvia; order Lucinida; family Thyasiridae; genus Conchocele; species Conchocele bisecta. The sequence continues at coordinate 129,072,700 of CM055265.1, forward strand.
GCAGCATCATATGCGTGTCTGCCTCCTCATGGTCAGATGGAGTGATGTCAGATAGGTCGACTGCCTTGTTGGACAACACAATTTCCCCTTTTGTTGTCAATATATATAACTCAGAAGTGGCGGTTGCATTCACAAGCTCATCAGAAAGAAATTTGAAGAGTTCATCTTTGTTCTCACTGACTTTCAGGAATGCCTGCCAATCTTTCCCTTTCGGGATGGGGACCTTTTCCGAAACTCTTGTCCGTCGAGCAGCTGTCTCGCCAAGACGTTTCACGCGTGTTTGATTTTTTAGACTATCCCGAGGAAAACGATCCCAGACTGCATCTATTCTAGTGGTACACGTGTTCATCTGATTCTCCATGAACGGCAGAAGGTGAATTTCAGCATATTCGCCAAACACATCGGCTCGCTGTGGTTGAATGATATGAATTACAGCAGGCATGTCTAAGATGACTACTGAAGCTTGTTTGACTGTTGGATTCCTTCCACGTGCAGGTATACCAGGCAAACATCCAATAATTTGAGACTTAGTGCCAGCTCGCAGCTTGCCTTTATTGGATAATTATGGTGGATCTCTCGAATTTGCATGCATGAAAAACTCACCCATATTTTCATCAGGGCGTTCTTGAAGCGAAACGAACATTTGTGTGACGATTGTTGCAGAAGCTTTGCATGAAGCCAGTTTGTCTGCGCCTTTGTCTAAGTTCACTAGGGGTGGATGGAGGAAGGTATAGATCTTTGCCTTGGGGATGACATCAGAGACTGGTGTGGTACAGTCCTCAATTCGCTCCTTTACAAATTTTGAATACATAGTTTTTCCGATTGTCGGCAACTCATGAAGACACTTGCTGACCTCAGGGTCCATATATTCACCGGTGTCCAATGTCACCAGTTGATTGCCTGTTTCTCCATAAGGATTGATAATGATTTCCTGGTCCACAATGTCAAGGAGAGATTTAAGTTGGTTGAGGAACCTTTGCTGCTCAGATACAGAGCTTTCCGGGTGTTCAATGCTGTCTGATTGCGTTATATGGATGCTCGCATTTTCAAACTCCTCAATTACACGAAGAACTTCTGCCTTTGAGAGCTCAATAACCGCTGTATCTTCAGTATGTCCATAAAGACCTTTGGGGCCACTGTCTGCTTTAAGCATCTTAATGTTGTGCTCCTGGCTTTGGTCCAGACCCATGAGACTGAACTTCTTCTCACTTCGCTGGACCATGAAATTGACATGGACTGCAGGATGTCGATATGGTAGTCAAGCAAGACTCGCAGAAGAGTCAAAAGTGCATTGGGTACTGGCTCACTCAAGCATTGAGGGGAGAATGATCCCATAAAAGGGGCTTGAGATGAAAGTATGTGCTTTCGCAAGAACCTGCTTTTGTTTTAGTTGAGAGCAACACATCTCTGCCTTTAGTGAAGGCCTCCCATTCACCACCCAGCTTCAGCAGTAAATGTTCTTTGAATCGAGTTGGGTGTATTTCTACCATAAGCCATTCAGAACCAACTTGCTGCAGTCGCTGACTATATAGCTTCCTAAGGTCTGCTAGCTTCATCACACTTACGTTGTATTGAATAAATGCAACGAGCTCTGCCATAACAAGGGGGTCATTTGGTAGTGCTGGAGTCTTATTCTCCTTTGACTGTTTTCACTTCGCTGCCCGTGCTTCATTTGCAAGCTTGCGGTAGCACGTCTTATGATAGTAGAGATCACCAGCGGTAGCATCAAATGCAGCATTGACCCGGGCATAGACAATTCAGTTTTGAGCTTCCTTTGCCATTGCCTTCATGTTATTATCATCAGACATCGCCCTGCTGATCGGCTCGCTGTTGTCCTCCTGGTACAAGTGACAATAAACGCACTGCGGCCGTTTCCTATCACAGTTTGCATCAAAACTTGTCCGCGTTTTCTTCGGGCTAAATATGGAGCAAGAAGCCTCCATCTCACCCAGTGTCCTTTTTTTCAATTTGCGCTCTACAATGTGCGTTCGTATATTGTCACGACATGTCTTATGATACACGGCCTTGTTGTTCAGAAGCGACTTGGAAATACATTCCTCACCCTCTCCTTTAAGGCACTCGCGTGTCATACCATGTGGAAGAGTCACATTATTATCAAGAAAATTAGTGAAGTCTTTTTCAATAGTGTCATAGGCTTGGTGGTAACACGCTTGTTTGTATGGATGCATCAGCTTCTTAGCTGTTTCAGACTGACAATAGCAACAAAGTGCCCAATCAGTTTTCTTCCTCAAATCTAGAGGATTATCACTCATTTTCAAAGACATTAGTATTAAACAGAAATGGGATTATTATCGTGGTAGCTACTAAATTAACCATTCGTATTTGACAAAAACCATGGCGGTGTTGCAATATTATTGCCCAATCGCGTAATACATACACACTGGGCGCATGGGATACAACCTGTCACTGGAGCATTTAGATAAACATGTCGATGAAGGAAAAACATCGTATTTACCGTATATTATCGGCACTATGTTGTATGACTTATGCGACCAGTGTAGACCCAGATCAGCATGCGCTTCCGCTCAGTCAGGATCTGCACCAGTGTAGACCCAGATCAGACTGCGATTTCATGCATTCTTATCAGGATCTGCACTGTTCAACATTAATTTAACTTCTAGCTTCTAGCAAACAGTTTATATGACAAAATAATGGGGATGTTCCAAAATAAAGAGTGTCCGAATAAATAGGGTAAATATGGCACATTTTGAAACACCCAATAACATGTATATGACCTCTATGATATTTAAAATGACCTTAAAACCAGAAATAACGTTCAGAAATGAATTCTCTATCCTGAAAAACACCAGAAAAGTGGAATTATACTTGAAGATACGATGAGTAGAAGCCGCGAAATAGTGCATTTCTTGTCCGTTGGCGGCCATTTTGAATTTCGCTAACAACATGCCAGATTTAAGAAAGGTGTCACGAAGTGCACGATTCTTGTGTCTATGACAGGTTCCTCCCCCGCTATTAGTAGGGCATTTTAATAATAGAATGTCTGTTCATTCATGAACTGAAAATCGGACCTCATTTATATTAAAAAAAATCCTGCTGGTTCCAAACAAGCCAATCGGTCATAAAGTAAAGAAGTAATAGCAGAATAGAAACGTGCCGGATGGATGGACGGACGGACGGACGGACGGACGACTTGCATCAATATATCCCATTTTCGCTATGTGATGGGATAAAAAGGGTGTTTATACGAACCAATCAAATTGAACCTCCCCTGACGTTGCCCATGGTATTATATAACTGTATTGGGTCGAATTGTGTATTCAGAGAAGAGAACTTACCATTTATTAGACAGGTGGGTGTAGCGCCGCTCCACATGCCAGTGTGGAGGCACTGCCGAGTCAGTTCGCCGACTAACGTGTAGCCGATGTTACACATGAATACAGCTACTGCACCGTATAGTGTGCCATCTACAAGACTCACATCACCATTGGCAATCGTGCTCAGTGGCTGGCAATCTGCAATTAAGGAATTAAACCATAGGATGTTGCACTTTCTGTGGTATGAATAACATTTGGTATGTTTAAAGTGTATCGAGTCCGAAGGACTGCACACAAAGTTTAAACAGACCAAATGTGTTGCATACGACAGTAAACAGAACTACCCATGACACACGCGCGCGAAGTACTCATACCACACAGACCTACCACAATTATATATATATATATGCAAGTAAATCTGAGAGAGCTTTATACATTCATTATTCCTATGAAGTTTTGTCAAACCAGTCTGGTGGTTTTAATGGGAAGTAATTGTTTAAAGATTTTGTCTAACTTTATACGGCGGCCATCTTGGATTATGTGACGATCACCAATTTAAAAAATGTAAATGTTGCACTGAAAGACAATACATATGAAGTTTGACCAGCTTTGGCCAAGCAGTGCACGAGAAGAAGACGTTTGAACTCTCTAATTAAAGAGTGACATTTTGACCTTTCGGCGGCCATATTGGATGAACTAATCATCCGATTTCGACAACAATGATCAATCTCCTCAATACCTTCAATTTGATATATGACATGACCATATTTTGTCAAATGTGAAATTTGATCCCTAGTTGGCCCCGCCCATTTTTGACCCAGTAGGCCACCATTTTAACAAACCTGAAACAGTATTGACTATCGATCAGTCCTGACAAATTTCGTTGAAATTGGCATGGCGGTTCGTAAGAAGAATTTTTTTTAAGAATTTTACCTACTTTTCCACCACGGCCATCTTGGATTAGGCGACAACCTCCAAATTTACAAATCTGACATGCCCTCACCCATATAAATCTCTAATAAAAGGACCTTTTGGCGGCAATTGTGGATAACATAATCATCCAAATCTGAAACAGCATTGACTATCGATCATTCTAATCTTGAATTATGCGATGACCTCTGATTTGACAAATCTGACGTGCCCCCGCCCATAGCTCATCCATGTGAAGTTTGACCAACATTGGCCCAACAGTCCGTGAGAAGAAGACATTTGAATGTGTTGAAGGACGATGTACGGACGACGGATGAAAAGCTGTAACAATAGCTCACTTGAGCCCTTGGCTTAGGTGAGCTAAACATAATGACGTCAAACAAACTTTAACGAATGAACATGGCGCGACATCACGTGGGGCTAATATAATGTATTGAATGGCCGTTGTCACTAAAATTGTAAAATTGTCACTGACTCCCTGAAAAAGAGGGCCATGAAGGCCACATATCGCTCACATGGCTACACAGGCTGCCAAGCCTAGAATACCTGTGGACTAAGCCAAGAATGGCACACCTGGGTAGAACGAGCTGGTAGAGTGGTAAATACAATTGTATTTCAGAGAATTTAATGTCCGGATGTAAATTGCAAACATCTAGTTTGAAAATGGTTACCCAAAATTAAAACAGAAAATAATGTTAATTTCATGAAATTTCATTCTCAATTTCACACCGTTCTCCTCACAATATTTCTTCACAGATAATACGTATTCAAGTGAAATAAAATGCTTAAATGTCTAAATATGATACTTAGATGTTTAAGGCTGATAAAGCATACTCTGTTATTTCTTATGGGTTTCACGACCAGTGTAGATCCAGATCAACCTGTGCATCCGCACAGCCAGATCAGGTCTGCACTGTTTGCCATTCCATCAATGAAACACCCGTCATGCGTCTAACATTGAAGACAGTTCATTATCAGGCTACAGGAGTGTGCTGTTTGATCAGGAGCTACACTGGTCACTAATCCCATAAGCCCCATTTCTCCAGTCATAGCCACATATATTACTGTACCTTTGATCACACAAGTAGGACTACCAGAGCCACTCCATTGTGCGGTGCTCAAACACTCGCGCGTTGTCACCCCGATTAAGTTGTAACCGGGTAAACAGGCATATATTGCCGTGGCGCCGAGTTTCGTCCCGTCGGGCAGACTGATAGTTCCATCCGTGGGGCTGGACAGCCCTCCACATTCTGAAACAGGCATCAGGAATCAGGAAATAAAACAGATTATTGCATAAAATGGGGGTTCACAGTGTATTAATAGAGAGTAATACAAATCATAATACACTGGTGTAATAAATATGCAAACCAGACTGCGGCAGAAAACATAATAGATGACAAGTACAGCTTCAATGTATACTATTGTGCTTATGCAATAAATGTAATCTAACATTTGTGTTGATTTAAAGGTACATGCCCACCCAGTAGAAACAAAATGTTCTTTATATCTGGCAAAATAAACATTCATTCACCATTACCCCACGTATTTATTGGCATTATTATACATTTTATATCAGACGTAAATTTTCACACTGATATCAGGGGCGATAACCGTGTTTCCTTAAAATAGTGATGGACATTACTATTTATTCTCTGTATGTATGCTTTGATGTGCAATGATCATACTTTATAATCTGTCGAAAATATTATTTTTTCAGGTGACGCATTTAATTACATGTATTATAAATAATTAAAAAAATATCATGCCTCATTTGCATATGAAAATAGCCTGATACCACCGCGAGTCACTATCAGTAAAATAAATATGTACTACATGATGATATCTGTATAGTGGGCACTCGTAATTTCCTCAATGTACGAGAGCGTGACACAGACATTAAATGTGGGGGACTCACGCGGAATGCGTGCCATTTGACAGGTCAGGGAATGTAATTGGATAATCATCATCAGTCAGCCCATCACCTCACTGAACTGAATGTAGGATGTAATTCATCTGAAGTATTGCTGGGGACCAATTTAATGGATGCAATCAGCATTGAAACTAGAACTAGTATTCAGCATGGCATCTGTGGAACTCTCCTACTCCGGACAATACAAAAGGTATATTATTAATAATAACACCATGTACAATAATACCCCGGTAATACTATTGATAATGGAATGTACTAACACTCCTCCTTTTCTTAAAATATTGAACCCCAAAACATTTTTTTTAAATAAAAGTATTTCAAATTGTACTTGTGTGATTGTGAAAATGTTTTCTAAATTGTCAGCGAAATGTTAAACTTCTTCACCATGAGATGTTTCATGTGAATTAAACTGAAACACAATAGTCGGAATATAAAATATGACTATAGTCTGTTTCACGAAACCTGCCCAAATTTTACGGCCATATAAACAATTCAAAAACCATATTTTTTTCGATAGTATTAAATTAAAGGAAAATTTAAGAATGAGCCTTCTTTTTATTTCGTTAAGTTTGGTCAAATATTGGTTTTATTACGAAAAATTGATTTGTCTATGGGAATTTAACATGGGGGAAAAAGGTAGAGGAGTTGTGGGAGGAGTGAAACAACGAAAATTTTTGGAAATTGACTCAGAAACCTGGCTAGATAGCTTGGAAATGATCTAACTAAGAAAACAAAAGTTAAATTTTGAAAATCGTTCCAGTATTTCTGAAATTCAAAAAAATTTCCCCATGTTAAATCCCCATAGACATCTTCACGGAGTGAAGGCTCATTCTTAAATTTTCCTTTAATTTAATATTATCGAAAAAAATATGGTTTTTGAATTGTTTATAATTATGGCCGTACAATTTGGGCAGCTTTCGTGAAACAGACTATAGTCATGTGATTTTGTACATGTACCTGAAATTGTACGACTAGCAAAACACACTTGTTGAACATGTTGAATGATTTGACTGTGTCTATTTTGACAGAATAAATTTGTCGGTATATCCAGATTTATTCCATTGTCTCAGCACGGTCAGATTCACCAGTCAAATTATTGTCATTCTCGGTCTCGTTATATTGAAATTGTCAAAATTTACAAAGTCACCTTTTGACCTGTGTTGAATTCCGATTATAATGAACACCTTCTGGTGATTCTATGATGTGTAAAGTATGTTAGTTTTCTTCTCCTTCACCAATACCCGGACACCTTCACCAAGATCGCTCTTCCTCGCTTCCCATTTGTTGTCAATATACCGTTTGTTTTTATATTTTGTGATCATATCCCTTTCGCGAACTTCTTCATCTAGCTGTTGTCGTGTAGACCATTTCCTTGACCTACGGTAGTTTCGTCCGTAGTTTACGTCCGAACATCAGTTTGCCTGGTGATACGCCCGTTGTATTATGTGGTGAACATGGTCTCTAGCACTTTGATCATACATTCACTGGATGTGTCTTTAGTTATTTCAATCTCATAATAACGACTGTAATAGTCCACAACCACAAGTATGAAATGACCCGAGGGCAGCGGCCCAAGTAGGGGTCTATGGCTACACCTTGCCACGCATCTGTCGGCATCGGCGTTGGGAGTTAACGGTGTTCCAGATGTGGTAGCGCGCTCACTAGTTGACACCCATGACAACTTTTCACATACTTTTCAACTTCAATATCCATATTTGGCCACCACACTTTACTCCGTAATTGTTGTTTGGTTCCTACTATTCCCAAGTGTCCCTGGTGAGCTAGTTTAACACATTTCAGTCCAAGATATTTAAGAATAACCAATCGCATTCCACGTAGTACTAACTTTCCCAAGTTACACAGTTCATCACGAATCGGAAAGAGAGAAACACACGATTTGTCCCAATGTACGTTGGTTGGTCAATGAGTTTTTGACATCATTTAAAACTTGTTAATTGTGTTTTCACAAATTGGTACTAATCGCGCTAGTGCGTCTGCGATATTCACGCATCCTGGTACATACCGAATCGTATATGTGTACGGCATTAATTTCTATCATCCATCTTTCAGCACGTGCACTTGGCTTCGATTTCAGTCCATACAATACTTCCAAGGTTTTGTGGTCACCGTCTGTTACGAGCACAAATTCAATCCCATAGATGTAAAGATGAAATTTCTCACATGCCAAGACTACAGCAAGTGCTTCCTTTTCCGTTGTAGAATAACGTTTCTCAACATCTAATAGTGATCTGCTGGCATAACTAATAACATGTGTCTCTCCATCATATTCATGGATCAACACAGCGCCTATCCCAACATTACTCGCGTCTGCCACAATTTTGTCGCATCCGACCGGTAGTACCCCAGTGTATTAGCATTTGCTAAACGGTCCTTCAATTCGTCAAAATCGTTCTGCTCTTCCGCAGCCCAATATAATTTCGTGTTCTTCTTAGTCAAATTTCGCAACGGTTGAGATACTAAAGTTTGCAAGTCCCAGAATACTTTTCACGTTAGATGCGGTTTCTGGTTGATAAAGTCCCTTGTGTGTAACAAATGTAGTTACGTTCCTTGATGATTCTTCTATTCTATCTGATGGAACCCGTATTTCAGATCAGTTTTACTGTACACTTCACTGCCATTCATATTATAGGTAATTTCATCCACAGTCGGAATTGGTTGACGTTCACGGATGATAATAGCCTGGTTTGCTTGTCGCATATCAATACAAATGCGAATGTCACAATCAGTTTTCCGAACTATGATCATTGGGCTCACACATGGTGTCGGAGTTGTTACATTTTCAATGATTTCTAATGATTCAAGTTCATCTAGAGTATCAGACACTTTTCGTCGCTATGTGAACGGATATCCTATACATTATTTGAGGTACTGGTGAAACAGAGTCATCAATGTGCAGTTTCAGCTGGTAATCTTTCAATTCACCTATACCATTGAATATATCATCATATTGTCGGTATATTTCAGAAATATAATTCACTGAACCGACAGCTAACAGTCCAAGCTCGGTTGATGTTGTTCTACCGAATAATGATGGCCCTTTTCTTTTTAGTACGTAGAATTCTGCTTCTCTCTCATTTGCATCATTGTTCAACGTTATTTTTGCATTCCTGCTAATTCTAATGGCTCATCGGATCCATACCCGTATAATTTCTTGTCCGTCTGTTGTGAGCGACATTTAATCTTTTTCAGTTTCAGATCTTCCATAATGAACTGGCAATGATATTCACTGTCGTGAAGCTGTCAATTATAATATCGACTGGATTTTAAATTTTTATTTTATTTTTCTCCTTTTGACCGATTGTGAAAGCGTACTCATCACTCTGTCAAACAAAATCTTTCTTCGGTTTTGTGAACACTTTCTTATTTGTAAATGTTCGTTGTTTGTCGATTTTTATCTTACAACAATGTGCGAATAGCCCAATGTTGTCACATTTGTTGCTATTTTTGTCTTTTGCCGGACACTTCGGATCTTTACCATCCATAGCATTTGTAATTTACAGTTTTTCGACGTGATGTATACACTTCTGGTTTTGCTCCACCATAGTTGGTGATTAATGTGGAAAGCCTATTTATGGCATGCGGTAAACTCAATTAAATTTCCCTGGCTTGTCATTTCTAATATCACGGCTATCGTACGCAGTGTATCTAAATCTAAGTTGTGACCTTACTATCTCGAATTTGTTCATTTACGTCATCAAATTCACACAGAACGGCTTTCTGTCTTAAACGAGGTACAAATTGATCGACAGTCTCTTTCTCCATCTGCTTCATTGTACGGACACAGTATCTTCCATATGGCAAGTTTAATTTTGTGTCGAAATGTTCATTCAATGCTTTTTTTGGATTAATACGGTTGATAAGGGGAGGTAACATACTACATCATCCTTGTCCTCCAAACAACCACATATAATACTGACTGATTAGGCACACTACTTATCAAATGGTTCCCATATTCAATGTACATGCCCACTCAGTAGGCACAAAATGTTCTTTATATCAGAGACACCATCTGAGACATTTTCTGCCAAAATATACATTCATTCACCATTACCCCACGTAATGATGGCATTATTATACATTTTATATCAGACATAAATTTCCACACTGATATCAGGGGCGATAACCGTGTTTCCTTAAAATGTTAACGGACTTTACTATTTATTCTCTGTATTTATTGTTTGATGTGCAATGATCATACTTTACAATTTTTTAAAAACATATCATACCTCATTTGCATATGAAAACAGCCTGATACCACCCCGAGTTACTATCAGTAAAATAAATATTACTAAATGATTACCGGGTATATCGTGACTCGTAATTTTTATAACTGGTGGAATAGTGACACACTTATGCACTTATTTAATTCATATAATGAACATTTTGTGCCTGAGTGGGCAAGTACCTTTAAACAACATTGTACAAGTATTTCTGACCGTTCCAATGTTATACCCTGTAGCCTAGCTTCTGTGTTTTGTATTTTCTAGATCTAGTTTGTGTGTGATTCCTTTGGGATTGTGTCCTGTGGGGACATATGTTGCTTTTGTACATTTTTTGTTTTCTGTATAGTGTTACCTCCACCTACGGCCCGCATGCCGAGAATGGTATTTTACGCCGCGTTGTACACTCTCAGTCTCTGCAACCACCGCTGTAATCGCACCATAGTTATCTATGATTAAATAATCTGTTATGTTTTGTGCTTCTTGAGATATATAATTCTTCATATTGTAACGGAAATGGTACCATGTGTAATCATGAGTTGAATGTGGATATAAATATACCGATTGAGAGCATCGTGCTCCGGTAGCGCAGTTGGTTAGCGCGTCCCGCTGGTATTGGGAAGGTCCCGGGTTCGATCCCCGGTCGGTGCACATTTTTTCCGTTGCATTTCCCCTATCCGGTTACAATATTGATTCAATGAAACATTATTCTTTATATGTTGTTGTGTTACATCTAAAACTATCCTCTGTGATGGTGTTATATAATTTCGGGACATTTTGTTCAATCTTAATTTACATCAGATTTAGATCTACATATGTTATCATTATAATTAGTTTGTATCTCTTTATTTTGTACGCATTAGCTTAGTTTGCATAATGGCAGCAGTACCCTTGCTGTAATCCCTCTAGAAGCATCAATGGCCTACATGTACACGTCGGCAAACAAAAAACTGGAAACAACTTTTCATCAATTAGATTTAATTTCTCTAAAAATCTTTTTATTTTAATTTACATTACTCTCCAATTACATACTTTTAATATACTTTTACTATCCCTACAAAAAAGTAGGGATATTGGGGATTTTTCATGAAAAAGTAGGGCAAAGTACGAGCCCAACAAAAAAGGGAAATGTAGGACATGTAGGAAAAGTAAGGGCTGCTCGTCAGCTTGTGAAATACGATATAAATCTACAATTTAATTATTTTTTCCTAAGACATAATAAAACATACTACATGTTATGCTACATTGAATAATGATGAAATTCACAAATACCACCAACTCTGATATATTATGTACAAAATAAAAAAATAAAATAAACAATGTTACCTTCACATTAATGGGATGTGCTTGAAAAAAGTAATTGCAAAAGTAAAATGGTACCAAGAGAACTCGTGTGTGTTTTCACAACCCTTAAAGCAAAAACAAAAATGGTTTTCAAAGCAGATTTCATTATTCCCAATTTGTTTTCACACTGTTAGAAGACCCACCACATGTACGATGTAACATTTCACTTTAGTATAATAAAACCATAGGCTGTTGCGTTTACTGTAGCACGAACAACATTTGTCTGTTTAAAGTTTGCGAGAAGGTCGCAAACTTTAAACATTAGGCAGACCAGCAGCACTTCTAAAACTCGACAAATCCTTGCAAATGTGTCGAAGTTATATGCTTGCATGACGGCACGAAACCTGGTAAGCAGACTGGCTCCACGCTCCAAGTGCCGGTTTCTTCACAGGTGACTTTGGCATCCCCCACAAGACCAAAGTTAGTGTCGCAATCGTACGTGGCGACGGCCTGGTATTCAGTGCCACTGGCAAAATCCACCTGACCGTTGTTCACTCTTGGTGGGTTGTTGCAATCTTCAAAATAAAAAAATACAGTGGAACATGTATCACCTGGACACACTGGGAGATCCCCAGGCCAATTGGTGACTAACTTTATATAGTTAGTTATTTTATATGTGTGGCTGTGACTGGAGAAATGGGGCCTATGCAGGGCTCCAAATAAGGAATTAGTAATTGAGTATTTTCACTCCATCATTTCTGACGCAATATTGGGTATTTCAAAAATTTAATTGGGTAAAATAAAATCACTCTACTGTGTACACATCAACAGACATCAATTATTGAATTAGTTTGCTTCGAAATGAAAACATATCTTGGGATTTCATTAGAATAGTCTCCTTGGAGACAATTCTAATGAAATACCAAGATGTGTTTTTATGGAAAATAGGAAAAATATGCTATATTTGTGGTCTGTTTATTGTTTTCTGCAGCATGATAAAATTACCACAAAATTGGTATTGCTTTTTGATACTCGCTACTTCTGATTTCAATGGGTGTTTTTGGCAATTTCAATTGGGTATTAACGCAAATACACAGCTTATCTGGAGCTGCCTATGCAAGTTGTTACCAGTGTAGTTGCGGATCAAATAGCTCACTCATGTAGCCTGATAACGACCTACATGTATATTGCTTGTTGGAAGCATGACATGTGTCTATATTATGGAAGGCAAACAATTTAGATCCTGATCAGACTGTGTGAATGCACATTCTGATCTGGATCTACACTGATCGAGAAACATTTCTCCAGTCAGAGCCACATTTAGGGGTGGGAATTGGCTCACAGAACATTCCATACGCGGACATATGAGCCGAGAAAACTTGTCAAGACAATGGCCGTTGGCCCATTTCCTTTTTCCAATTTAACATGAGTTGCAATGCAGTAGAAATGCGTGCTTTAAATTAAGGAGATTAATAGACAGTTATTTTAACCTATCTAGCTCATTCTCCTATCGTACTTTATCAAGTAACATGCTACATACTGGTCAAACGGTCAGTCTGAGTGTGTATTTGGTCAACTTGCAGCTTGCTACCCGATAAATAGATGTTAAGACTGTAACCATAAACAGGCCCGTACGCAGGATTTTCTATTGGGGGGTGCATCAGGTGGGGGGGTGGGGGGGGTGCGTCAGGGGCGAGTTCCATGTAGTGGCGCGAGTACGCTAGGGGGGGGGGGTACCCCCTAGCGTACTAGCACCACTACATGGGGCTCGCCCCTGACGCACCCCTCTGAAATTGTTTAGACCTAGATGGCCTGAAATGCACTCTCCTGCATTTTATGTCATTTAACTTCGGATTTCAACGGTGGTAAATTGTGACATTTTCATGCAAATTACCTGTATATTAATGCATTTCAAGATTTGTTGAGATTACTGTTTGAAAAATAGCGGACCTCGGCGAATTTAGGGTGGGGGGGGGGGGGGGGGGGGGGGGGTGCGTACGCACCCGTCGCCCCCCCCCCCCTCCACCCCCCCCCTGCGTACGGGCCTGATAAATATCCAAACACTCTTTCATGACTGTTCAAGAATGTAATGTACAGTCTATAGTGTATACTGTTATGTCGTTATTTTAGGTGTTGTGGATTTTTTTCTACATTGTTTGAACCAATAATTTTTTTTCATCTATAGACCACTGAGTGGCACATAAAACAAAACTGGGGTTGGTTCCATATTTATTTTCATATAAACCATATGGCCGCCATCTTGAAATTCAAAATGGCCGCCACTAAAATTTATATTTTGAGGTCAAAGTCATTATGTGTGGTGTTTTTGCAGTGATGTGCTTTTACATTATTATTGAAAAAAGATATTGGCAGAATGAGTTCAGTACATTTTGAGATACCAGCCATTTGGTTTTCAAAATACTATTTCAAACTTGAAAATCCAGAATTTATTGTACATTTTTGAATGTCGTGGAAACATTTTGTATTTTCCTTCTGGTTATACTCATATTTCATTGAACGCTGTCTGCTGAGATTATTGCTAACTGGTATTGTGCTACGAGTAAACTTTATCTTCAAAATGGCCACCGAATCTAAGTGTGTTATGTACATCACGACATCAAAGACTTGTTACACATTCTAGTATTTCTGTGGTTGTAGTTATGTTCTTTCAAATAATATAGTGATTGGCACGTATGTGTTTGCTTGAAACCATATCTATGTATAGCATATAAAAAAAGCTGAAGCTGTTTTTTTCTAAGAGGCACAAGGCCTCCATTTTGAATTTCAAAATGGCCGCTATTGAAATTAATTTATATTTAACATTAACGTCATTATATGTGGTGTTTTTCATTATTATTTATTATGGACAAGAAATATTGGCATAATGATTTCAGTATATTTTTAAATGACGGCCATTTTATTTTTAAAATGGCCGCCATTTTAAAGTCGACAATCGAATATGTATTATACATGGTATACATGTCTAAGGTATTAGGTCAAAGATAGATACACTTGGGTTCAATGATAATTGCTTCAGAAGAGTGATGTGATATATGAATATAACATATGTGAATGTTGTCTTGCTACTGTATACTATATGGTACATTGAGCTGGCAACTCCGCCATTTTTGTATGTACGAGCTATCGTACAGTTTCACTACTTCGTGCGTTTGACACATACAACAAATACTATGACAGTAAATAAATGTGGTGCAATACATCATAGGCAGATATGACAACGGCGAGCTATACATATTATGCCAGCAAATTATACAAAATATGAGATATCTGAGCATTTCTCCCATTAATATCAAATATAAATTTTGATGTGTAAACATTTCAATCTGATGCACAGCCTATTGCTAGTATTGTACACGTTACCCATAAGACATCAGAGACAATACACTCAGGTAACTGATTACATGTCACTGGATTTGATAGCTAATAACAGCGTACAGTAGGTATATATGGTATGTGTTGTGTGGTAAAAGTGATACACTGTGCGATTTTCTGTGTATGAAGGTATTTATAATGATGGTTCATTTTGTTAAAAACACAGGCACAAACCTGTCCAGAAAACTGACATATTTTACAGTTTGGAGTAATATAATTGATAGGAGTCCGTTCTAAATAAGAAGATAAAGAATATGGCAAAACATACATTTTATCCAATAAAGTTGATGTCATTAGAAAGTGTCTGTTACGGCGATAGGATGCACCATCTGGAGTCTGTACAATGTATGTACATAGAGCACGTGACATTAAGGAAATCCCATTATTTTGCAAAATCAACAAATTCCTGGTAGGCAAATTTGACACATGTGTACGTGGTACACCGTGCTTACTGTAAATGCCTTTCAACTTCCTAGTGGCCATTTTATTTTTCATGATGTATGACTGTTTTAGTTAACAGTTACCAGAAGTTCCTTTTCATTCCATGTGGAAATGTGTGTGAAACAGTGTCATGGGTGACCTGGTACATAGTGTGATATCAGAGTCTCATTGATATTTGAGTTTCTATCTTCCTACCATTTTACCAGAACTTAATATAGTGTACTCGAGACATTTCTGAATGCCAAGATGACCATTGTGCACGGCTTGCAACATTTTAGACTCGAGTCAGAATTATGTGTTTAGATCCTTTCAGTTTATCACTGTAAACCTAGAACGCTACTATTTTTTTGCGGACATTGCGTTCTGAAATTGAGTTATTCCTTTAGAATCGTTTTTCTAGCAGAATCAACTAGAGGGATGTTTTTCAGAAAAAAACATATGTCTCCCCCCACACCAACGGCAGCACGATTTACCCAAATCTACCCAAATATTACCCAAATCTTCATTAAAAACAATGATATGAATTTCTTAGATGAAAAAAGAAAATAATAAAGCACATATTTCCGCAGTAAAGCGACCGATATAGAATTATTACAAAGGGAGACCACCGTGATCGTGCCTCATTAATTATGTCTCAGTTGTCTAACTTTCAATGTATCATTGTTTATCGACTTTGACTGAATAAATGGAGTTTTGTGACCAGTGTAGATGGGGCTTGGCTCGCAAATAGTATGTTTAGATCAGGGTAGATCCAGGCCGTGCATCTGCACAGTTTGATCTCGATCAAATAGGAGTTTGCTATTTGATCATTGTAGTGTAGATCCAGGCCGTGCATCCACATAAAAATCAAAATTAAAACTATTGAACAAACAAGGTTCTTAACATATCCTATATTTAAGAGAACGGTAATGTCCAGTTTATTGTATGAATAATTTAAATTGAAAATTAATTTTAATTTATACTACTAAATACCAACTACGGATTAATATTGTTTAGTAATAGTTTTAGATATAATCAGAAAGAACCTGAACAATTAAGCAAAAAAATACAGGAATAACCTGGTATCAAATAAAATATATTTTGCCCTTTCTCAGTGAAAATCACAATAGAAATATTATAATATATGTTAATATTATTAAATGTTACTTTAAATTGATATGTAAGTCTGATTTCTGTGATGTTTGACAGTCTTTGTACACTAGATCAAAGGCAATTATGTTCATGTGACTTAATTACCGTAACAAGATTAGTTGTCGCTATTTACTGATAACAGTAATGTCCTTTACGATAATCATGATAATCATAATAATTATATAATTATTTACAAATAGAATGATCATGATCATAGACGATTAATCAATAATTCGTGATATGTGTGAAAAGTATGAGTAGATTGAGAACTTTGAGAAATCTGTATAAGTAAACAGTTGGAGCACTATAATCTCACGATTCATTGAGAAATAACAACAACAACAAGCTGTTTGACATTTCGGAAAATCACCGAAAAAAGCAGATAAAACACAATTCTGTAAGTATATGCCATCTGAACACTGAAGTAGGCAATCATAGACAACATCGATCAGCTTCGCTGAAGATTTAAGGTTAGTCTGAGCTGAAATATTGAGATATTGACTTTTATATCACCTCTCCTTTGTCTACAAATTCCGCCAATATGTACATTGAAGTAACCTATAGCCGTCACTGCCTTTACCCGGAACATCACTTGTGTGATTTGATAGTGGGGGTTTCCTCAACCGTCACTACCAATTGCTACCAATTGCTAATATAAAATCCGATACTGCTTATCTACATTCGACATAAAACACACGCACGCGCAGACATTTGCACGCATTTGCGGACACTGGCGCGAACGCGACAAAACAAGATCTTTCGAAGACTTTCGAAAACCGAAGATAACAACAGAGGTAAAAAAGATTTCTCATTATACCAGTAGCAAATATAGTATAGCAGGATAGAAGGATAGAGTAAAAGTATATTAAAATAATAACCTGGAACATTTGCCAGACTTAGTATAGCACAAAAACTCTGAAATTTGAATATTCACCCCAAAACCACACAGAACATCAAAAATAAGTCATAGACTAATGTCTGAACCCTAACCTCGATTAAATGAAAAGGAATACTCTCACCTTGTCTAGCGGTCACACTAAATATATACACGTTATCTATAAAACGTTCATAAAACGAAATATTGGCATCCATTATTAACGTAATGTCACCTGATGTAATATGCCTGCAAGAAATGTCAAAACCTTCAACACTCACCGGATACAACCTCGTATCCTACGCAACCAATTCTTTCCATGGCAGTGGGGTATGAGTATACGCTACAAACGGAATATCATGTGCAGAACTTAAAACAAATCACCTTAAAGAAAAACAAAATAACCTCTATTGTGGTATTAAGGTACTCAGCAATAAAGGAAACATTGATCTATTAAATGTGTACATTGGCCCTGGTAACAAGAATCACGAACCCAAACTAAACAACCTCAATAAAATTATCACACAATTAAGCAATACATCTCTAATATTGGGTGATTTCAATGGGCACAACCCACAATGGGACGTGTATTACATTCCTAAGACAAACAAAGTAGGTGATGAAATAATACAATTGCTAGTTAACAGTGATTATGTAGTACTTAACAACGGAGCTGTAACTTACGATACGTCACATATTTCTTCAAGTAAAGGTATTGGAACAACACCCGACATAAACATTAGCAACACCTGCTTTAGCTTCCTTGACCTCCTGGTCCGTCTATGACTATACACTAGGAAGTGATCACTATCCGATAATTACTAAAGTTTCTACCCAATACCATAGAAGTACTCCCGCCACCATTCCTAAATAGAAGTTAGGTTATGCACTCTGGGAGCTATTCCAACAACTATTCACTAATAGACTACACACAGATAAAAATCTAGATACAAAACAATACCACGATGAATTTGTGAGCACCCTCTATAACATAAGTAAGGAGAGTATACCACAGACAAGTGGTAAAGCTCATAATCGCCCAACCAATCCCTGGTGGACACCAGCTTGCACAGATGCCATTACAAACATGGAGAACTGTCTGCGTAGATGGAATCAAGCATACCAATATCATACAACACGTAAACAAACTAGGCGAGAGGAATATTTGCGACTAAAGTAATTAATGACTCAAAAAGTTGTGGTTGCGAGAAATTTATATCTGAAATAAATAACGACAAAACGAGCAAATAATTATGGGACCAATTTAATAAAATCAGAGGAAAAGCTATAAAAGTCAATGCCTCCACTATTACATAACAATAGCCTTGTGTACGACGACAAACAAAAAGCAGAGCTGATCACAGACCATTATACAACTATGTCAAGTGACAATAACCTTAATCTCGAATTCAAAACATATATAACGTATCTACATTAGATCAACTCGCACGACTAGACACAATTATTAAAACACCCAGGATGGAAAAAAATGATCGTTGCAGTATTCCTAGATTTAGAAAAGGCCTAATGTGGACAAAATGTGCAATAGAACAACTCATCGGGAAGGGCATACATAACAAATGTTGTTGTGGCTTGACAACTTTCTGACGGGAAGAAAAAATAGAGTAAGAATAGGAACAGAACATTCAGAATTTCAAAATATAGATAACGGTAGCCCCCAGGGCAGTGTAGTTAGTACAACGCTGATTAACATCATGTTATATACAGTGTATAACGAACTCAATGAGAACAACTAAATTACAACTATCAAAAATGATATATCGCAATTTGCAGATGATAGTTCGATCTGGCATGTATATGCAGATCTCAATATAGCCTTGGGGGCTGTACAGACAACACTAGATACAATCACAACATTGCAACATAAATGGGGGTTTAAAATATCTCCACTAAAAACTGAGGCAGTCATCTTTCATAGAGGAGGACACTTATTCTATAAAACCACGGAGCAACGGTATGCATACAAAGGAGATCCACAATACAAAACTGGTGGTCAACAATCAGGCATTCTAATGCACCGAAAATAGAAAGCAAGCATCTGATTGGTCAATTGAAATCAGAGCCAATGCAATATGAAAAATTACAGCATATAAAATCTCCGTTTTACAAGTCTGTGTTTTACAACTTGACAGATTTATGTAACCCTACGCGCATTTGTAAACAATGGCCAGCGGCGGGGCTTGCAATTATTTCCAAATTAATTTCGGTACATTTTCGGTTATCCATTCTGCCAAAGCGGAAAAGAAAATCTAACAACGACTGACAAACGTGACTTCAGTGTCGTGGCCCTTCAACAAATTCCCAAAAATATTACCCCACCCGCCCAAAATACAGAATAATTTAATAAAGTGCTCAAATGCAAACTCAATATGCCAGTACCAGCCTATAACTTTACGAATTCCAATGTGCACATACATGACTATACATAATAAACTGTATTGCAGATGGGTAATCACCTGACTTAGGCGTAACTCCAGGGAAATCCTAGGCCTGTTGACACAACAAGTTGTAGACATTTCCTTTGTAAAAATCAGACGAACCCAATGCAGAAATGTTGACATTTCTTTAAATGAATAAAAGCAAATAACTGTTGCAACTACACATATAAAAACAATACAATTGTTAAAATAAACATTACAGTTGAATAAATGTATAAATGTATAAAAGTCCCGTTAATATCTATTTGAAATAGGAATATTCTTCGGCGGAGTTACATTTCATTAAATTAATTTGGTGTGAGGCGGTTATCGATGACGACAACAACCTGCTGACGTAATGAAAAATATCACTGTTCGTGATATGCTACGACGGTGCAGAAAGCGGGGAGCACACTAGGTGCATAAGAATAATGATAACCATGCTTTGTTTTTCGATTTGGAGCGGTATGTGTGAGCTTTTATGGTATGTGAATCAGTTTTAAGGCTCCGCTAACGCGTCACCGTAAAACTGATTCACAGACCATAAAACCTCCCACATACAGCTCCAAATCGAAAAACAAAGCATGGTTATCCCCTAAATACCATACAAAACATGCGCAAAGTTCTTAGGTATGTACTTGGACGATAGACTTACCTGGGGACCTCACATATCAGATCTAATTCAACGATGTAGGAAGGATCTTAATCTAATGAAACTAATATCAGGTACATCTTATGGTGCAGACAAATCCTCCATCCTACAACTATATAAAGCATTAATCCTGTCGTAGATGGACTATGGATGCCTGCTATACAAAGATGCTGCGGCTGCTCATCTGGATAAGCTAGAATCTATTCAAAGAGCAGCCCTAAGGCTTGCCACGGGTGCCTATAAAACAACAAAAGCCGCAGTAATCGAAGTAGAAACAGCAGTGTTACCACTATATTTAAGAAGGGAACAAAACATTACTACAAATACTGGGCCGAACCCAATCCATGACGCTCACCTACCAATCAACGATATAATACAACTTAAACCAGCATACAAATACAATATGATTAAACTAAAACGAGGCGCAGCCAATACAGTCAATAATAATACCAACACAAATGCCAATATAACAACTTGCTATACAATGAATATACTAACCTTAACATAATAATATAATTTCGATGAATGCGCGATGCAGCCATTCAAAACGCATATCCCGTATTATCTATTTGATATCACAGCTCGATCTGATCTCACAGAAATTATAAAAGATATATCTAAGAATCCAGCCCTTAGCCTCAAACACGCAATGGAATATTTAGAACATATTTGGAAAGACAGCCTACACATCTATACGGACGGTAGCGAAAAGCCAGAACTCGGTATCACCTAAGCTGCGTTTGGGGTCCCGGAACTAGGTCACGTAGAACAATACAAATTGGCCCCCAATCTAACTGTATTTACTTCGGAGCTTATTGCAATTGTAAAAGTCCTCATATTCAACCTAAATTAAAAGACTACAATAAGACTGTAATCATAACAGACTCACTAAGCTCCGTCCAAGCAATCAACACAGGTACGTCCAAAACGAGACCTGACAAGGTCCCTACCATTAAACGTCTTATAAGTAAACATATGGAACAAGGACACAATATTAATATAGACTGGGTACCTTCACATGTTGGAATACCCGTAACGAAGAAGCCGACCGAGTGGCAAGCACAGCTCACTTGATAGGAATACAGAATAATACTCTGCCTACTCACCGAGAATTATATTCAGTCATTAAACAAAAAGTAAAATCACAATGGCAAAAACGATGGGATAACATTAATAAGCATTACTATGGCGGGCACACATTTCAAGTCATGGTGCCTACCATACCAAATAAATGTAAAGAATACAGCAAGGATAGAATGTAGATAAAATAATAACACGACTCAGACTAGGTAGAAACGGTATAAAGGCAAATATTTATCCACATGGCAGCGATATCGATGTAGATTTGAATTGTAGTCAGTGTGACGAAGATGAAATAGAAGAACTGGACCACTATTTCTTCTTCTGCCCAGCACATGAATTATCAAGAGAAGATTTAACCGCTGTCTGCTTAAAATATATTGTTATATCATCTCCATTTAATTTACACCTAGCTGTGCTAAAATACATTAAGGCGACAGGGTACTGGAATAAAATATAACATGACACCGTTGCGCCAATAAAATTAAAAGCTGCACAAATAAATGATGTAATGATTTTACTTTAAAAATGTACACATGCAAACAGTTATACGCAGGTATCGTCGATAGAAACATAATAAAAACCCGATGGAGTGGCCTAGCTAATGCATACATTGCAGCCTTTTGCTGTGCCTTATTTTTGTAGTTTGTTCTACATTTGTATATATTGCACGTTCTGCCGTGCCTCTTTGCCATTAGTTGTATAAAGAGGTGTCAACTTCGGGGCGATACTCCCTTTCTTGTGTTTGAGCAGTTGTCACGGGTGCCACAGCTGTACTGTCCCACGGGGAGTTGTCAGGAAGGTATCGGCGGAATGTGTAGGTATATAAGTGTAGAACATATATATATATATATATATGTTCTACACTTATATATATATAAACAATTTTGGTGGCCCTTCGGCTTGGCACCGTTGCTCCACTAACATTAAAAGCTGCACAAATAAATGATGTAATGATTTTACTTTAAAAATGTACATATGCAAACAGTTATGCGTATGTATCGTCGATGGAAACATAATAAAAACCCGATGGAGTGGCCTAGCTAAGTTACATCCGTGACACTGGGCCCCATTGTCTCCATCCCATATCTGAAAACCGCTGTAAATATTTACTCTATTCAGGATTTACCAATTTAATATAATCTTTAATCATAGACTCGGCTGGGAGGCGTTACTCATTCTAGAGCGAATAGTCGAATGACGAGCAACATCACTTGTGTCGGGGATACATGTTTCTCCGGCAACGAGGGGACTGTTGCATACTATGCTGCTCGTCTGCCTGCTGGATGCTCGCACCTAATAATACTATTAGATCAATGGTGACAGCTGGGTGCTGCCTGCATCCAACACTACAACACTTCTCCCATTCAGTCTGCTCACTGGTGCCACTGGTCTCATAACAATAGCGAGTTGACTTGCAACAAGGGAAGTAACATAATGTCATGATATGCGATGTACTATAACTGCACCTATACCATTTCTTCCATAATGGTAGTACCTGGCGGTTATCAAACTACCAACTATTACAATCATCACTCATACAGACCCATCAAACTCAAACAGTTAACATGGTGCCCGGTGGTTAGCACAACTGAATCGGGTAGCCAATGCCTTTGATGCGGACGGCTGGCGTCAAACAAATAGCAAAAACTAGATCATTTTAACGATATCCTGCGAGCTGCCACCCCCTGGTTGGACACTATATTGACTCCCGAACGGACCGTTAGGGGGGGTGGGGAGGGGCCGCAGGGGGGTGCTGGTGACAGTCTAGGCTGGCCGCCACCTGTGGATCCCGTCGGCTTGCGACTGCGAAGGCCATCCTAGCATAACCATATCCAAGATTAACATACAAGTAATCCCACCCAACGAGTGTACGGAGTTCTACCAACCACAATCCCGACATGCTACTACTATGTACTATGTTCTATGTTAGACTAGATTTAGTAGATCATATTTAGTAGTAGTGGTAAGGGTAATGAGTGGATAGAGGAAGGGTTAACAATTGGTCTGGTACCGGTGGAACTCGCTTCACCGACGAAGCCTGTTTAGCCGGTGACGGACGGACTCTTGTTGCACGCATTATTGTTGGCCTGCTTTCTGACCACTCAAGCGAGATTACTTCTGGTATTGTAATTAAACTGCAGCAATAGGGTGAGTGGTGGGATTTTACATATATGAATAAATGTACTTGTATATATATCCATGTACATATATAGAGCGCGCACCGTCTGATAACAAAATATACTGGACTCGCAGAGATTGACATCGATCCATGCATACATATGCGTAAAAAACATATAGGAACACATACATCTAGGTCCACACTGTCGAGGGGTAATTATAATTATGAGTAAGTATAACACACATATGTGCATGCGTGCGTGCGTACGTGCGTGCGTGCGTGCGTGCGTGCGTGCATGTATGTATGTATGTATGTATGTATGTATGTCCATGATATGTATGTCCATGATATGTATGTCCATGATATGTATGTATGTATGTCCGTGATATGTACATATGTAAAAATGCATAGCATAACCAGGAGTCCCATCTCCAATACACCAAAGAGATAGGGACTATGCAATTGATGCTGCATAACCATACATGTTCTTCTCCCAATATTTGTTGTAGCACCAATGCGTCACCAACGAAGCGACACCGAGAGGACCGCATCCAGGTACACCGATACTTGTCTAGTAAGTAGACAAATATCACTGACTCTCACTAGGTCACAACTGGTCTGGTCCATCCCACGCAAGCGTACAGGGAGTTCAGAATCTGCGGACATAATACACTCATGTCACCCATATGTCCACTCAGTCCATCTTATGATACACACTATAAGCGCGAGACACGGGAGCGGCTCATAGCTCCCTTACGTGTGTTTCGTCCCGAATGGCAGGATGGCAGTTTTTTGTATTTTTTACTACATCCAAGCACGCAATAATAGTTTACTTCCGCCCAACACGGACGGTCCCTTACACGCATAGGAATTATACATGTACACAATACTCCGCACAACATTGTGTAGCGTAGTGTAGTAAAGAATATGCATAACATAAACAAATATCAACTCGCACACCCATTGTGTCCGGTAAAACCACTAAGGCGACCACTAAGGCGACCAAGTCAATATATGAAGTCATAAAAGACAGAAGCTGCTCCTGCTGATTGAAAGCCTGGAGTGCTTGGTGAACCCGGCTATCACAAATAACCGGTGGATCCACTCCATACAGACACGATGCTAGAAGACAGAAGTACAAGAACGGAGGAATGCTGCCTGTATCAATATACATCAAAGCGCCGAACTGTTTCTGTGCAGTTAGTGGTCGAGCCGGGCATAGTGGTCTCAACATATTGTCCATATAGTTAATCATCAGAAGCTGGCCCTATGGTGACCAGCTATTTGGGTGGCCATGTGGGTGGGTTGGGCATGGCTTGCCTGGCTCCTCGTCGCTGCGGGTGGCGGTTGCGGTGTGGAGCCTCTGGTTGTCACTGGCTGCGGTGTACCGGTCTGCTGTGGGTGGGCCGGTGGTTCGGCTCCGGCTCGACCTGCGCTGTTGCTCCTTCTCTGTGGGCGTTGGATTTGCCCATATCACGTGGATCCGTCTATGCTTCGTCTGTATTGGCTTGTCCAACCCTCTAATAGCATTAGCAGGTAATGTAACAATGTAACGGCTGAGAGTCTCCATATATCATGTGCACGCACACTCGGCCCTTGTCACGGTCTGACATATCGGCATTGTGCAATAGGAGAATTAACCAACTAGGTTAAACTCGCCGCCTCATTGTCTCCTTCATTTGAAGCACATATTTCGACGGTATCGCATATATTAGTACATTCGGAAACAAATGGGCCAACGGCCATTGGCCTGACCATTTACGGGCACATGCCCGGGTATGGAAGGTCTTCGAGCCATTTCCCACCCTTAAATATAAGAGAAAAAAACAACAACTGTAATCTCAAATTACTACACCGCCGTGTATTATCTTGTCTTTTTCTTTCGTCTCCAGAATATGTGAAACACATTGTCATCTAACCAAATAGTAACAGTTAAACGCCGCACCTGAACTCGAATAATAGCAAATGTATGTAACGATAAGCCGCGAAACGACAGTAGCTGGGCCCGAAAACATATTACATCATACTTTGCATAACCAAATATCGATCATTCCCTGCCTGATATGTTATGCCCTGACCAACCGTCAAAGATAATATCAGTATATAGGATAACACTGTTACGGCTGAATCTCCATATATCACATGCACTCATACTCAGCCTTGTTCACGGTCTTGCATACCGGCTTCGTGCGATAGGAGAATGAACTAGCTAGATTAAATTAACCGCCTCATTGCCTCCTTCATTTAATGCACATATTTCGACTGTATGGCAGATATTAGTAAATTCGGAAACAAACGGTCATTGGCCTAAAAATCTCATCTTTATAGATAAAACTGCAAAGTGTTATCTCAGTGCCGTCTTGTTCAATATTATATGTAAATTTTGATTTGATATATGCGAATTATATTTAACGTGTTCAGTCTCGTGCCAGGTTTTGGATTATATTCAGTGACATTATAATTTCGTTGTGCTAATTTTATTATTATCTTACAATTATCGCTTTTCACGTTGCGGTTACACATCGTGAATTCATACAAATATGTGTCGAAAGTCACTCTGTTTAATTCAAAATACAGGTCAATCTAGTTTCCTTAATTATACTAATTCATTAGTTTATAACTTTAATCCTCGTATTTTACAACTTCAATAACAGTACTGATATTTATTGCATGTCCATACTTTTTAACCAATCAAATGACCGGATGAGCATATTTTGCCGAGAATATGGTTATTTTGCGGCTACACACCGTGAAAGCCAGAAACGTGTTTTAAAAGTCAGACGATAATTGGAAACACCAATACTCAACTCGATATTGTTCGAAGCGTTTGGTCGTTTAATTCGTTGTAAGTGCTCAAATATGTTGAACTTAATATTCTCTATTTGCCGGCTCTGATGAATATGATATGTGAGGTTGTTTTGTTGTAAAATCTGGGAAACCGTTTGATTGCACTTGATTCGCCCCATTTGACTTCGTCCAAATTCTTGCCACGAATGATTAGTCTTCGCGTCATGTGAGATTTAGACTTACAAACAAACAGTTGCAGTCTTGTAAAGCATAATCCATGTTTTCTGCAGCCATTCCAGGCTCTGTCAGGATCTGCCCTGCTGTTTGTAACATGTAAATTGTTAGTTACGTCTCGCAACTAGTAATTAAATTATGTGTTTCGTCGCAAACAAATTATAATGTTCTTGTACAACAAATATAGGTGTAAGTGAAAGCTAACTGGTAACGAGAAAAACACAGTTGCTGATAATATTTTATTTGATCACAACAGGTGAACCTTGGATCGAGTAACCGGTGCCTGAGTGTCAATCTACGCTGGTTGTCTCCCTTGACCCTTATTTAGGGTGAGTGTCAAGTGGCATAGCATGTTGCATATATTATCAGGAAAGATAGCCTGGGTTCTCGTGTCGGTCAACAGGTCACTGGCGACCGCATATTTATGAAGGCATTGATGCAATGACTATTGGCGGTCAACCTCGATCTGAATTGTTCTACACTGTTTGCCAGGTCTCCATTTTATACAAATAATAATGGATACTGCAATATTGTTCTACACTGATCTGTTGACCTGGTTTAAATGACCTTAGCTGTTGATGGGCTGTTAAATACCATTAATCAATACCAATTAATACAATATTATGTTATAATAATTGTTGTCAGAGAACAGTCTAGTATAATAATCATGTCTTTGATGATTTGATCATGTGACTAGCCCTTCTTGAGAACTGTAGACAAATATTATAAATTGTATTTGTTTTGTTGCAGGCCAACTGCCTGTCAGTGTGGATGCTACTTGGAATAAACGTATATACAAACATCAAGTCTCCGTGGAATTTCCTATACCACATATATATATTGCAAATGTTTATTTAGCATTCCTGATCTGATCACGGTCTACACTGTTAACCGTCTTAAATAATTGTTGTATGTTTATATCTATTGGAAATACATGTATTTATTTAACATTCCTGATCTGATCACGGTCTACGCTGTTCGCTGTTATAAATAATTCTGGAATGTTGCTATTTCCGGTTTAATCACGGAAAGTATGTCTGTAACTTAGTGTAATCACTGTATATACTGTTTACCGTCGTATATATAACGTATTACATTGTATTTTTATAGGCTGCGAAAACCAGGATTTTCGACAATCTACGCGATGCTGTGAAGCGGGAGTTACTCCTCAACCCACGTGATTCCTTGCCGTCCGGTGAATGTCCAACATCGAATGCCGGAATCGACAACGTGGCATCAAACATCCTCGCCGATGATGGATGTGACGTCAATGGTTCGCCCAATTAATACTACTTCAGG
Organism: Conchocele bisecta; assembly: GCA_029237695.1. NCBI lineage: Eukaryota > Metazoa > Mollusca > Bivalvia > Lucinida > Thyasiridae > Conchocele > Conchocele bisecta. The sequence goes on from CM055265.1 coordinate 129,100,832, forward strand.
CGATGGGAATTGTTTGTTTAATGCCGTCAGCATATTATTGTGTGGAAATGAAACGCTGTCTGTGAAGCTTATGTACATTTGTACCTTACCTGCTTAAAATTAGTGTTGAATCGGGAGGTGTACATGAAACACACAAGGCGGAAGAATATACAGAATGTGTGTTGCAGCTACGAGAAGTCGATAATGGATTGTCCGGTCATAGGTAAATTTTCATCCGACTCGACAGTAGTTGCATGTATTTATTATGATAATTTAGAAAATAATACAAATGGGGTTTATGGGTTTTGCTACCACTGTAGATCCAGACCTGTCTTGAATCCGCAGTCTGATCATGATATCCAGTGTGTTTAGCATTCCATCAATAAAACATCTCTTTCTCCAGTCACAATATTGTTTTGTCAACCGACCAGTTGCAACACAGCACCTAGCAATTTTAATGGTGGCAACCAGCGACATTCGAAATCGGTCTGTGCATTCACTCGGTCAGATAAGAATGTTCACTGTTTGTCAATTATCGTTTTCGTGGATATATGACAATAATGCTATTCATTTCCTGATATATCAGTGGTCGCAAGACCCATAAGTCACATTTCGTAAATCACAGCCACATATCATTACCATTAACTCAAACGTTTGAGAAACAAACAATTGAGTAATTGACTGATTGATTGACATGGGTTTTATGTCAGTTCAATATTAATGTCGTACATAGACAAGAATGGACCTTTACACCATTTCCCAAGTCACATACAAATGGGACAAACACTGAAAATGAACATGATCATGTCAGGTTTAATATTGGAATGACATGTGGTAATGAGACTTTTCATTCTAATTCTCCCTACTGACGTTTATGACGTCATTGACGTTGCCAGAAGAAACGAGTGATGAGGAGTTGCCACGACGTCGCCATTTTGGTTAACAGTTATAAATTAACGCTTCCACAATAAATATTTTAAATGGAACACACAATCGGTGTTATTATATTCCTGGCGTGCGCATAACCTGCGCACAAAATTCTGGTAGCAGAGCGAGGTTATTCTGATCTGTAGGTGAGTAAGTAATCGTAATATCGTGACATTATCGAAATACAGAACTGAAATGGCAAATATCGAAGATTCGGTGGCACACAGAAATCGAAATAGTCCAATCGACGACGACGACAGCAACTTCGTGATGGACTTTAATATACAAGAAGAACAACAGAAGAAGGAGAAAGCGAAAGCTAAATCGAATTTTACACGATGTCGACACCGAGTTCTACGACTAATCGATAATGAAGATTTACCGAACAGGCGAGTCGTCAGGGAGGTATGTGAGAAGTTGGACACTTGTATGGAAATCGCTACGAGTGTAATGTTGCGATTATCAGATCTATATTGGAATTTTAATGAATCGGAAAATTGTAAACTAATGATATCAGAACTAGAAAAGGTAGAAAGTGAATTTTCAGCTGCCAATGATTCTGCACGTGACTATTTGGACTCTAGAAGAGACGACCAATCCAGTGTAACTTCGGAAACGATGCACATAGACTTGCTCCGTGAAATGAAAATCACTGATAACGAAGAGCACCAGAAACAGACGGGAACCCCGGAGGTAAGGTTTCATGATATCAGTAATACTTGTAACCCGTATCTGATTGAAGACAATTCATATAGTGCAGAAAGCGCGAACTCCAAAAATATCGGACGACTCCAAATCTGAATTACATGCACGACCAAAGCTCAAACACTCGATCTAGTCATTGAGCAAATAGTGAGTTTGGATTGCTATCAGAAAACTCAAGAGTACCAAGAGTCCCAACTACGCAGAATACTTTCAATACTTCGGCAATTAAGTGAAACACTGTGCCGCTTGCAACCGGAACAATGCCGTCAATAGGTCGAGATCTTTGGAAGCAATTAAAGCGTGTAGAAATACCAGTATTTTCCGGGGATAAACGTACATACCAAAGTTGGAAGGCTGCATTTATTGCCTGCATTGATAATGTACCAGCGACAGCGGAATACAAATTGCTGCAACTTAGACAATATCTTTCCGGCGAAGCACTCAAAGTAATCGATAATCTTGGACATTCGGCCATAGCATATGAGGCAGCAAAAGAGCGGTTAGAAAGAAAATATGGTGGTAAACGTCGTCAAATCGCTATATACATAGATGAATTAGAACAGTTCAGACAAGTTCGTCCTGGAAATGCTAGGGACATCGAGAAATTTGCCGATTTACTGGATATGGCCCTAATTAATCTCCAAGAAGCTGGTCAGTATCAGGAACTGGGCGACGGCTCTCTGTATATGAAGTTGCAAAGGAAATTACCCGAGTCAATGCTAGCGAGATATCATCGTTGGATTTTCGAAAGTAACAAGCCTGAATCAGTCGCCAGTCTGGGCATGTGGGTAATACAAGAAGCGGAATTTCAAACTATAGCATCGGAAACCGTACATGGAGTTTCTAGCAAACCAGGTAATATTGCATCAACCAGACCGTTTCTTAGGGCACCGAATCAGCGCATATTCTTTGGTGGAATAAAAGGCAGCAGTAACAAACCAATGGACAAAATGTATCGACAATGCAAAGTATGCGGGCTACAACATGCAATATGGATGTGCCATGATTTTTTTAAAAATGAGTGTGGCTGACAGATGGAACACAGCCAAGCGTTGTAAACTATGCTATCGTTGCCTAGGTGAAGGTCATCGTGGAAAAATATGTTTGAGGAGTAGACCATGTGGACTGAATGGCTGCACGGATGTTCATAACCGACTGCTTCATAGGGATGTGTCACGACCAGAACATAGGTATGAGACAGTTGGTCCAAGTCACAACAGTGGCGGCAATGCGCATTCAAGTAATACTAGAGATGCAGTTCGAAATAGTCCTGTTATGGAGGGGAACTATAATTTGTATCGAGAGAAACCAGAAACGACAATGGTTTCACAAGCATATATGCTTGTGAAACAATTGTCGTTTCTGGTTTCTCTATATACCAAACCAGATTGTATTGGCCTTAGAACGGTGCCTGTGATTTTGAAAAACGGAAATCATCGACTTTAGGTGAATGCATTGCTAGATGATGCAAGTACAAAAACATACGTCAGTGCAGATGTTGCAGCCGAATTAGGACTACATGGTAGAACTGAGAGAGTGAATGTAAATGTGTTAAACCGACAGGTAGAAACATTTGAAACTACACCTATAAACGTGTGTTTGGAAAGTGTCGACGGACGTGTTAGCATGCAGACTACTGCATTTACGGCAAACAGGGTTACCGGCAACATGCGTGTCATTGATTGGAATGAGCATGCACATCGATGGCAGCATCTCAAAGATATACAGTTTCCACGAATAGAATCGAGACCAATTGTGGATGTTTTAATTGGTATAGACTGTGCAGATTTACACTATGCCATAAATTAAGTAAGAGGTCAGCCAGGGGAACCAATTGCCAGATTAATCCCATTAGGATGGACATGCATCGGAAGTCCAGACGCAAACAACAACCATCATCTTCAGACAAATTTTGCGTATAAATACTTCGTGAAAGATCAATCGGAAATTAAACAATTGAATGCAAATATTCGGAAGTTTTGGGAAATCGAAGAGGTTTCATCGACTGAAACAATGCCGATCGTAAAAAGCAATGACCAAATTGCCATGAAGGCTGTACTCGAATCAATGAAGTATGAAGATGGGATGTATGAAGTGGCTATTCCACGGCGTAAACATAAACAAGACATACAGGTAAATTACGCCGATTACAAAGTACTGAAAGAAAACTGCAGAAAATACCCGACCTAGGCAAGCATACAGACAGTGCATTGAACAATATATAGATAAAGGATGTAAAGAAAATAGCGGAGAGCGAAACGTGTACATCAAAGTGGTACCTGCCACACTTCCCAATTGTAAGGCCAGACAAGGATACAACAAAAACACGAATTTCAGCCGCTGAATATGAAGGTATATCACTGAACGACACAATATACCAAGGTCCGAAGCTACAAAGAGAACTGTTTGATGTACTATTGCGATTCCGAAAATATCCTGTCGCGGTGGTGTGTGATATTGCCGAAATGTACTTGAGAATCGGGATTGCTCCGAAGGACCGACTCTATCATCGATTTCTGTGGAGGGGAAAGGACACAAATCGGTCTCCAGATGTTTATGAGTTCAATCGCGTGGTATTTGGAGTGAATTCGTCGCCGTTTCAAGCGCAGTATGTATCGCAGCAGCACGCACAAAGGAATAAGTAGGAATTCCCCATGGCTGCAGAAACAGTCCTGAAATCGACTTATATGGACGATTCGCTTGATTCTGTAACTGATGCCGCACAAGGAATCGAATTATATAAACAGCTTTCGCAGTTGTGGGCAAAGGCAGGGATGCATGCAAGAAAATTGATGTCGAACTCAGCATGTGTATTGCAGAAAATCCCAAAAGAAGACAGCTGGCTTCCGAATAAAGTATGTAGCATTAATGAAATAAACAAAGAGTTGACACTGGGAATGATATCGCAGAATTGGACATCAAGTCAATCAGCGCAAAAATATTCAAAAGATGGATGTGACGTGGATGGGAATATGACTTGTTTCATTGGTGTGTATGAAGATATTAAATTAATAGCACAGTTGAAGCCAGAACAGTATTCAAATTGGTTGAAATTAACCAGAATTCAAGTTTGGATTAAACGGTTCTTATATAACTGTCGACAGTCAAAAGAGAGCAGAATATCTGGAGAACTAACTTCTGATGAAATAAACAGGGCTGAAATCAATTTAATTAAACAAGCTCAACGTACTGAATTTCGAAACGAGTGGACAGCAGTTGCAAGCGGAAAACATTTACCATCAAACAGTAAATTACTGGGACTACAACCTAAATTGGATGAAGACGGGCGAATGCGATCTGATGGGCGTCTCAGGTATGCAGAATTCGTATCGTATGATGTTCGGTTTCCAGTTATATTACCACGTAGAAGTTGGATCACAAAGCTGATCGTTAAAAATTTCCACGGACAAGGACGTCATGCCTCAGAACCAATCAAACATTGGCAGCATTACGGCCAAATACTGGATTATATCGGGAAGGAAGTAATAGCGAATGGAAACGAGAATGCGCTGAATGCGACGGCGAAAGCAAAGTCGTGCAAGCAGATAATGGCGCCACTACCGTAATAATTTTAATAAGACTAAAATCCATCATTGAAAACTAAATTTCACAAGAACATCAGTCGATTTTTGTGGTTCATTCGGAACCAGTGCAGTGTCGCGGAAAACACAGAGAAAAACGGTATCTGTGCTTGATTACCTGTCTAGCAACACGAGCAGTTCATTTGGAGATAGCATTCGGTCTGGACACAGACTCATTCCTGAACGCCTTCTACAAGATGACATGTCGCAGAGCCTTGCCAGCAAAATTGTGTCGGATAATGGTACAAATTTCAAATGTGTAGACAGAGAACTGAAATTATTAGTGGCGCAATTAGACCCAAATCGTATCCAGGAATTAACAGCAAACAGGGGCATAACATGGACATTCAACCCGCCACTGGCACCAAGCTTTGGTGGAGTACATGAGACATTAATTAAGTCTGCCAAGAAAGCGATCAATGCCATTTTAGGGAACGCGGATATCAATGATGAAGAACTCATGACTGCAATCATCGGAGCTGTATTGTTATGATGCATATGTTGGTAGTAAGTAGTTGAACGACATGTAGTGTTCGGTTATACTTTTACTATACGCGTAATACAAGAGATATAATAGTAATGACTGTTTCAGCCTGAAGTGTAACTGAAGTGACTAGAGTTATCCAGACCACTGTATACAGGTATCAGGTATACAACTCATAGATGCTAAGACTGCATCACATAGTATAAGCATGAGTTACACATCTTGTAAGTTCATGATAGAACATCTTCCTTTTTTTAAAAGAACAAATACGGTAACGAATAGATGGGAATGATTTTAGCTGCCATATAACCCTATGAATTGTTCTGGTACAATCCTATAAAATGCTTTTTTTTATCTTGGCCTGTATTAAAAGATACTGTTTATTTTTAAGTTCAGCGAATGTCAGATAAAAATAAAAAAATTATATTTCCTGACTAATTAACACAACTAAACACGTGACCATGATCTATACAGTTCTGTCACTGTGGCATTTTAGGGAGTGTGTGTTGTGTTCACGAAGAATAACTGTTTATTGTAGATATGTCTACAAATATCCATTGTAAACACAGTCTGTTTGTTTAATAACGTACATACCTGTGTTTTGGGAAAGAATACATTGTACATGCAATTTACATAATTATATTCATGTAATGATACGCCCTGATCTTAATTTCAGACCAAAAACTGATGTTGGTGGTTCGGATGTATTTGTCTGGCGGCGGGGGATGCTGTAATTGGACTGGTAATTGGTGGTAAATCACCCTTGTCAAGTTGCTATTTTTGTGGGCTTTGCTTGTTAAATGGTAGTTTGATTCATTACTGATATTGAATGGTAAATTTGGGAATTTCTCCCTTGTCAGCAAAAGATGACGTCGTTCCTGCGATATGAACCATTTGTTTGCAGTCCACAAAATATATATTTTTATCATGCTGTCCAATAACCTGAGCTGGTTTCCAACTTGTTGTCATCGCCCTGAATACGTACAGTGTCGCCAATTTTGAGTGGTTTCAGAGATCGCGCATTTCGATCATGGAACCGTTTGCTCTGTTTGTGCTAAGAGTGATTTTTTCTTCGCACTGTCTCGATATCGGGGTGTGTGGTTTTATTTGCTCACACGTGTTTGGGAGAAATGACCTTGTTCTCCGTCCCATCAATAACTGGGATGGTAGAATTTACGATCCGGCCACTGGTGTGTTGCGATATTGCAATATGCAATATAAGGGTCGGTCTTGGCTGCTTTCGCCTTCGTGAAAATGCGTTTTTCACAATACCAACCGTACCTCTCTAAGCCATTTGATTGCGGGAAATTCGGGGAAAGAAAGAAAAATGAGAAATGTCCCATTTCTTTGCAAAATCTGCAAATTCCTGTGATGCATAACATGGTCCGCCGGTCGCTGTACCACATTAGCTGGAATGCCGTATGATTGCGAACACAGACTTAATTTGGTAATGACTGTTTATTTTGACGTCATGTACGTAAATGTTTTGGACCTCGAAATTTCGGCTGTAGTAATCCACGGTTAGCAAATAGTCATTGTCATTCCATTTGAAAATATGCCGCTAACAGTTTGCCCAGGGATATGTGGAACATCCATGAGACATTAAATGGCTCTTTGGTTGCGAGCATCTGTGCTCCTGACATATAGCGCAATTTGTACCATCTTGGTAATATCAGATGAGATATTAGGCCCAAAACAAAAAATGGTATCTCTCAGGCATTTTTACGATACCCGAAATGTCCCATGTGGATTTTCTCCCAACATTTTCGGTCGTAAACGCTAACGGGATAATGAGCTTTTGACCCTTCAGAATGAGTCCATCAACGCTCGTTATCTCTTCTCTGTAGTTCCAGAATTCTATTATTTCTGGTGGACAATGTTTTTCCTGAGTTCAGGCCAGCCTGGCTTGTAGTTTACCTGTTTGAGCAGCAACCAGCTGTGGATCCGATCAGATATAGTTGCAATTTACACACAAGTTTCGTCACTGACAGGTAAAAGTTTGATAGCACTGTGTGAACCTGAGCGTCATACCTGAGCGTTGATAAGTGGGAACATGTTCTCGTACTGGTTTACGTGACAGGGGTGTCTGCCATAGGAATGCTTTTCCAGCACGTGCCTTACTATCGATCATATTGTTTCAGCTGTAATAGGATAACGCTGGGAGTCTGGTGGACATGAATGGGAGTGGTTTTTTCTCATAATTGAGATAATGGCAGGTGGACTGTTTTCAACTTCCACTTGTCGACCATACACATATTGGTGAAAAAACTTTCATGCCAAAACAATATCCGTATAATTCCAACTCGATGATGGCATACTTTGTCTCAGCAGGTGTAAGGAAGATTAGAGGCAAAGCTACGGCTTGCCATCTTGAATCAGAACACTGCCTAAACTGTTTACGTGAAAGCATCAGTCCTGCAGTGTCACAAGGGCTTAACTGGAGCGTAATAAAAACCAGACTGACTCTGAGTTATGAATCTTTGACCTGGCGGAATGCTTCTATCTGTGGCTTACCCATGAGAATACACGTCCTTGACAAGCATCCTGCGCAAGGGGGCTCGTGACGTCTGCAAGATTTGGGTAAAATTTAGACAGATAATTGACCATGCCGAAAATCGTCTCTAACTCAGCGCGATTTTGCGGTGCTTCTATGTCGCTTATTGCAGACACTTTCGCTGGTTCTTGCTTTCAGACCATGAATTGTCAGATGTGTCCAAAATAAATGAAACTTCAGAATAAACCTACGTCCTAATTTGTCCTCGTTGAGTTTGACAATGCGGCGCAGAGCATTTTCTTCTCAAGTTTCTATCATGCTTCTTGACGTGTGCGACCATGCACAATGACGTCATCAACGATAGCAACAACGCCGTCTACCCTCTAAACACCATCCAATTCACGCTGAAACACATCTTGCGATGATTCAAACCATACGAAAGCCCGTACATAACGGTATCGCCCCGTAAGGGTTAATTGAAATGTGGTGAGTATCGAACTGTCGTCCGACAGCTGACATGTCCAATAGGGGGATTTCGTTTTAGTGTATAACTTGCTGTAATACTGTGAACCACAGATCAGAGTACATCTTCAAGCGTTTCCATGGGTAATGAGGTCTAGAAATCGCTTTGTTTTTTAGGTCATGAGGATCAATGCATACCCTCAGTGCCTGTTTAATTGGTCTTCTCAACTACGACCATCGAGCTTACCCAATATGTGGGTTCCGTGACCTTTGCAATAATGGATTTGTCTTCATACCGTCTAGCTCCTGCTTGAGCCGGTCACGGAGTGCAACAGTACCCGTCTGGCGGATGAACCACGGGTTTGGCACTAGAATCACGTGAATGGGTACATTCACCCAGAAAAACGTACCTATGCCATTGAATATCTGCATATTCGGATAGGACAGTTGCTTAGTAAGCGGGGCAGGCGTCACATGTCCAACTGAGAAAAGTGAGCTTAACCAAAAGGTCAAGGTCAAGGCATGTATCAAGACCTAAGATTGGCGTGACTCAGTACTGACAACATGGAAACCAACATTATGGCAGAAATCAGAATTGATCATGTTTGTACGCTTGCATGAACAAAACTTGCAGGTAACCAACGTTTATCTTAATGTTGAACCCATTGTACGCGGAAACAATGCTTGTAGGCTTTGTAAACCATGTTTTAATGCCAAGGTCCGTGTAAATTCGTTAAGGCAAAATATTCACCTGAGACCCTGTGTCAATTTTTGAAATTTGTTTGATGGAAATTTGGACCTACCTCCAAATCTACAAAAAAGCTTGCCCGTTTCTTGACAGAGTGTGATTCAACACTATCAACAAAAAAATCCGAATCCCCATCATCAGAATTTGTTTCGCATTGATTAATTGCACTGACGGATTTTCCGTTGAACTATCGCGTTGTTTCTTCGACACACAGACGCGAAGTGATGCCACTTTTTGCAATATGTCACTGCTTGCCTTTGGCACGACAAGTTTCGGATTGTTTTGTCCTTATACCACATAACGACATAATTATTGGAATCGTGCGACGTGGGTTTCCGGTTTTGACGTCGTCGCCGTCGGAGGTGCGCACCGTTCCGGTGATGTCGTTTGTTTTGGTTGTTAAATCGTTCCTGTTATGAACTGCATGTACGTCTTGCACATTCATCGAACACAATTGTTCATGTGAATACTCGTAGCCTTGGGGCGATTTTGTATGGCCTTGTCCAATGTAAAATCGGCGCCTTCATTTTATTACCGATTCGCGGACTTTCGTGAATTTGTTCCCGAAGACAATGCGTCTCGAACCATTCCTCGACGTCTGTGAACTGACAGTCCCCGTGCTGATAATCGAAGTCTGGTAAGAAATGACCTACACTGTCTGCTCATTGGACTTCGTTATAGAATTTGTAACGACCAAATACTGATTTTATCTTTGGCCTCACATGGCTTCTGAAATTGTCACATATGACGGTTATGTCCATTTCATCATCGGCGGATAAGTCCAAGTTTTGTGAATATCATGACCACGGTCGCTACCCCATATAAAAGCAGATAGGTAACTTTCTCTTTATCATCCTTGCCGTTTAATGGGCCTTTGAAAATCAAGGTAACGTGACTTGCGAATGTATCCCTTGCTCCTGGGAGATTGGACGAATCCCAGTCCATCGTGGTGTAGGAACGCCAGATAGTTCCATCCTGTTTCAGATTTATTCCAGTTTAATCCAAGTATGTTAACTTAATAAGCGTTCTTGTATTAACTAATAAATCCTTTCACTTCTGACAAACCATACATGCATTGTTATGCATATGTTGGTAGTAAGTTAGTTGAACGACATGTAGTGTTCGGTTATACTTTACTATACATGTAATAAACAAGAGATAGTAATTATGACTGTTCAGCTTGAGGAGTGTGACTGGGAAGTGACTAGAGTTAATCCAGACCACTGTACAGTATCAGGGTACAAACACATAGATGCAAGACTTAGCATCACTAGTATAGCATAGTTACACATCTTGTAAGTTCTTGATATAACAGAGCGAAATCCTTTTTTAATGAATTCTTCGCCTTTACCCCTTTAACAGTCTACAGACCCTCACACGACGCCCATTGACTCCCAAACCACTTTCTACACGGTCATGGGCGGACGATTCGCGCCGCAAGTCGTCGACAAAAAGCATTCAATCCAAGGCCAAAGAAGGCCGCGAGTTACAAGAGTAGTTCGGCACTTTTGGCATCGTAGTATTCGAAGAATGGCTGCCTGACTGACAGCACACAAGAAAATGGTTTCGGCACAGAGCGGGACATTCGAGTTGGTGAGTAGTTCTCGTGACCACCAGATACGACGAGAGGAAGCTGGGCCACTTGGGACGGGTGATCGAGGTCTCCCAGGACAGGACGGGCAATGTACTGTTGTCAAAGATACAGGTGGGGGGACGGACAACGCTGGTCGGGGCCGATATCCAAGCTGTGTCCACTAGACAGTGATGTTCACGTGGAGAATAAATTATATTAACCTGTTCATAATAATTTAAATTACGTTATTTAATTTTAAAATAGCATTCGTTAGGAACTATAAAACGATGACTAATGATGTATTTAACTTGTTTATTTATATAAAAATGTTCAGACATTTTGAGGAAGGGAAGAAATGGTAATGAGACTTTCCATTCTAATTCTCCCTACTGACGTTTATGACGTCATTGACGTTGCCAGAGGAAACGAGTGATGAGGAGTTGCCACGACGTCGCCATTTTGGTTAACAGTCATAAATTAACGCTTCCACAATAAATAATTTAAATGGAACACACAATCGGTGTTATTATATTCCTGGCGTGCGCACCAACATGTATTGATTTCTCGGGAACAACGGAATAATGACATCCGGCAGGAACATCCATTAGAAAACTTCCAAACACCAGCATTGTTCTGGAAGTATATACCAGCTTTACTGGTAAGTAAAGAACATCACACCAAATGTGGCTGTGACTGGAGGATTGGTCAGAGTTTTGCTCCATTTCACAATTTGTACACTCCCTCACAATCATCAGGATTTCTGCTTGTCGACATTACAGCCAATGAAACGCCCAATCCATCTTCTTTAAAAAGCAATAGCATTTATAATATGGCTACAGGAGTGTGCTATTTCATCTAGATCTACACTGGTCATAAATCCCATAAACTCCCATTTCTCCCGTCACAGCTTCAAATGTGCATGTTAAATAACCGAATATTGCAGTGTGTTCCCTGATACAAAAATCGATGGAACTTCTGTACACACATATTATTATAAAAACATACACTGTCGCCAACATTAGAGAGGTTCTGCTTAATTTGTATTTATTTTTATTTAAATAGAAATCATCCTTCCCATTTAATGACAGATATTAAGTAAGTACAGTCCAAACATCGTTATTATGATGAATATAGCTTAATGTATTAACACATATAGTAATTACATGAAGATTTGGGTAGATTTGGGTAAGTCATGCTACCCCACAGGGCCACACCAACACTAACTGCACATATTCCGATTATGTAGTGCAATGTAATGAAATGTAATTAGAGTTATGTACTCAGAACAACACTAACACATTATAATTGCAGGCAAGAACAGCATATATGTACCGTATTTCGCAGTGTATTGCGCGCACTTTTTCACCCGCATATTTAATCCAGAAGTCGCCCTGCGCGTTATAGGTAGGTAGATCTATTTCAAACATTTTTCCTACTGATTTATGGCAGTTTTTAACGCATTTTTTTTATAAAAGAAAACAAGCCCGTTAACGGAAATATCAATTTTGGACAGGTGTCCGCTATGACGTTGAAATACGCATAGTGTGAAAAAGATAAAAAGAATCGACGGGTAAGAATGGGTGCAGGTAAGTATACTGATGTAAATTGGTATCTTTTGGGATTTCTGGGATACACTAAGTGTAGTAAAAATACGCATCAAATGTGCCGAATAATGGACAAGATGATCTGGATATACAAACGCCGCAAATGCCATAAGCCCTATTTCTCCATCCAAAGCCACATTTATCCACATTGGGCGTTAATTCCATTGACATTGTTTGTTTCCGTCTTGAAGTTGATTTGTGTGCTACCTTGTTTTTCTGTGATAGTTAGCTGTATATTGGGAGATAATAAAATAAAAAAAGACACCATATGCAATTTTCATAACTCTGCCACTACTACATGAATCCACATAAAAAAACCCAGGTGCACAAGTCTGTACACATAACAAAACCGTTTCCAGCCAAATAGCTTGCTTCATTATTCATGTTCAATCAGAGCATATTAGCTTTCTACGAGAGTCAATGATATGGAAGCATTGGCATTGGCCACTGGCTTGCCTTTATGGCACTAACCAATGCAGACCAGATGTGTAGGTCTACAGTGTCTCTGGTTTTGTCAAGTCATAATATACAATTTCAACAAGTGGAAACACAATTTGGACCATGAAGGCACTGATCACTATTTATTGTTAACACAATGAGTGGTGATCTCTTAAGACCATATGCTAATCGTAAATAATGATAATGACGATGAAATATACTGCCTTTTCAACGTGGCCCTTTTTCTACAGTTTCCTGTATACAGTTCTGTATTAGGTATCTAGTGTATTTAACTTCTCAAACAGTGTTTTGGCAGCAGTCAATCTGACATTTTTACATTTGGAAAAAAAGCAGTCTAAATTGACTTGTGCATGATTATGGCTTCACCAAAATGTATTGGCAGGCTGTGAACGCGTGTGATGGAATCAGCACCACACTCGCCTCTTCAGTACTTATTGGGGTAGGCAGTGTTTCTTTAGTATCGACCGTTGTCGCCGTGCCAATTGCTGCGGCTTTAGGCGCAGTGGCCGCCGGAGTTGGATTGCTTTGTCTGACAAGCAGATTGGTAGCCCGCTGCCTAGAAGTCCAGAGCAAAAAGCATGACCGCGTCGCTGTCCTTGCGCGGGCAAAGAAAAACAGCATTGACGCCATCATCAGCAAAGCCATTCATGAGAACGAAATTTCGGATGGCGTCTATGACGAATGTGACCGTTATCAGGACCTGAAGGATGTGATCAAATCTAGCTCTAAGTCCTCTCGACCTCATATTCTTACATACACCAACGTAAAAAAGCTCATCATGGAAGGGAGGGCCGAAGAAAGGTGAAACATCCTAGACCGCCTAGGGACATAATATGTTTGTTCGCGTGTCTGGCCCGGAAGGTCCCGCCGCCGCCATATAGTCCGAGCATCACAGTTCCTAGCGCACACCCAATGATTATTTTACAATTTTAGAAAGTAGGTCAAGTAGCGGTATACCCGAGGTATAATTTTGAAGAAACATCTACCATTAATATATTTATTCCACGAGTACCTGGCAAAGAATTTAATTCCGTACTAAACAAAAAATAAAACTCCGAAGCCGGATGGAAGCTGCAAATGGGTTTGTATATAATTGGCCTTGAAATCGAATCTGGGCGTGGGTGGGGGTATGGGCCGGACCTAGGGCTCTCGTATGTTTCAGGACAGTTTTTTTCGATCATTCTTTTGATTGTTTGGTGTGGTGGGGTGTGTCAGTCCCCAACTATTAGTGCATTCATTTAATTTCTTTAGCTTCGTTTATGGCTGTAGATTATCTACGGTGTTGGCAATCTGTTTGAGGGTTTCGGCGCAGTCCCGCTCGGTGCGTCTGGCACACCCGTTAAGCTACTAGGAGCCATAAACGTCCTGCCAGGCGTTCTTACGATTCCTTACAGGGCCAAATGGCACAAGGTAAGTGCACCATTATTTGTAAATCAACGATCTACCCGTGTAACCCAGCACCCTACACCTGTAAACAGCACCCTATCCATGGATGTCGCGAGCTGGCTCATCTGTATCTACGGCTGTTTGCGGGTGAGGTATATCCCGTTAGTAGCCCGGCTGGCGAGGGTGGGCGGAATGTGGGCTGGGGGCGTGGCGGGGCTGACTCGGTCCTAAGTGGGTACATGGGAAAGGGGCCGGGGGCCGCCAGTGGGGCGGGGCGGGGGGTCCTAAACGGTAAATTGGCTCAGAATACTACTCCTTGACTTTGTTTTGTAAATACATATGGGACATGCAACATATGTGGCATTTTCGTGTTTATTATGAAGATATTACCGTACGTGTTCAAATACATAGAAGATATGTGTATGACTATAGGGTATTTACTGATATTGGCAGTATTCCATGTGAAATACCTACACAATAAGTAATAAAAGTTCATGTAGCAGTTCTTACTTTTATCTTACTGTAATCCAGGCGCCGGAGTAACCCTTTGCCTTCTTAGACGTATCTTTTATTATTATTTTAATCACTGGTATGTCTTCCTGGACTGCGCACATTGGTTTTGTTTCATTAAAACTATTTGCATGCGTATAAATGTACTGTGCCATCGGTGTGACAGAACAAACCCTGCCAACAATTGACACAATCAATTACTTAGTAACAGTCTGGAGCAAATTCTAGATGTGGTCTCACTAATGATTTGTAAAGTTGAAGGAACATAGTATTGTCCATATATGAACATGATCGTTGGATAATTCCTAGTACTTTGTTCGCTTTTTGACACTGGTATGTATATGTTCTGCACATTTCAGCTGATTGTCAATAACTACTCCAAGATAATTTTCCTCCGTCACCTCATTTAGTGCTACATATTTGTCTTGGCCGCTGTCGTTCATTAAATGTTAATTTACAGTAATAAATATATTTGTGGGGGGCGCGCACTATCGATTTCGGGTTGCGCGACTTTGTGCGCCAACCCCCTTTTCAGTGTTATTATAACCTTTGCGCTCTTTAGGCATTCTACGCGCCTTTGTTTACTTCAAGAAAAATATTTAACTCCAGTAACTTTATCACGCATTTAAACGGTAATTTGAGTTGTTTTTTCCACGTTTCATTTATGTCATATTATGTAAGAAGATACATTTAAACCATTATACTGCGTGACAGTTTCGTGTAACGTGGGGTTTCCGCGTGATAATGTGAAACTAAAAACTTTTCTCTCGAGACGATTCGTCCCTTGCTGTTTCGGTCCATCTCACCAGTTCGTACCAATAACAACAACTGTGTTGTGACATTGGGGTTAATATGGCTGGTGCCGCTGATGGTTTACTGATCCTGGGTAGTTCACACATCAGCCGGATGCAGCAATATGTTGAGCGGATGCAGATCGGAAGAACTTTGCGTTGTCTACGGAACTGTATTTACATATGGAATTTCCGGCGGGAGTATGTCTGGTAGACACCTGCCTCAGTTCGAGAGGAGGATTCGGGAGAGTGCATGTGCGCACATAGTCGTTCAGTTGGGAGGGAACGACTTAGACAGTTTGGACAGCACAGCCGAGGAGGTCGCGTACCGGTTGATTGCGTGGGTGTCGACCATGAAGGCACGGTATCACCTTAAATCAGCGACGATCGGACAATTTCTGTTTCGGAACAAGACGCGCAACTTGCCTGTGGACGAGTACAATCGGCTCGTTATAGAAGTAAATAAACTCATCCGGGCGTCCAACAGTGTGGTGTACTGGAAGCACAAAGCACTAAAGCGATCTGCTCATCAGATTATGTTGCCAGATGGAGTCATATGTCCGGTCGCGGGTCGACAATGTTTTACAGGAGTTTGCGAGGGCTTGCTTGAACGCGTTGCGTTAGCTGATAACCGAACTATAGTTCAGTCTCATATTTTGTTTCTTGATGTCTCTCTTCAGGCAGTGTCTTATCTAACCCTGAATCACAAGGCAAATGCCCCTATTGTGCAATTCCGTTTTGTTTCACTTTAAAAACACATGAATTTCATTTTCTATCATATACAATCATATAATTAATACATAGGGTCACTCATTAATTTTCAGAAGTCAACATTTTAACTTGCGTGTACTTGCAAATATTTTAGATGAAACACTGCCTGAGAAATTCAGTAAAATTTTAATAATAAAATCTGAAAATCTGGTTAAAAGTGGTAAACATGGTAAATGCAGGACATACTTGGTAAAAATTTTGATCATGTTCATGATATGTCGTCTTAAAGTAAAATGAATATATATGTCATAACTGCATATTAGATCTATACATTTTCATGGACATTGCATAGTTTTACCTGCCAACCCCAAATAATCACAGGTGGTCTAGTGGTTAGGATTTCGCGCTCTCAACGCGTTGGCCGGGCTCGATTACCCATTTGGGAGATGCTTTACATAGTGCAAATCCTGATGAGACGGCTTGTCACGAGCCGGCTCACAATGTTGTTGGCCACAATAAGGGTTTCAGGCTAGTTCATTCATGTAAAGAGGGATGTTTTGTTTTTACACATTTTACATGCAAAACAGTGCAAATCCTGATGAGATTTGCATGAGCCGGCTCATCTGGATTTATCCTGATTGCCATAACCACTACACGGCATACAGGGTTTCTATTAAGGTCTTTATGGATATTCCATGAATGTGTTCAGATATTGATGTGTGTGATAGTTAGACGTTGATAAACATGACATTGACAAGTTGTAATAAAATTGGCACCTGGAAAGTGCAATACAGAATCTCACTTGCATATTAGTACTATATCGTTGGAGATGTGACACTAGTCTGTTACATCATTGTCCCGTTAGGGATATGCCATTTTAAAAATGGTTCACGCTTTCATTAAGAGGAATTGGACTTTATTTACTCTCTGAAATGCAAAAGCAATACCATAAAAATGCCATTAATTTGTATATCTATTTTCGGTCTGTATAAACAATTCCTGAAATTTTCAAGGATATATAATAATTCCTGAAAATCAGTATTAATGAAATCACTGAGGTTTGTTATCACGTTAGTGATAGTTGTTATATATCGTTAGATGTATCGTGCTATCTCCTTCTAGTGAGATAATGCTGTCTCGTTAGAGATAGTTGCTATCCTGTTAGGGATAGAGAGGGGTGGATATATCTCGTTAGAGATACATTGTTATTCAGTGGCAGTATCATGCTATCGGTAATCCCCTTGGAGTTACTTTGGTGACTCGTTGATATAGTACTGGTATATGGTGGGGATCTGTATTATCATTTTTCTTTTTTGTCATAATTTTATTGATAATAGTCGATTACTGTCAAATATTGACCTGTATCTGGTTATATCCTGCAATATGATGATAGCAATGTTTTCACTGTCTTGGATGTGAGATGATTACCAGCTTTGGCCCTCGGGTACAGTGATTTGTGGTAGTGGAGAGTTTGTTATGTTTATGCCCTACATGAGCATAATAAGATGATAATTTTTCCGGGTTTGGCCTTCATGTCCATTTTTAGGGGTACTTGAGGGTTGAAGCTGGTTATGCGAGAGGGTGTTAGTGCTAATAATGTAGTTCAGGTTAGGTTACAAATATAATTCCGCATGTGAATGAAAATGATGCTGCCGGGTTTGGTCCTCCTGTATATTGCTTGTTGCTACGTGAAGGGTTACTCTGGTTATAACCGGGCATGAGGTCAGGATGTTCTCATTTCAGGGCTGAATATATAATGTCTGTAAATTTTTAGCTCTGATGTGAGACTTGCTAAATTACGGACATGATGAATACGGGATATTCCAACCAGTTAGCCTGGCCTCAAACAACTTTAGTTAGTCGATACATGATCAATACACTACATGAAGGATTAGAATCACAAAAAATTGATACAGGTGATATTAAGTTGGGTTGGATCCGTGGGTGGATTAAAAGTTTGTTTTGGTTGTTTGCACATTTACATGCAAAACAGTGCAGATCCTGATGAGACTTGCTTTAGCCGGCTCATCTGGATTTATTCTGGTTGCAAAAATCACCACACGAGTCTACACGGTTTCCAAGGGGCATTATGTACATGTATATTCGATAAACATGACAAGTTGAATACGGAATCCAGTTTTATTTCTACTGTACACAAGAGTAATTGTATATGTTTAATTTTCTATGACGTATTGTGCTGTGTGTTTTGTAGGTATATATAGGAAGATTATTGCCGAGCCAGTCACATTGGCCTTCATGTATGTTGCTTTCTAGTACTAGAAAGTTGCATCTGGTTATACCCTACAGGTACTCAATGTTCAATAGACGTGTTCATATTGCTTTTGGGGTGACCTAAGTGATTCCGGTGCAGCATGGACCTGGCACCAGGTCAGGTATATGCTAATTTCAGGGCTGAATATATATAGTTTATGTAAATATTGAGCTCTGATTTTGGGAATTTTCTCTCCTTTTTTACAGGTTGGATACAGGAAAGTCCATCCTGTTGGCCCGGCCTCACATGACCCTGGCTGTTGATAGGCCGTTAAACACCATATTCAATCAATAGTGTGTGCTCTTAGTGTTAGGTTGGGATGTTCCTTGGCTGGGTAATTTTTGCTAGTGATGCTCGAGCTATCAATTTTATTTTTCATAGCGTTACTAGTAATATTTGCTGTTAGGTGGTTGCAAACTGCCCTTCGTTTGCTACAATATGTTTGGGTCTGTCCCAGTATCGACAGGCCGATGCACAATTTCATTTATTGTAGATTATGCCGCCGAAGAGGACTGGTGCGCCGCCCTCCAAGCGGAGACGAGTGGCTAGCAGTACGGCGCCAAATCCTGACACGGATCCGGCCACTATTAATGTCCAGAGCAGTGAGCCCTCACGATAGCGGCGCAATTTACTGAGATGTTGAAGGCGGCTATGCCTGACATTTCACGGTCGGTGGTGGTGACGTTGACGTCATTGGGTCTGGTGGTCCCCTCCTCTGCTGCGCATGCTCCATCATCAGAGGCTTTGGTGGACACAATCTGATACTATGCTGCCACCTCACCTGGTCAACACGCGGACAGACGGGACCACAATGAGCCCGCGAGTTATCACTTCCAGTGGGGCGCAAGCGAATGATACATGTACGGCTCAGTCAACACCTACTCCGGCTGTCGCGGATCCCTTTATATTGGATCCAATCATCAATTCCAGGACCGCAGGTACTGGACCCAGGAGCGCGATGTCCCATATTGCAAGGCCCCTGGACTTGGGTTTGGACCCCAGGATTAGGGCGAAGATCTGGGCGGACGAGTATGTGGACCTGGGTGCCCTCATATTGAAACGTCCGCTTACTACAAAGTTGGAGATGGTGCAGGAGGCTGGGAGTATTTGCCTCGTCCAGCGTGATCACAAGTTCAAATTTAAGACTATGGATCACTGGATGAGGGCATTTCACATTTTCGTTGCCGTATACTGCCAGAGGTTCCCTGAGCAAGGTCCACATCTGATGGCGTATGCCAATAGGATTCAGACCTTGTCCAGCCAGGCTGGCGAGGCGTCCGCCTTTTTCTACGACGAACAGTTTCGTCTCTGGCGGGCACTGATCCGGACAGCTTGCCCTGGCAGTTGACGAACGATTTGTTGTTTATGGAGGCCATTTCGTACAGTGTGTCGAGTAAGGTCAGGAGCATGGGCCAGTCGTCCTTTCGTGTGGGGGGGGTCCCGTGGTGGCGCCTCCTCCCACGGGGCGGGACGTCCAGGAATAATGGGGGAGGTCCGATCGGAAGCAAGGAAAATGCTTCGACTTCAACGGCAAGGGCAAATGTTCCCGAACCAGTTGTGCATTCTCACATACTTGCCAGATCTGCGATGGGCCTCACGGAAAAAAGTCCTGCCCCAAGAAAGGAGGGCCCAATGCTGCTGCCTCTCATACAGGGGGGGGGGGGGGGGGGGGGGGATAGGGGGGGGGGGGGGGGGGGGGGCAAAGCCAGGTGCAAACGCCCGTCAAACCTAGTCGTTTGGTTAGCTGGTTGACAGGTTATACGGAGGAAAAAACTCGGTTTTTGGAACATGGTTTTCGCTTTGGGTTCGATCTGCAGTATCAAGGTGCTCATACTGCACATACATGTGATAATTTGCAGTCGGCAAGGCAGCATCTCTCGATTCTGAAGCAAAAGATTGCTGGTGAAGTTGCTGTCGGTCGTGTAGCTGGTCCATTTTCCTGAACCACCATTTGCTACATTGCGTGTTTCTCCACTTGGTTTGGTGCCCAAGAAGTCACCCGGTGATTTCAGAGTTATACACCATTTATCCTACCCCGAAGGCGACTCGGTAAATGATGGTATTCCGTCGGAACTGACAAGTGTACAATATCAGAATTTGGATGCTGCTATCAGATTGATCAAGCAGGCTGGGCAAGGTTCCTACATGGCAAAGACTGATATTGAGTCGGCTTTTCGACTAGTTCCCGTACATCCCTCCAATTACGATCTGTTGGGTTTTGTATTGAGGGACAATATTACCATGACAAGGTGTTGCCTATGGGGTGTGCTATATCGTGTAAGCTTTTTGAGGAAGTTAGCACAGCATTGCACTGGATCTCCGAGCAGCGCTTGAATTGCTATGGGGTTGTACATGTTTTGGATGATTTTATGTTTATTTCTCCACCTCCGGCTACACGGTGTCGTCGTGACCTGATCAGATTTCTGGCCATGGCTGAGGACATTGGTATTCCAATCAAAAAGGAAAAAACAATTTTTCCAGAGCAGGTTATGTCCTTTGTTGGCATAGAGCTGGATTCTGTGAAAATGGAAGCGCGTTGCCTGCAGACAAAGTTGCAAAGATTCGGCAACTGTTTGCAGGAGGTTCAGCGTAGGGCAAAAATCACACTTAGGGAGCTACAATCTCTGATTGGTTTGCTTAACTTTGCCTGTGCTGTAGTGCCAGTTGGAAGACCATTCTTGCGTCGTCTCATAGACTTGACATTGGGGTTGCAGAAGCCACATCATAAACGCAGGTTGAATAAATCTGCCAGGGCGGATCTGCGGGCTTGGTCGCTGTTTATAGAACACTTCAATGGCAAGAGTATGTTTCTGGATGATAGGTTTAGTACATCAGATAACCTACAGTTCTACAGTGATGCCAGCAATCTCGTTTCGGGTGCTACATGGGGACTCAGTGGTTCTACGGAAAGTGGCCAAGTGGTTGGAGATTTATCACATTACTGTGAAGGAGCTGTTTCCAATTGTCCTGGCTCTTGAGTTGTGGGGGTCTCGGTTGGCCAACAAGTGTGTCATGTTTTTTTCAGACAACATGGCAGTAGTGCAGATCATTAATAAGCAGTCGTCTAAGGACGTGCTGCTAATGAATATGCTGCGGCGTCTGGTAGTTCAAGCGTTGAAGTATAATATCCTGTTCAAGGCGCGACATGTTCCAGGTCACTTGAACTGTTTGGCTGATCAACTTTCTCGTTTTGCAGGTGGCAGAGTTCAAGCGAGATGCTCCACAGATGGATGCGCATGCGACGCCGATCCCAGAACTAGCTGTCACAATCTGACGTGCGTTACTAGGCACTTGTTGGATAAGGCGTTAGCCAAGTCTACACGCACTACTTACCATCACGCTGGGATGTGTACTCAGACTTTCATCGTAGTTATGTAGATGCGGTGGTTTCGATACCGCTACAGGTGGAGCATGTTCTCTTGTTCATTGCGCACTGTCGTAGCAAGGGGCTTGCTTCTACCACGGTCAGTACATACATCATCGGCATTGGGGTATGTGCATAAGATCAGAAGCTGTCCTGATCCCACTCAATGTTTTGTTGTCAAAAAGATGTTGCAGGGATATATGAGGGATAACAGTTCACCTGACTGTCGTCTGCCCATTACTCCAACTATTTTGAAGCAGTTAGTCGCATCTTTGCCCCATGTGACACAGTCTCGTTATTGTAAGACTCTGCTCAAAGCTATGTATCTATTGGCGTTTCATGCTTTTTTAAGGGTTGGGGAAATCACTGCCACTCCACAAAATCATTCGATTCCGTTTGAATGTGTTACATTGCATCATTCGGTTGCAGGAGCTGATAAATTAGTAATTTCCATGAGAACTTTCAAGTCGAATTATGGCAAGCGAGTGTTCAATTTGGAAGTGTCTCAGAACTCTGATCCCTATTTGTGTCCTGTGAAGGCCGTATCAAACTTTATGGACCTCCGTGGGAACAGTAGTGGACCTCTGTTTTCCTTCCCAGGGGGTTTGCCAGTTAGTCGCCAGTTTTTCACAGACATTTAAAGCTGTCTCTCAAATGGGCGGGCTATAGTCCTGAGTCATATAAGGGGCATAGCTTTCGTATAGGAGCGGCTAGTACTGCTGCGGCCATGGGGGTGTCCGATGAACAAATACAGTTGATGGGCAGGTGGCGGTCTTCTGCGTTCAAAAAATATATTCGGATACCTTTGTTGCGACTATAGGCAGAAGTCGCACCATAATGTGATTATTGTCATGTTCTGTTTAGCGGCGCAAACATGAGGTCAGGGCCCTCGTTTGCTGCATTTCACTTTGTTGTGTCACATATAAAGTCAGGCACTTTGTGTGGCTGTTTAATTGTGTACATAGTTTATAACATTATATATGTTGCGCAGGTACGTGCTGACAGGATAAGGCAAACATGGAGTCAGGGACTCCGTTTGGTTTAACTTGTTGACAAGGACGTGCTACATGTATATTATTGTTCGTGTATATAGTATTACATGTTTTTGGCTTGTGTGTATGGTATTACATGTTTTTGGCTATCTTCAGTCATTACTGAGCGTTGAACCTGCATTGTCATAAGTAATGATACAAAGGCACGAATTTTGATGCCACTTCACTGGTAGATAATAGTCCAGTTGTGTCAAAACACAGTCTGATATAGTTCTGCAGTGTACGCATTAATATGTGCTTACATTGATGTGGGTATCTTTTTAGAAAGGATTGCACATGTGTCTTCGGGTATTTTTATACAGGCATATTGAGGGCATGTGCATTTTGCCGGGATGCGTCAAACATGAAGTCAGGGACTTCGTTTGATGGACCCTGGTAACTTGTAACTGTCGTCATGAAGCATTCAGTTCTGGTTTGCATACACTGATGTCACCACACATGGTTTCACTGGTAGATAATAGTCCAGTGCAGTCCTTGGTCATGTTGTGTCAAAACACAGCATGGTATAGTTCTGCAGTGTAATCATAAATATGTGCTTACATTGATGCGGGTATCTTTTTAGAAAGGAATGCACATGTGTCTTCATGTAGTTTTATACAGGCATATTGAGGGCATGTGCATTTTGCCGGGGTACGTCAAACATGAAGTCAGGGACTTCGTTTGATGGACCCTGGCAACTTGTAACTGTCGTCATGAAGCAGTCGGTTCTGGTTTACATATACTCTTGTCATCACACATGGTTACCGCAGCTGGCAAGCAGGCATAGAGTACATGTATGATCAGTACGGTGTAAGGGATTAACGTATGGGCAATGCATCTTGTTGATAGACTTACTAGTATGGGGACTGGTATATTCTCTGTTCTTTGTGTACAGTTGTACATGTACATTAAGTTCTGAGATGCTAGTTATCGCATGTAATCATGATATTTTTGGAATGACATCCAGCTGCAGGTTAATCGGTACATGTGTATATAGTCGCTAGATTGCTGATTGTAACAAGTTTTCAATTCAGATAGACAAAACATAGGGTCAGGGACCCTGTTTTGTTTGTCTGTTGCTTTGTGTTGTTGCTGAATAATATGCTAATGTTGCTATGTGCAGCATGCTTGTTTTGGGTGCAGTGTTGCACGGCACAATTATTTCATTAATGGGCCCATTCGTCATGTATTGGGTGGGGGTTGTATTTTTCTCAGACCTATTCCTGTTCGAATACAATGTGGCGGTAAATGTGTCACCCCACCCCTTTCCTTTGCAGGTCAGTTTATGATTTTTCATAACTTGACGCCGGGCAGTTATGCCCGGCGCCGGGCAGTTATGTCCGGAGTCATTTAAGTTATTAAATGGCCTGTTCAATCAATACTTGACTTGTTTCCATATTACTATATCCACATTAAGGATCTATTCCCATCAAGCAAACAGAGCAATACATTTCCCTAGGGCAAGGTCCCCACAAATGATAATTTACAGTAATAAATATATTTGTGGGGGGCGCGCACTATCGATTTCGGGTTGCGCGACTTTGTGCGCCAACCCCCTTTTCAGTGTTATTATAACCTTTGCGCTCTTTAGGCATTCTACGCGCCTTTGTTTACTTCAAGAAAAATATTTAACTCCAGTAACTTTATCACCCACCCTCCATCCCCTATCTACACCAATTCTAATTTCAGATATTAAACTTTATGAAATATTGAGCTCTGATTTTGAGAATTTCGTAAATATTAAGCTTGGATTTTGGGATAATCCAGCCCATTGACAGGGACATACGTGACCCTCGCTGTTAATAGGCCGTAACACACTAATAATCAATCTATCAACCACAATAGACGGATTGAAGAAGGGATATTCCAACCTGTTGGTCTGGCCTTAAATGACATTAGCTGTGGATAGCTGTTTAACACAATCTACACCAGTTATTTGTTTATTGTGTGAAGTATTGGGTGGCTTAATGCTACTATAGTTAGTTAGCAACATGTTTTGTATGGTGATGTATGCTTGCATTCATGCTATGTTATTTGACCTTTTGTATATATTTTGTAGGTGGCGGTAAATGTGTCACACCCCACCTTTGCTGGTCAGTTTATGATTTTTCATAACTTGACGCCGGGCAGTTATGTCCGGAGTCATTTAAGTTATTAAATGGCCTGTTCAATCAATACTTGACTTGTTTCCATATTACTATATCCACATTAAGGATCTATTCCCATCAAGCAAACAGAGCAATACATTTCCCTAGGGCAAGGTCCCCACAAATATGGATGGTGTTCATAGTGTCTGCCTATGTAAATTACTTTGCATTTGGAAGCGTTCAAACGTAGTTGCCATTTTTCTGACCAATCACTCAGTTTATCTAGATAATTTTGTAGACTAATTTAGTTATCGGTATCTTTTGAGACAGTGTATATGTTTTAGTCGTCCGCAAACAATTTAATGACGTTTTTTACTACATCCGCGGGAGATCATTGATGTATACTAGGAATAGTACTGGTCCTAGTACACTGCCTTGTGGAATACCACTTCCCACTGTTGACCATTCCGACATTTCACCTTTAATTAATACTCTTTGCATCGTATTCTTCAGAAACATTTCTATCCACTTTACAACCGTTCCCTCAATTGTGTATCCTTTAAATTTGGTTATTAGTCTACGGTGTGGAACTGTATCAAATGTTTTTTTAAAGTCCAAAAATATTACATCTATACTTTCTGATTGATCAAACGTGTCCGTCCAATCATCCATAACTTCGATTAGTTGGGTATATAATTAATATTTTCGTCCGTGAACACACTTATAAAGAACTGGTTCAATATGTTCGCTTTTTCTAAGTTGTCTGCCGTCGGTATACCATTTTCGTCTTCTAGTTCAGTTATTGTTACTTTGTTTTTTTGTTGTTTTTTTCTTCATATTTATATTTAGCCCCCTTAGTTTCTGTGGTTACTGTGTTCCTCGCGGTGATGGTTTCTTTCAGTTCTACAGTGATTATATTTCTTCTACATTCTTATTTTGTGTTTGATCACTGTTAGGGCTTCTCTGTTCATCCAGGCTAGACGTGGTCGATTACTTGGGTCTGCATTGCTCACTGGTATATACTCATCAATTAATTTATTTAATATATCGGCAAAGCAGTACCATATTTTGTCAGTATTTTCCCTTGAAGCATAGTCTCCCAGTTTATCATTTCTAATTTGTTATTGATAAAAGTATAATCAGCTTTGAAGTAGTTGTAGCGTATCTGTGATGTCGCTTCGATTAGAGTGTAACATGCGAAATTGAATTTCAAAACCAGATGGTCACTTTTCCCTACACCTGTGAAGATTTCGTACAGAGTGTGAGGAGCTTCATTCCCCCTAAGTCTAGTAAAGTTTTGTACATGTTGGTGGAGGTAATTATCTCTATTATTTTCGAGAAATAATGTTGCTGGGTGGTTTTCACTGATGTTTGTAGTTTTTTCTTTCCAGTTGATTTCTTTGTAGTTGAAATCTCCCATTATAAGAATATGTGATGGTTTTGCATGTTTAGCTTCTTTTAGTAACCTATCTATATTTGCAATATGCATCTATCTTACTGTTATGGCTTCTGTAAATGCACCCTATAACCAAAACATATTTATCTTTCAGTTTTATTTAGCACCAGCTAGAATATACTTCTTCGTCTATTATATTTAATTCACTGTTAATTAGTATGTAGATTGATGTGCCCCTACCTTTATAGTTATCTAAATTATTGTGCATATATCATAACCCGAATGTTCGATTGTGGGTTTTATTGCGGTATGTTTTGGAAGAGTTTCGGTTATACCAATGACATCTGGATGTTCAATGTTTATTAGTGTAGCATGGCAAAATGATACATTGTTATATTGTCAGTTTGCTTTAAATTGCGTGTAACTATTATTCTTGTCAGCTCCGGTTGAAAATAATAAGGGTGATTACACATCGTGAATATTGTCCAAATTGTGTAAAAAGTAATTTTGTTAAATTCTGGATTCATTGCAGTTTATCCTCCTAAATTGTACTAATTCATAATTTTATAACTTTGATAAGTTGTATGTACGAATTCTTTAATATCGGTTATATTTGTGCGTTTTGGTACAAATTATCCAATCAGAGAGCGCGGATTTTATTACTTCATCAAATTCACGGTTACATAGCGTGAAAAAAGCACATGCGATTCTAAAGAAGAAAATTTCCCAGATTCTTGATGCTGTTGGTGGCGTTTTTGGCGAAATTCATTGCTTTAATTGTCTTTGGGCAAGATACAAGTGCACAAATATGTTAAACAATATGTCCTGTATTGGCCATGACAGATACATTTTTGATTCTGCGTCTGATTATTGCAAAATGCGCAAACATGTCAATCGAACGCTGTTCGTACCCTATTCTGTTCCGTTTTCGATTTTCTCCCGTATTTTTACTGATCCTCTCTGTGAATAGTCCGACTAGTTTTGAGTGTATATGGGTTCATACCTGCATCATAAGTAGCACTTGGTCCTAAATGACACTATTCTGTGTTGATGGGCTGTTAAACACAATTCCATTCCATTCATAAGTAGCACAGTGGGATATGCAATGAAATGTTTGTTTTCAATGACACAACATATTACTCGCTTATTTTATTGTATAATTAATCTATGTGTAAGAGAATGTATATGCTTTGTTCATAAGAGAATGTATATGCTTTGTTCATAAGAGAATGTATATGCTTTGTTCATAAGAGAAGGTATATGATGTGTATTGCTTTGTTCATAAGAGAATCGTTTCATTTAATTATAATGGTTGCAAATTTGATTATACCTGATCAACGAACATGTAAACCTTTCGTACGGATCCGCGTGTATTCTTAGCCCTGAATGACAACACTTTCATAATACAAATGTAATCATAGTGTACATGGCATATTGTTGCTAATAAGGCTTATTTTATCTGCAGCCACAGTCGGGCACAGAAATCATCCGTCCGTGACTTGGCGTTGATTGTCGTGTCTTGGTGTTGATTGTCGTGGGCAGTTGTTCATCCCCTTATATAGGTGAGTGAGAGTTGTCGGTTGCACAGACGTCGGTTGCACAGAAAATGTTCCAGAATATAGCCTGCGATAATCAGTCCCCATGATATATCTATACAAGTTGCCATACTATACTGTAAAATTACTAAATGGAAATCCGTCGGGGAGTTGAGACGAAATGTAATACTTTGTACATGTACATTCTAACATAAAATAGAGGTGTTTGCAATTTATTTGTCAAATATTGGTCATGCATGTATAATCACAAGTTACAATTTGAATATGGTAGTTTCGTTTATTTACGTCTCACCAACAGTACAGCAAATATGTTCATACACAATACAGATAAAATGTACCATTGTCATTCAATTTGAAAGAATTATGAGAGACGATATCACAATACAATGCATAAGAACACTAAATAGGTACATACATGTATTTTCAAAGTGACATTTATAAATATGTGTAGTGTGATTAGTAGCTGAATCTTCACTATTTTTTAATGATATGTTAAATTCAGAGAAATATAAAGCTCCAGATAAGCATTTAGAATGGACTATTGTGTTTATAATAGTGTTGTCTGAAGATAGTAATCTAGGTTGGCACTAAACATATTTTCTTCATGATGCCAAAAGACAGTACTTTCCGAAATGATTATTTAAATATTAGCCAATGGTGATCTTGCCGACCTGTAGTGCCGACCTATATACATGTAAGATACTTGTTTTCACAAAACAATGCTGACCATTGTTTTTGTTGTTGCAGGGTACGATTGCTGGTTTGTTGTGGTCGAGCATCCTGCAAATTGTGGACAAATAAAAATGATGAACTAACTGCGACGTGTTGTATCATTCTCGAGTTCCACATTAGTGTGTTCAATTTTGTTTAACAGATTGTTTGCATTGGTATATATTACTTTTAAGTTAGTGTTTCCCAGTGTGGTATTAGTTAATGTCGAGGAAATATTTGCCTGCAAGATGTTTAGGTCTCTGGTTATTGTGTTAAAATTAAAACATGTGCCCTACAGACTTGCCTCCGTGTGCACCTGTTTACTGTGTGGGTATTCCACCCAGAACGGTTTCATCACTGAGAGTAATGATAGATATGTCCAAGTTTAGCCCTTACATGCCATGACCTGAGTTGTTTGGTTGTATATTTGGATTATGGTTTTGCGTGCTTGTTTGACGACCATTGGGATTAGTGTTATGTGTTATATTTTGCCTTGGATATTGTTGCAGCTTGATAACCTTCCCTTGTCGGATGGTTACGATTTATCCTGCATTGCGTCTTGCGTGGAGTTCCGCTCTCAGCATTTTTTATTCATCGCTTTGCTTTGGAATTAAGTCCCTCGCTATGATGACTTTTTTTTTTAAACTCAACAGTTTTAGTGTGTATGCATCTACCATTCTCTAACCATTTTTTTCTGTTTTGTTAGTTTTCTATCACTATTTTGAGTGACCTTGTTTTCCCCTCTACTATGTTTCCCAATCTAAATGCTGATTTAATTGCTACATCAGGTACTCCTATATCTTTTGCTAGTGTGTTGAAATTTTCAATATCTTTTTTGGCGTCTGATTTCCGGGCTTTGCTCATTACTTTCATTGAGATTGTAGACGATTATATTTGACGCGCGTAGTTGTTGGTCTTCATATTCCTTGATTTTTCTATCTATAACTTGATCTATGTCGGTACTGATTTCTTCCACTACTTCGTTTGTGAGCTGTTTCACTTCTTTTGTGACCTTTTCTGTTATCACTGTATCAAGGTTATCCAATTTTGTTTCTAAACTTTTAAATCTGTGTTCGTGCTTTGTATCCATTTCTTTTAGAGTTTGGTTCATATTCTTGACTGTCGGGAGCGAGACTTTGCAGCTCGAGCAGTGCCACGAAAAGCCTTGAATATCGTTGTCTTCATTTCATGGCATAGCGACATGGGCATTTTCGTACATTTGAGACAATAACGAGCTGCACACATAGAGCAGTTGGGACTTGGGTCCAGCGCTTGGATTTCTATTTCGCACCTTGGGCATAAATTTGCGGATTGCTCCTGTTGCGTCATTCTTTTAGACACATGTGTACTGCTGGCTGTTAGGCGGCTCAGTCTCATGTATGTTTTATCGTTTTCGTTATTTAAATTCATTTTGGTTTGTCTGGTTGCGGTTGTAGCATTTGTAGTGGCAGAGCAATCCCTGCCAACTATAGTATTTTAAGAATGTTATACCAACTTTACCTGTTCCGTCTGTGTTAAGATGCTTAATTGCATTGCATTTCGGAGTCACAAATGTGATCCGTTCAGTTTTCTGACCAATCACTCGGTTTATCTAGATCTAGACCGTTTCTCTATTGGATAAGCCTACCATTTTTCTCTGTGAGATCACACGTTCCGGTCCAGATAAACAGATGAGTTTGTCCATGCTTCGTGAGTAGATCAATGATATTGTCATGTATCCAAAATAAACAGTCTTCTGTAATTCGGCCCCCTTTACTATTCTATATGATGTTGTAATTTGTATTCTCGTGAGGTTTTACATAATTGCCTTTATTGTCTGTCACAATTACTGGACGGCATATTTGCCTGGTTGTTTCGTGGATGACAGGGTCTGGGGAACAAATACATGTGTTTAGCTTTGCCTCACTCTTTGGGTGTGTTATCTCAGTGTTATCTCAGTATTAATTAGAGTTTAATGAAAGTTCTGTTCAAGGAATCTGCATATCAGGACTGATCTGGGCATTTCCATTCATGGCATTGCCGTTTTATGACATATTACGACAGACATAATAAGTCGTAGTTGGAACTGTAAGGATCAATTTTAGTTGACTAGTCAATCTTATACTTGCATATTCAACATGTCAATGTTTATCACTGTTGATAACATTCGCAAATTTCCTTTGTTATCATCCGCCATTTTGTTTTGCCACGTGCTACAGAGATCGGTCAAATCTAAATTTTTGACTAATGTAGATTTCAAATGGCCATGATAGTTCACAGAGATGATACTTATGTGCTGTCCAGGAAGACAAAACCAGATTCTTAGCTGCTAAACATTGGTAAAGACGTGCACATATTAAAATAAGATCGATATTCTTCAACTCTGGAAAATGTGCGTCTGCTTTGTTCGTATCTTAATAATAAATAATATGTAACACACATATCCAATGATGTATATCCAATTCCACGTGATTAAAACTGTAACCTATGTTACCGCGCATTTGTTTCCGCATTGAACCGTCATACAACTATAATAGAAGTTATTTAGTTGTGATTTAATATTAAAATCTCCAGAATAAGATAATTATTTTAGGAGAAAAAATACCTTTTACCCATTACATTTCAAGTTTAGTGTTGTATTCTAAATTTCGGAATAATATATTTCTAAAATGTATTATATTCTGAGAACGTTTATGTTGAATAAAGGAATAAAGTTCATTTTTCAGATTTGTTTAATCATTTGGACTTACTTATTGAAAATCAGTGCTATAGTCCTTCGCGCCTTCCCGTCCACTGTTTATCTGACTATATTGTAGCGACCCTTCGTTGTGTCTGTCTTCAAGAATACGGGATAAACCATAATATTTCCTGTTCACGCAGGGGGTTGGTAGCGGGCCAAAGTTGTGAATCAGGATATGGAAGCGGGAATAACTATAGCTACTTGGCAATGACAGAACGATAGTGGCGAATTCAGTATTAATACCTGATATTTTGATAACACTTAAAACACAATCTTATTCAACACGTACAACTATATGAGGGTGACAATTCATGGTAACAATAATGGTATCGGGGTGATATACAGGACTATATAAATCAACAGTTACCCGGTAGTATGTATTCGTAGTACAGGTATGTGAGTCGAGGCTAACTTAAACTAACATAGGCGACTGTGGGAGCAACTAGACACAAGCAACTATTTTCTAAAGCGTACTAGCTCGGACCTAGACGGAAATCGCCGGGCTATCATACATTATGCTACTGATTGGGGGAGTCACACAGCGGGACTCACGAAGCTGGGGTTGGGAATAATGCTGGGTGGGGGAGTCGCACAGCAGGAATCACGACGCTTGGGTAGGGAGATAATGCTGGGTGGGGGAGTCACACAGCGGCAACCATGAGGCTTGGGTGGGGAGGTAAAGCTGGGTGGGGGAGTCACATAGCAGCAATCACGAAGCTGGGGTTGGGACTAATATTTGGTGGGGGAGTCACACAGCGGGAATCACGTAGCTGGGGTGGGAAATAAGCTGGGTGGGGGAGTCACACAGCGGGAATCATGAAGTTAGGGTGGTGACTAATTATGCTGGGTGGGGTCGTTACAGCGGGAGTCACGAAGGTAGGGTAGGGAATCACACATCAAGGGTTGGAAGGGGGGGGGGGGGGGGCACGCAGCTAGGTTGGGGAGTCACACATTCAGATCCTGGGGTGGGGACTAATGTCGAGTGGGGACGTCACAAAGCTGGAATCACGAAGCTAGGGGGGGATGTGATCACACATCTGTAAGGGGTGGGGCATAAAGCAGGGGTCGGGAAGGGGGCACGAAGCTGCAGTGGAGAGTCACACAGCTGGGGATCAGGGAGTTAGGGTATTGAATTACACAGCAGGTGGGCACGGGAGCCGGGGTGGGGAGTCACACCGCCGAGGGTCAGGAAGCTGCGGTGAGGAATCATGACACTAGCTGAATGGGGGCGGGGGTCGCAAAACAACTGGGACGCAAGACAATGGGATGGGGATCATCTAACAGGGGTGGAAGTGGGGCACGAAGCTGGGTGGAGAGTCACAAGCAGGGGGTCACGAGCTGGAGTATTATCATGGTTCCAGTAAATATTAATAATCAGTAATGCCAGTATCACGTTCAAATCAACACATCTAACGACTAACGGATCATTGGTAACATCGTCAGCGAGTAATCGTTGAGGAAGGAGGATATTTGGGCCATGGTAGTTCTGAGACGTGAGGTGAGTCTCTCGGGACAGTCGCCAACTGACAGAATTCACTCCTATTTATAGGTTTTGTCAGGCCGCTCTGGACAAGTTCCGTAACTTTCCGTAAGGTTTTGGACAAGTTCCGGTACTTTCCGTACGGTTTTGGACAAGTTCCGGTACTCTCCGTTAGGTGTTGGACAAGTTCAGCTGCATTCCGTAAGGTTTTGCACCGGTCCATCCTCCCACACAGACAAGAGCCAAAACGGGCACACCCAGTAAAAATGGCGGACGTATTCACCACACACAGGAAATATCAACAAACTGCATGTATTGTGAATTATAACGAACAAAACAAGTTTCCTGAAGACGACAATCATAAACTATTGACAATTGTGAACATTCAGGCATGCATCAGAGATCGTGGTAAGTTGTGTGCTCACAATGATAGACGTATGTTGTCCATGATGTGTGATAAATCTGAAGCGAGGAACACTCAATACACAAGCGTGTATAATGATGATTCACTGGCTGGGTCGCTTTAATATCGCTCAAAGACTATCATCCCGATGGTGCGCTTACACCGTATATATCTCTCATCATCAACATATCGACTGGATTTATGCATTAAGATGCAAAGTTTAATAGCACATTTTGGTTCTTCTGGCATGTACGCATAGACAGAACAGACAGTCATTAAACCACGTCATTTCCGGTCATGACGTCACAGTTTTCAAATATGTCATTGTATAAGAAACGTTAAATAATGTCATTTCACAAAACGTATTTGAACCAGAAGCAAGCAATACGTAAACGCCAGCACTCCTCATTCCGCCGTATTTAAGAATTACATGTATGCATACAAAATTATGTTACTTGGGCCGAAATGCAAAACATGACATTACTATAGCAATTGCAACACAAGCCATAAACATTATGTTCATACTTTGTCTTGGGTTAAGGAAAAACGATTGGCCAGGCTACGAGGTATCTAAATTTGTTTGAAATGCGATACAAAACGATGATATTTGTCCGGGTATTTTATGAACACCCCTCGTAACACTAATGGTGTGCATGTTTACACACACGAATTCCGCCACGGAAGCGGTGTCACGCCTGCCGAGGAATTTTACCGTAGCATGATCATGGGCATGTGCTAAAGTAAGCATCATAAAACCGCCAGAGAAGTGCATGCTTAAAATATGAAAAAGGTCAAGGTTGAAGAAACTTTTTGACATACAAAAATGACAAGGTGTTCCCACAACCATGTGAAGGTCAAACAGATCAAGGTCATGTTCATGGCGGCATCAGTGTGTTCCAAATGCTTACATATATCAAGTGTCCAAGTATTGAAGCAGTCCTTCAAATAATACTAATGTTATACGATGATGAAGAAACTTGTACAAACTTTTTGATGTAAAATATGGCTACGTGTTTCCGCAAAAATGTGATGGTCAATGTCATATTAATGACGGTATGAGTGTGTTCCAAATGCTTACATATATCAATGTTATACAATGATCAAGCCTTTTGACACTAAAACATGGCTACATCTTTCCACAAACATGTGAAGATAAAAAAGGTCAAGGTCATGTTAATGGTGGCATATATTGGTGGCAAGTTATACCATGATGAAGAAGATTGTGCATGTACCAGCTTTTTGCCACAAAAAAAAGCAAAGCAATTCCGCTCTCTTCCACTGACCCCTTAAATTGGTAGTTTATAATTAACATTTCTTACATTTCAGCCAGTTGCTTGCAGAAATTGAACGGTGAATTACACCACTCGCCAGCAGTAGTTTACACCACTCTCATGTTTACCATATATATATATATATAAATGATGTCAGTAACGTCGCAATTACGTGTGAAATGTAAGTAAGTGTTTATTTAACCAGGTGAGCTGCTTATCTTTAATCTAACAGAAAAAAGGGGGCTCAGATATAGCTCCCTTCTTCCACTGATCCATTCAATTGGTAATTTATAATTAACATATCTTTAATCTAGCAGAAAAAGGAGGCTAAGACATAGCCCTCTTCTTCCGCCGACCCTATTATGGGGTAATTTATTAAGGGGTCAGTGGAAGAAGGGAGCTACATCCATGAGGGACTAGCCCTTTTTTCAGAACCCTTCAATTGGTAGATTATAATTAACATACCTTTAATCTGACAGGTGGGAGGTGGGTCGCTCCACGACGTATCGGCCTGACAAACCACAGTCATCGTGCCCACCATATCGTACCCCATGTTACACGAATACGTGGCCACCTCACCGAACGTAATCCCGTTAGATGTGTCCACCGTCCCACCATTGGGATTAGTCAGCATGCTGCATACTGTAGAATGATACATTCATTTATTTATTATTATTTAATGGTGTTTAACGGTCTGTCAACAGTAAAAGGTGCATGCCCACTCAGTAGACACAAACTGTTCGGTATATCAGAGACACTATCCGAGACATTTTCTGGCAAAATAAACATTCATTTACCATTGCCCCACGTATTGATAGGCATTAGTATACAGTTTATATCAGACGTAAATGTTCACACTGATATAAGGGGCGATAACCGTGTTTCCTTAAAATGATAATGGACTATTTATTCTCTGCATTTATTTTTTGATGTGCAATGATCATACTTTATAATATGTCGAAAGTATTATTTTTTTCAGGTGACGCATTTAATTAGTATAAATAATTAAAACATATAACATACTAAATATTACTAAATGATTATATCTCTATAGCAAGCACTCGTAATTTTTATTTAAAGGTGGAATAGTGACACAAATTTTACACTTATTTAATTCCTATAAAAAACATGTTGTGCCTACTGAGTGGGCATGTACCTTTAAGGTCATTGTAGACAAGGTTAATGGGGTCGAATTCCATATTTCACCTGTTGTGATGGGGGAAATGCCAACATCAGAACAGAGAATTTCCATAAAAAAATATATTCAGCCTTGAAATTAGAATAGCCTGACTTGGTGCCAGGTCCTCACCACACCAGAGTAACACAGCTCCACTGCCTAAAAGCAATAAGAGTAGTACTAATGCTACAACTTTTATAATGGGTATAACCGGATTCAACTCTCAAGTGACACGAAAGCCAAAAATACAATGCATGATGACCAAACCAGGGATATTGGGATTCCAGTAAGAATGAATCCATTCATACAGATTTGTATTGCTCCAGTGGGAATGGGGTATGCACCATTGGTAATACAAGTGGGGCTGGCAATGTTCCAGTGGGAGTGGGGTATGCATCATTGGCAATACAAGTGGGACTGGCATTGCTCCAGTGGGAATGGGGTATGCACCTTTGACAATACAAGTGGTACTGGCATTGTTCCAGTGGGAAGGAGGTATGCAACTTTGACAATACAACTGGGCTGGCATTGCTCCAGTGGGAATGAGGTATGCACCTTTGAAAATACAAGTGGACTGGCATTGTTCCAGTGGGAATGGGGTATGCACCTCTGACAATACAAGTGACGCTGGCATTGCTCTAGTAGGAATGAAGTATGCACCTTTGACAATACAATTGGGGCTGGCATTGCTCCAGTGGGAATGAGGTATGCACCTTTGACAATACAAGTGGGGCTGGCATTGTTCCAGTGGGAATGGGGTATGCACCTTTGAAAATACACATGGGGCTGACATTGTTCCAGTGGGAATGAGGTATGCACCTTTGACAATACAACTGGGGCTGGCATTGCTCCAGTGGGAATGAGGTATGCACCTTTGACAATACAAGTGGGGCTGGCATTGCTCCAGTGGGAATGAGGTATGCACCTTTGACAATACAAGTGGGGCTGGCATTGTTCCAGTGGGAATGGGGTATGCACCTTTGAAAATACACGTGGGGCTGGCATTGTTCCAGTGGGAATGAGGTGTGCACCTTTGACAATACAAATGGGGCTGTCATTGCTCCATGATCTGTCCGACTGGCAGATCCTGCTGGGGTAGCCATTCAGTGTATATCCAGTGTTGCAGATGAATGTTGCTGTCTCGCCATATGTCGTGCCTTCTGGAATGCTCACCAGGCCATTTACTGGATTCGGCAACACATCACAGTCTGCAAGTCGAGTACATGAATATAGTGATAATTAATTCTGAATTTCGTGCGTGCTCTGAATTTGTATCACCTTACAGCGTATGGAATAGAGGATCTTGTATGAGTGATGATTTAATATGATAATCATTAAACAAGTTTACTGATTTCATAAGAAACAAGTCTATGCCGAGTTTCTTTTGAAATCAGTCAACGAGATTAATAAATAAATGTAGCGAGATTATTAAATATCATATTAAATCAACACAAATGTTAGATTGTACTTATTGTATAAACTAAGAAACATTAACTGAAGCTGTACTGATCACCCAACATGTAGTGATGTTATTTGCATATTTATTAAACCAGTGTAATATTATTTTTATTACACTGTGCTATCACACTGCTAGTGTAACCATTAATAAATGGAGCTTTTGGAATTTTGGCCAGTCAAGTTCCTGGTGTGCTGGAACATCATTGTCATCAGTATGTCTCAACAAAAAACAGAGAAGAATATTCATATCAAACTTTGCTTTTGCCAAAAAGCGTATTGAAAAGCAATGGCTTAATTAATATCCATATTTATTGCATAAAATGGGCTTTCACAGATTAATAACTGTGATAAAAATCATAGGTAATAAGTTTATTAAATGCAATAAATAGAATCTAATATGTCCGATTATTTAAAAATGATAATCCATGTCAAAGCAGGTATATTTACATGTTTATTGTGGATCTGTGCAAGTTTTTTTAACATAACTGTCAGGTATTAAACCGCTAGCTCGTTACTAAATGCCAGGACAGAATGGACTGTTATTGTGACCATATTTGACATGGTCGGGTCTCAGCTATAAGGACCGGGTATGGAAGGTGTTCGAGCCAATTCCTACCCTTAACTATAAGCCGAATAGAATAGAATATATATACGGATACAGATAATATAAAAGACACGAAATAGTAATCCGTATAGCTAATGTCATGATGACTTCTGATAATTGATGGAAATGAAAATGTGCCAAAATTAAAACTGAACACTGAAATATGCCACAGATATGGCAAGCCAAATGCACAATAATTCCCTAAGCCATGGGTTGGAGCTTAAACCCTAAATTAGGCTCCTCAAAGTGTGGGCTTAAACTGCCATTTGAGATCCCAAATGGTAGTTGTCTTAAACCATGGTTTGCGTTGCGCTTGGCGGCTCAAATCACCGTTTTGTGCATTTTGTGCATTTGGCCAGAAACTGCCGTTTGAGATCGTAATCCAATAAAAAGCCTAAACCCTAGTTTGGACGCAAACCCTAGTTTAAGCAAAAAAACTGCCCATCATAATCCCAAACGGCAGTTTTCTTAAACCCTCAGGCTGGTTTGAGCAATTATTCTTTTTCAGATCGAATAACGGAACGCTTTCAGAGGAGTTGTGTACACAAACTCTGTACCATATATAGAATTGTATACACAAATGTAGAAAAAAAAAGATATTTTTGTTAAAAACAAATTTCGGCATAAAAACGCCATGGTGCACATCTTCAATATGTGTAGAAGACGTGTGTCAGTGATTCTATATTTTATGCACATCTTGGTGCCGTTTTTCTAGTTTCGAGGTAGAACCAATAATTCATTAAACTGTGTTTATTCCATTGGATGACAGTTCAGGTGTTACATTTATAATAGTATAGCCAATTGTTCTCGTCATTTTATATATTTTATTTCCACTTCAGGGGACCGGGGGTTTCAGATATGTCATTTCCGTTACGTACATTTACATGACGTAACTATAGCTTTACATTTACATTTTTTTTTCTTTTCAACGGCATAAAACATAAAACTGAAGGGGCATCTATTAATAAAAGTGTCAATAATATGGTAAGCTAATTGTATTAGTTTGAAACAGAGCAATTTAGTAGCAAGTCGTGGAATTTCTCATTTATGGTAAACCAACAACATGCATTTAATACGAATCAGTAAAGTTAAACAAAACAAAATAGCTTGGCATGTAACAGAATACCGTGTTTTACCACATGTACCAAACATAGTTATAAAGCTACATTTAATTAATAGCACAGCCTCCAAAAATATGAGCGTAATGGAAATGATTGATGTAACGGTAATGACTCTCCATTTATTTAAAATACTAATACAGCATATATATCAAACATATTTATACTTTGAATATGCTGTACAATATAACTTCAAGTTAATGTTTACTTTTAATGTGATTGCCAATAGAAACCCACACTCATCGAAGTTGTGTCTGTTTTTTTGTTGTTCCAGAGCTTTTACTAATTAAATCCTGATATATAAATGTTGTAGGTCTGAATAAATGTGCCATTACTGACCGACAACTGATGGGACATGGTTTATATCTACTTGACGCATGAACTGACTGGTTAGTATGGTAATTTATCATTGCCGTTAAACGATCGTCATTACCGTTACACAATTTTGTAACGGAAATGACCTTAACGATAATGATTTTTCTTTAAAAGCTCCCATTTTTCACCCCTCCGTATACAAAAGATCATGAAGGTAGAATATGCAAATACAACGTTGTAATTGTGTCTATCCACACATTTTGGTTTCAGCCGATCTACTTACATATGGACGTGTATAAACCCCGAACGGTAATGATGCATGTAATGTGTAACCTTAGAATTATGAAAACAGACCGGCCTCGTTCTCGGCAAGGACTTAAGTTGTGTTACCATCGTGTTTATTTATAAATTGCGCGCGCATAAACAGTGTTCATTGCATTAGTAGCTGAGAGTAGGAAAGGGAGGTTACTCTGATTTTACATTTTTTGTTCATTGTAACGGTAGTGATTCGATTTCTCGGGACAGATACATTAACGTCAGTATTTTTTACAACAAAAGGCAAATTTATTGCAGAATAAGTTTAATGTAAATGTTAAACTATTTTAATCCAGATGCAATGTATAATAAAGTACAAATGGACACGATTTGAGAATTACGGGCTTGTAAACTGTGCTGATTGATGACCGGGACATGCCCATTTGGTGCACCACACGTTTGCCAACAGCAGAAAATAATAACTAAACACACATAACAAGAATCGTAAATACTCTTTTCTAAATAGATCGGTATTATACATGGTTTATTTACTGAAAACAGAAAATTCCTTATAAATTGTATTATTTGTCAGTAAATTACACCGGGACACCAGATGTACACAAAATATAGAATCACTGGTGTATAGGCTCAGATCGATTGACTGAACGGTTTCATAGGAGTTGTGTACACAAACTCTGTACCCTATATAGCATTGTAGATGTAGACAAAATGGCTGAGTTAAAAAGGTGATATTTTTGTTTTCATAAAAAAACAAATTTCGGCATAAAAACACCAAGGTGCACTTCTACAATATGTGTAGAAGACGTGTGTATATGCTCAGATCGATTGCCTGAACGGTTTCAGAGGAGTTGTGTACACAAACTATGCAGTTTTTCTGTCCGCCGCCCACCCGCGTTAAAATATAATACTACCATTTTTTTAAACGGTCGTATACAAATGATTTCTCTATGCGAACTGGGAGGAGCCAAAAAATCAACAAGATGCCGAAGGTCACAATATACTCCTGTCGAGGCAAGGCCAAACAAGGGGAGATAACTCATTGAAAACCAATAGGGTTCTTCACCTTGACGTGATAAACATGTATAGCGAATTTGGTTACGATCCGTCAAGTAGAACTTGAGTTATTGCATGGACAAGTATACCGAGTCCGAAAATTAAAATAGCAACCAAGGGGAGACAAGTAATCGGATGTTTTTGAAAATCAATAGGCTTCTTCATCTTGCCGTGATAAACATGTATACTTAATTTGGTTACAATCGGTCAAGTAGAACTTTATAGAGATATTGCGTGGACACGGATATAGTGCGAAAATTAAAAATGGCCACCAAGGGGATTTAAGTCATCGGAAGGCTACGGCCGAAGGTCACAATATACGACTGTCGAGGCAAGGCCAACAAGGGGAGATAACTCACTGAAAACCAATAGGGTTCTTCACATTGACGTGACAAACATTTATACATAATTTGGTTACGATCCATCCAGTCGAATTTGAGTTATTGCGTGGACAAGGATACAGAGTGCAACATGAATAGGCTTCTTCATCTTGCCATGATAACTATGTAGACGGAATTTTGTTACGATATGTCAAGCAGAACTTGAGTTATTGCGTGAACAAATTCTGCCCGCCGCCCTCCGCCCGCCGCCCTCCACCTATGCAAGCTGAATCCATAATACGCCCCGTTTTTCAAATGGGCGCATAAAAATCACCGAAACCAGGCTAAACAGCTTGGAAATGATCTAACTAAGAAAACATAGAAAGTGTTAAATACCCATAGACATCAAATGTCTATGGGGATTTAACATGTGGATATTGTTTTTCCGTAATGAAATAAATATTTTACCAAAGTTCACAAAATGAAAAATAGGTCCATTCTTAAATTAATTGTGCTAAAGTGTAACAGTAGTGAAAAAAATATTGTTTTTACCATGTTTATATATAATTGTAGTAAAAAGTTGGCATGTTTACGCAACAGTATACCCACCTCGTATGACACATGTGGGCTCTACTCCATCCCACAGCCCGCTACTAAGGCAGTGCAGGGTGTTGCCATGTGACCGGTCGTAGCCGTCGACGCAGGTGAACGTGACCGCCGCACCATAAGATAAGCCCGAATTCGCTATAATTTCACCATTCGCAGGGGGGGTAAGTGCAGGACAATCTGCAAATGAGACAAAAATGTTACTAGAATGACTCGCCTTTTAATGCATGGGTTGTGATCTAAGGGTAGGGCATAGACAAATATTTTCATAACATTTCCATTCTACTTTTGTTTTGACTGATATTTTAAACAAAGCTCCCATCTCTATATACAACCTAAGCTGTTGCTGGAACGTTCAAACCATTAACTTTCACTGCATGCATAGCTGTTTTTCATCGATTGAGATTTTGAGGAAAAAAACGCAAATGACATCGGAAGTTAAAAATAAAATTCAGAATTAAATTCCGCCTGAACTCCGAACTTTTCGTTAATTCTAATATCACTAGCGAACACTTGTTAATTTGTTATTCAATTGGCATTGTAAATGGTTTGTTTTTCTTCTCAAATCGTTGGGGGAGGTGGGGAGAGGGTGGCAACTTTTGAAGCGATGCTTCTCATTGGCTCATATGAGGGCTGGACCTTGCTAATTACATATTTCAAGCCAATGAAAAGGTGTGTTACGTATGTATGTGAAAATAGTTGCAATACCGTAAAAACATATATTTGAAGCTTAAGGTGTCGATATCTGAGTATTTTGCTCTATGTATGAAATAATCTACATTATCAGACTGGTTCTCCCATATCACCAGTTATAGCTAATCTCCCATTTGAGGACAGGAACCATACAACGTGTGCAACCAGCATAGTGCCAGATCAGCCTGAACATCAGCAATCTGATCAAGGCTGACACGGTTTGCCATTCTGTCATAAAGTTTAACTTATGACTTTTGCGCCCA
Source organism: Conchocele bisecta (assembly GCA_029237695.1). Classification (NCBI taxonomy): domain Eukaryota; kingdom Metazoa; phylum Mollusca; class Bivalvia; order Lucinida; family Thyasiridae; genus Conchocele; species Conchocele bisecta. The sequence continues at coordinate 129,143,419 of CM055265.1, forward strand.
GTGTAGATCCAGATCAGTAAAGTCTGATGAGGAACTGCACTGTTCGCCATTCCATCAATGAAACACTCGTCATGCATCTATCTATCAAGCGATATAGATTGCTATCAGGCTACATAATAGTGTGCATATTGATCAGGAGCTACTCTGGTCACAAATCCCATAAGTCCCATATCCAGTCACAGCCACATTGAGTTTCTCATCCCAGTGTCTACAAATACTGCAACTGCGGTACCGTACGGTCTACTCTCAGATGATGGACCACATTTCCTTCCTTCATACCTTTGATAGTGCATGCTGGACTGGTACCGCTCCACGTGGAATCCGCCTGGCAGATCCGAGAAGACTGACCCGACAACTCGTAGCCAAAATTACACGTGAACTGGGCCATGGAAAGGTAGTCTGTGCCATCTGCCATATTCACAATACCATTCACTGGGTCTTCCAATGAGCCGCAGACTGTAATTCATAACAATATAGGCATAGTTATTAAACCTGGACTCCCACATTCCAGTACCCGATTTCACCAAAATTGCTAAGCATACTTATCTAACTAAGTATACTTTGAGGGAGTAATTATTTATTTGTCCCGAAATGCATTATTTCATGTAGAACTAACGACTGCATATGTTTGATGATTAAAAGTACTGTATGCAGAATTATTATACAATTACATTTATCATGTTTATTATCCTGCATTTATTACATTATCACAGCCCAAATGGCTGTGATAATGTAATAAAGTCAGTATACTAAACATTAATAAATTTCTCCCTCCAAGTGTACTTAGCAAGATCAGGACACTTTTGCAATCAATTTTTGTGTAATAGGCTTGTAAGTTTTAAAACTGGCGGAATAGTTTATACACTTATTTAATTCCTATTAAGAACATTTTGTGCCTAATAGATAGGACCCCAACATTATAGTCGGGAGGAATTGTAGGGTGACACGAAACTAGCTGTGAAAGTTTTTTCTTTGCTGATTATTGTTTGTTAGGGCATTCTTAATAATTCACTAGGTGACGTGGAGTTGTCACCCTTGAGCAATTTGAGAAATCCAAGATGGCAAGTACATGTAATAATGTTGCAGAAACATATTATATTACACATATAATGTAAATAAAATCAATATAAATGTATACATTATGGTATTTTCATGGTTGATGATATATAAGGAAAATATTGCAAGATCCAATATGGCCGCCATGTATTCACACATTTGAGAAGAGTGTTATAAGCTGCATTACTGGGCATTAACTGACATGCCATGAGATATATTTTTCACTTATGCCTGTAATGATGATTTAAGCATGCTGTATGTTTATATTAAGAAGTGGCATACTAAGCTAAAATCCAAGATGGCCGCCACTTACAATATATAACAAGTTGTGATGTGTGCAAATCATAATTATTGTCTGTTTTAAATCGCCCGTCATATGACAATCACAGATACATGTGAACTAAATAACATCACACATTGAAGTGTCAAATGATGTTTAACATATCTCTCTGCTATCACATACGTATGAGGTGTGTCCGTAACCCCATTTATAAAGCAAAAACTAAACATGAATGATTTGTAAAAATTATACAGCCATATAGATATATTTAATAAAGTCAAAACCGTAAAATATCAAGTTGATATCCGGAGGATTAACGATTATATACTCATATAAAAACATACACCCTTTAGTGAACGGGGCAGGTCCCGACGTCATGATGACGTTCGACGTCGCTCTGACGCTACTTTGAGTATTTGGGTGTTGGAAACACACCACATGTATCTTATGTTCATAGTTTTTCGAAGTACTGTTCACTTGTGTGTTTACACTTCTGATGCCGTTTGATCCATGTAGAGAACAATGACTCATACAACTGATCACCAAACCTCCTGATAACCTGCTGTATATGTGTTATGAGTTCATTGGTATTGGCATGCCTGACTAACGTCAAGAAGCCATCACTAATAACTCCGTCGTCCAGTCATCTTCCGTTGAATTTCTTCTATTGCTAAATCTTCCGTGCCACTTCTACACTAACAAATGGTACACTTTTGAATAGATTGAGTGATTTAAAATATACACTACAAAATGTGTGGTATATGAATTTCATATGAACATTTCATATGCAAATCTGAAATGATATAAAGTGAGCAATATTCAATTCATATGCAAAATATTCATATGCATTTCATATGCAAAACATATGAACTTCATATGCAAATCATAAGAATTCATATGAAGACCCATGTACAAGGCTTTTTAAATCTATACAATTTTCATATGAATTTCATATGAAAAACATATGAATTTCACATGAATTTTGCATATGAAAACATAATGTATATTTCATATGAATTGCATATGCGCCAAACCATTTCAGCCTTTTATATACGCTACATTCAAACAAATGCAAACAGTCTGACCAGGATCTACTGCTTCTGCTGTCCGCGTATCAATGCATTATGTACGCTTCCTTGTATATTCTGGAGTATCAAACCTTACAACAAATCTTCTTTAGTCTTGTGTGTGGAAGCTGGTGGTCTTTTAAATTGTTGTTTTAACCCATTTTATACAAAATACTACGGTCGCTTATAAGGGACATCCTCAAGTTTTTTCCGTCTCGTTCCCATGAGACAGGATCTTGTTACCACGAGTTAGCTATCTCGTTCCCACGAGATAGGATCTCGTTACTTATTGAGTTCCCACAATATAGCATCTCGTTCCCAAAAGTTAGCTATCTCGTTCCCACGACAGTCAGGCAATCAAAAGGTAGCAGCATTGTAATTTAAGATTGAGTACTCCAGTGTGGAGTAATATCTGATACTCTAGTGGCTGATTTTGTCGTTCGAACGAGATGCTATGTCGTGGTAACGAGATAGCTAACTCATGGAAACGAGATACTATCTTATAGAACCGAGATGCTAATTCGTGATTACGAGATCCTATCTGAGATGCTACGTCATGGGAACGAGATAGCTAACACGCGGTCATGAGATCCTATATCTCGTATCAACAAGATGCTATCATAGTATGTCGTGGAAACGAGATAGAAAAAGATAGAAAAAGAAGTGCACAGGTCCCTTTTAAGCTGCCGTAAAATACTGATTCACAAAAAAACAACCTTTTCTCCATATTCTTTGTTTCTCTACACAAGTATATACTGTTACCACCCATTTGAACTGTATCGACGAGACGGTTCAAATGAGCCGTATTAATATACATTTGCAATAAGAAATGAAAAAAATAGAAAAATAAATCTGTAAATTTAGATATCTGTGAATGGGTATTCGGCATGAAATGTGTTTCTATAATCCACAAGCCACCGGCTAAAAAGGACCTTGGAACAATTGTGACCACTGTATACATGGTATATGACATGTTATTTACTACATGTATTTATTTCCCGAAGATAAAGACCAGTTATAACATATCTACTAAAGATTATAAATAACTGCTTTATATGATATCTATATTACTTTTTTTATACAAGATATCTACTAATAATGTGTATGAACATTGACGACAAAGGCAGTCTGGAGATACCACAAAGGCTACATGAACTTAGAGAATAGACGACAATGGCTGACTGGAGATATCACTAACGTTACATGGATTTTGAACATAGACGACAAATGCTGGCTGGTGTTACCACAAAGATTAAAGCCTACATGAACTTAGAAAACAGACGACACATGCTGGCTGGAGTTACCACAAAGGCTACAATGTCTTACGAAATAGACGACAATGGCTGACTGGAGATATCACTAACGTTACATGGACTTTGAAAATAGACGACAAAGGCTGGCTGGTGTTACCACAAAGATTAAAGGCTACATGAACTTAGAAAACAGACGACACATGTTGGCTGGAGTTACCACAAAGGCTATAATGTCTTACGAAATAGACGACAAAGGCTGGCTGGAGGTACCACAAAGGCTACATGGACTTAGAGATAAGACGACAATGGCTGACTGGAGATATCACTAACGTTACATGGACTTTGAACATAGACGACAAAGGCTGGCTGGTGTTACCACAAAGATTAAAGGTTACATGAACTTAGAACATAGACGACACATGCTGACTGGAGTTACCACAAAGGCTACAATGTCTTACGAAATAGACGACAAAGACTGGCTGGAGGTACCACAAACGCTACATGGACTTCGAAAATAGACGACAAAGGCTTGTTGGAGGACAAAGGCTGACTGGAGATACCACAAAGGCTACATGGACTTAGAAAATAGACGAAAAAGGTTGGCTGCTGCTACCACAAAGCTTAAAGGCTACATGAACTTAGATAAGAGACGACAAGGGGCTGGCTGCAGTTACCACAAAGGCTACATGAACATAGTACATTGACGACAAAGGCTAACTTGAGATACTACAAAGGCTACATGGACTTAGAGAATAGACGACAATGGCTAACTGGAGATACCACAAACGCGGGGAGAAATTGGGTACTTAAAAGAGAATTAAATAGAAATTAAATTTTAAAATATATTTTGTAACTGATAGATAATGACAATACAAACCACATGTAGAAAAGCCCATGCAACAATTATAATCCGAACAAAAGTTATGCAAGTTTTCATAATTGTATATTTTATGCAAATTTATGCAATTTTTTCCAACAAAATTTTGAAAATCGCAATAAAAAGTTTTAATTAAAATAAAAAACCTTTTTTGTATATTTTTCTATTTCATCATAAATTATCAAGTTCATGCAATAAAATAATGAGGAAAAAATCTAATTAAAATTAGGGTGGGCGGGGGAACGATCAATTAAATATCTGATCTGTATCAGATAGATTCCATACAAGCCAGGGGAGGTGGGGATATATCCGAGGAAATTCCCCCACCCCATGTTATTCCATTGTAAATTCTACGGAATTGTAACAAACACGACTAAAATATTTTTTTAATTGTGTTTAATAAGAAAACAAGTTATTTTCCAGTGCAAATGCAATAAACCTGTATGAGCATGTTGTATAATAATGGTTTAATACTGATCACTGATCATTCATATGTTGCAGTTGGGTATGTAAAAAAAATCATCCTTACTGACCGACATGCAACAGTAAACACGCCTCTTATTTTTGGCCTTATCAATGTTGGTGAAATCGGCTATAGAATTGAACATTGCTACATACCTTTGATCGTACAAATGGCCATATTTCCATCCCAGCTACCGTCATCGAGACACAGGGTAGTGACGTCTGCCGTCAACGTGTAGCCACTATCACAGCTGAATATGGCGACGTCGCCATACACTCCCTGCGCGATATCGGTGGTGCCGTGAGTTGGATTGGGAGGTGGCCCACAAGCTGTACATAGAGGGTCGCACATGAGTGATGGTTTAATATGATATTTACTAAATAAGGCACCATACATGTGTGATGGTTTAATATGATATTTACTAAATAAGGCACCATACATGTGTGATGGTTTAATATGATATTTACTAAATAGGGCATCATACATGTGTGATGGTTTAATATGATATTTACTAAATAAGGCACCATACATGTGTGATGGTTTAATATGATATTTACTAAATAGGGCATCATACATGTGTGATGGTTTAATATGATATTTACCAAATAGGGCATCATACATGTGTGTTGATTTAATATGATATTTACTAAATAGGGCATCATACATATGATATTTACTAAATAGGGCATCGTACATGTGTGATGGTTTAATATGATATTTACTAAATAGGGCATCATACATGTGTGATGATTTAATATGATATTTACTAAATAGAGCATCATACATGTTTGATGGTTTAATATGATATTTACTATATAGGCATCATACATGAGTGATGGTTTAATATGATATTTACTAAATAGGGCATCGTACATGTGTGTGATTTAATATGATATTTACTAAATTGGGCATCGTACATGTGTGTGATTTAATATGATATATAATAAATTTGGCATCGTACATGTGTGATGATTTAATATGATGTTTACTAAATAGGGCATCGAACATGTGTGTGATTTAATATGATATTTACTAAATTGGGCATCGTACATGTGTGAGGTTTAATATGATATTTACTAAATAGGGCATCGTACATGTGTGTGATTTAATATGATATTTACTAAATAGGGCATCGTACATGTGTGTGATTTAATATGATATTTACTAAATTGGACATCATACATGTGTGTGATTTAATATGATATTTACTAAATAGGGCATCGTACATGTGTGTGATTTAATATGATATTTACTAAATTGGACATCATACATGTGTGTGATTTAATATGATATTTACTAAATTGGGCATCGTACATGTGGGATGGTTTAATATGATATTTTCTAAATAGGCATCATACATGTGTGATGATTTAATATGATATTTACTAAATTGGGCATCATACATGTGTGATGGTCTAATATGATATTTCTAAATAGGCATCATACATGTGTATGATTTAATATGATATTTATTAAACAAGTTTACTTTTTTCATAAGAATCAAGTTTAATAAATTTCATATTAAATCAACACAAATGTTAGATTATATTTATTCCATATCAGCACAACACAATACGTTGAAGCTGTAGTGACCACCTAGTGTGTTTTCTGTTGCTGCCTCATTTGCATATTTATTAATACTCTGAATGGGTGATTCCATTATGAATGTATAGACAGTGCAAATATATCACTATAAACATCAAGTGACAGCTCCAAGGCAGGATATTTACAAAAATAGCTCTGAAATCAGGAGATTCCGGTTGATATCAGTAGTTTTTTCCTCATCACATTTCAATGGGACTTTTCATCAAATATTAAATAGATCATATCAACTAAATGGCCACAGCCAGAATATCACGCCCACGGAGGTAGATTTTTACAAAATAAAACCTGTAACACAAATGTTAAAGTAATTTGACCTTGACATTGGGCATGTGAACTACATGGGTGGGCTATAGGATGAAAATATGGATGGTGATAAATAGGTATGTACAGTTTCAAGTCAATTGAACATAGGGTAAAAAAACACATTTCAAAGTAATCTGATGTGGGACGCATGTATGGGCTGTATAATGATAATATGGATGATGATAAAGAGGTGTGTGAAGTTTCAAGTCAACTGGATTCAGGGTTGTGGAGATATTGCGCTCTTAAAATTCTTTATCCAGATTTTACAAAATAAACTTCAGCGGAAATTTCAAAGTAATTGGACTTTTACCTTGGGCATGGGGCCACATGAGTGGGCTATAAGATGAAAATATTGATGATAATAAAGAGATATGTGAAGTTTCAAGTTAATTTAGGGTTGTGGACTCCACAATGTGGAGATATTGGATACTTAGTAATTTGACCTTGACCTTGTTGGGCATGGGGGCTACATGGGTGGGCTACAGTACGATAGGGTTATGGAGATACTGGGTACTTAAAAGCTTTAACACAGGTTTTCCAAAAATAATTTAACGCATATTTCAAACTAATTTGACCTTGGGCTTGGGGACCACATGAGTGGGCTATAGGATAAAAATACAGATACTGATAAAGATGCATGTGAAATTTAATTTGCCTTACAAACAAGGTGAACACATGTCCTCAGTTACCTTGACCTTGGGCGGACGGACGTGGATATTAGGCAGAACAAAGCACCATCCCTAGATACACATTGTGGCCAAATATTATCCAAATCAGTGAAGTGGCTCATAAGTTATTGAAAAATGAAAGGTGTTACTGATGTACGCACGTACGTATGCACGTACGCACTAATGCTATATCCACTCCTGCCTATCGGCGAGGGCAGAACAAGCAGGAGATGGTTCTCCTGTTATGAGATATGGCAGGTATGCTTACAGCGCACTTGACAGACAGTGGGCGCTGACACGGTCCAGGCGCCATTGCTCTGACACGTGGTGGATGCGTCTCCTGACAGGTCGTAGCCAGTGTGACAGCTGTACGTGGCTTCATTCATGTATTCCGTACCCTGCGTTGTATCTACTGCACCATTTTGCGGATTTGCAGGCAACCCGCAGTCTAAAGACAAGAAATAGCATTGCTACATGTAGGACAAACAATCGTTGACAGACTGAGTCATAGAGACCACAATTATTATAACTCGTTCACACCGAAATATATTATAGGGTCTGTTCCATGTACATTTTGGACTATTGCATTGACCAGAAAAGGGTAATTGTTTCAAAATCTTAAAAATAATGAAAAACACTACCGATCCTGATGTGACGGCTCATTACGAGCCCGTCTCACCAGGATTTATAGTGTTTGTAAATGTTGGCTTGATATGTTTGCAGGGTTGATAGGGTTGAATAGAACATTTAAAATGAGGTTTAACAAGAAAGTGATCTTGACCTTGGGAAGCGGGTAACACGCACAACAAATAAATCGCTGATGGGTGTACGCAAAAAAATAATAACCAAAACTTCTAAGTCATTTGATATTGATCTTGCACAGGGTCCGCATGAGTGGGCCACACAATGAAAATATGGATGATGACTAATAAGCAAAGGAACTTTCAAGCCAATCCGACTTGTGGTTACAGAGATAGTCGGTTGCTGAAAACTTTAACACAAATCTCGGACTAACGGATAATTTGCATTGTTTTCTTTTGTCTTAGGCCACCCCTCCAACCACCTAAGATGATTGTACAGAATGGGCTGGTTACCTTTGAGCTTAGCGTGGGTGGGTTAGGGTTGTCGGTACCATCCGAGCGTACCACAGATTTCTAGTGCCAATGTGTTTAGACACATATACTGTATATATTTCTGCATGATATACTTTTCAAAGTAGTAGCTTAAGCCCACTAATTTGCATAGACAAGATGGCCGCCAGTGAAAAAAGCATCGGCTACCGTAGGATATATATTACCTTGTGGAACCAATGTTAGAAGGGACATTTTAGCGCATTCAAATTTATTTAATAGCTAATACATTACCGAATATATAACAATCGATTTAAGCCTGAACCGAGCTTGTGAAAATCCAAGATGGCCGCCATATTATATTTTACCTTGGAAATATTATTAGTATATATATTACATTACTGTCCGTCCATCTTTTAAATAAATGTATATGATATTAGTCAATACTTTTAACTTGTGCAAATCCGGAAAGGTCAGATTAATACACAATGTGTTAATCGAGTTCATCTGTAGGACCCATCTACAGTTTGTGTTGGTGTCTGCACAAAACGCGATTGCTACCTATTGCTACGTATTGTGTTGTTTAATATTTAAAATATGTGTACAGCAGCTGTGTTTTAACAAGTATGCTATGTACGTAAATATGTGTAGACTTATGGTGCTTATAAGGTGACCGAACCACAAATGTGGATATTAATATTTTGCTGAAAAGAATATTTATTACAAATTTCATGGAATCACTATCTGCTATATATGCATGCACAATGGTCCGATTATTTAACGTGCTTATGTAATAGAGTTAATACTCTATATGTATCATCAGTAACTTAAGTACTAATTTCAACTTAGTGCATGCGTTGCATTTTTATGGCAATGTACTTTGCAAATAAACAATATAAAAGTAATATTCTGACATTAATGGATAACCCCGGCCGCCAATTGGATAGACGGCCTATAGCATTATTACCACAAATTTTGCCAGAAGCTTTAGCGCAAACGTCATTTGACTTTGTCTATCGTCAATGGGGCAGTTATAGAATGAAAATATGTACCGCAAATATGCAAACATTATGTCATGGGTAACAGAAAATACAAACAAATTACGAACTATTACAATTTATCTTATAGGCGGAAGTACGAAAATAAACAAAGGAACTAAAAGTAGATTGTTTTACCCCTTTGCATGCTGCACATGCTGGACGAATATTATATTATAATCAAAATAGTTTTGTTTTGGTTTTAATAATAATAATAATAATAATATACTTTATTTCCAGAGGGTTACACATTTAGTACAAAACTAATCTTCCATGAGGCCCTCTATTATTTACAAGATGTACAAACATGACGAAATGCATATAAACATACACACTTATAAACAATCATTCAAAGCACACACCAACATAAACATACACATCTGTACAAGCATACATATACGTGTATATATGTTTACTTGTGTGTATGCTATTCCTGTCACACACAGTACATAAAACTAAATCTGACACATATTGAGAAATAAAGAGGGGGAGGGGGGGGGCAGAAACAACTGCCCTGCATCTTAAGGAATGGTGAGGGTTTATGCTGTCTGTCACTGAAACATACCTGATACTTGCAACAAACAGTATAGATATTCCATGGTGAAAGAGTGCAAAGGAGTCCGCAAGCCCCAGTCCTTCATCACATGTCACAATATAAATGAATACAACATATATTAATATTTACAAACTAAATAGAGCTACACGTGCATGCCACGCATACATTCACATGAATAGACGTTACATATATAGTGATAGGCCTATTAAGATGTTGACATGTAATAGCTAAGCAATTATTCTGACAGTTCGACATCGTAACTAATGGTATATATATTTTACAACACACCATGTTAGGTTTTCATTCATTTTACCAAGTTATTGTGGAATGCATTATTGTATCATGGTTTTTTAATTCAGTTGGTTATTTATTCCAGATAATAGATCCTGAGTAGGTTATACTTTGTTTGAAAATTTCCCTATATGGTCCGGGAATGGTGAACTTATTGGCTGTAACTGATCTTAACTGGGGCATGTTTGCATTTTTGATCCTGTAGTTGAACATTTCAGTTATATAGCGTGAGATAATTCCTTTAGAAACCCTATACATAACTTTTGCTTTCCGAATGTATATTCTCTCAAAAATAGTTAATATTTTTAGATCTTGCATGCTTTTAATTATATCTTCAAAGTCATAATCTAAAATTATTTTACATGCCCTCTTTTGAACGCGAAATATTCTATTGAGATTCCTTTGAGATGCGCCACACCAGATGATATTACAATAGTCGATGTGAGGCTGGATGTATGTTTTGTAAAATGGAATCCTGTGTTCGATTCGCAGATTGTCTTTTATTCGGGAAAGAAGCCACATATTAGATGCAATTTTCTTACAAACATGATCTAAGTGGTTGGTCCATGTCAGGTTAGTTTCATATCCAATACGCATTATCCGTCTTAATGTTTGTATTTGCCTCTTGTATAGTTGACATAATTGCCGGTATAATATTGTAAATGCAACGTTTTTATCGGAGCGTAATAAATTACGCTGGTATTTCATGTATTCGATATCGCCTAGTGTTTTCATTTTATAGAATTTATATACAGGATCATAACCCCCGTAAGCTTCGTAAACTTCTTCAACACAGTCATTAAAAACTTTCAATTCCAATTGTATTGTATTATCCATTTTCTCTAATAATATTTTATTATAACCATTTTTTCAAAAGTCAATTACCAATATAATTGGGACTACAATACCACCACCAACTTTTGGTTGGAGGTGGTATCATTTTGACTCCCTCTTTTCAAAATTATTTTCTCAAAAATTCATAAATTTGCTGTCGGGAGACAATTTTCCTCGTTAACCATTTTTTGCTTTCCGGGGGTGGTGGGGGTATTGTAGAGGGTTATAAATGATATCACGGTAAGTGGTATCATTTTGACTCCCTTACTACTACTAGTAGTATTAATGCGCACTGTTAGTACTTGCTGCATCCTGGTTGGGGCAACGAGCCTAGAGCTAAAAATATAATACTTCTCAGGGCAGTAGCCAGACCTAAAAATGAGACGAGGCGAAACAAATATTGTGAACAAGCGAGCGCGAAGCGCGACGTGCACCGCTAACGCGGGGTGGGTGGGGGGAGGTTGGGGGTCTTCCCCCAAGAAAATTTTGACATCTAGATCGTCATAGACGCGATTTCCCGGAACTTAGACCACCGGATACGGAAAAACATAATAAAATAAAAATCGGCAAAATCTGAGACCTCGTCTGCCTCATCCTGGCTACGGGCATGCTTCTACTTTCTGCCTTCAAAAGCCAGCCGCTGTATTGCTTGTTTTATTCAGAATATTGATAGCATACCGAAATGGTATTACATATAATAGATCACCGTACATTGGTCATAACAGAATCTTCAACAGGCACCAAGGTGCACTGTATGACAAGCTGTGTTTGTGGAAAACCAAAGCATGGTGATATATTCTATCTACAACATGTCAACATCCACCATACTGTGTTACGAGAAATTAGACGACACATATACAGTTGTGTCCGGTGATTTCGCGCGTCCGGTGATTTCGGGCATCTGTTTAATTAGCCTTGTCAACCTGTCGCTACCTGGTATCGGTATTTTAGAAGTCAACCTTTTCATAAACTATATAACCTCTGACGATATTTGGCCAGTCTAAGTATATTTGGCGAGTACAAGTTTATTTGTTGTGTCAGTTTTACTCTTCATATCCTATTACATGCTTTCGGTTTTTTCTCTCAAAAATAGATAACATTTTGCAGAAGACATCGTCTGTCAACGCCATGTTTACTCCTGTTTTGTGAATGAAATAGTTGGCCCCGGATCGAGTATATTAAAACATACAAATGACATCATTGGGGAAACTGCTGACAGAATGTTCTATGTATGGAAGCCCAAACTTGTAAGAATTTATTTTTTGTCGTATTTTGGGTACTTGCATTAATCTGGGTATTAATCTACGCTGGATGTGTTATACTGTCATTAATTTGTTCCCTGACTGTAATTTATCACTTACTGACTTATTGACCCCCTTCCCTGAACGTAGAATTGACACTCATGTTGGCGTGTATTGGCCACCATAGACAAATATAATTAACTGACGTCACTAAAATCGCAATGCGCAAGTACACCGGACATCCGGATTTTCGGGGAATACCCAAGGTGAGTTCACAAATGGCGGCCGTTTACATTGTTGAACTTTGTTTTATTGCATGATATTTAGTAGAAATACGGCGGAATGGCGAGTTATTATGCATATAAAGTTGTAGGACTGAATATGCGATATTTATAGATCGGTTACGTTATTGTTTCCTTAGCTGAGCGAAATCATATACAGCACCGTACGTAAACATAGTGGTTTATCCAGCATCATTATTCATTTTGCCTATTAGTCTTCATGTTTGATGATCAAATGTTATATTCCTAGTTCTATGTATTATCTTTTCAGATATGATCATTAATGTGGCATTTTCATAAATGTTTCGTTGTTGTCAAAACTCATTATATTTGTGCATAGTATGCTGTGGACAATATATAACAAGATACCCAAAAGGAGACACATGAACCTATGTATAGAATAATTTAACATACACATATCGAGGAACTCAACGTGGCACAAACATGGCTTCCACGACCAGCAGAGTATGGATTTAATTTATATTGGTTTAATATGTAACATTGTTATATTATTAAATGTACTTACATTTCTGAATCATACTGGCCATGTAACTCATGCTTATGAAAAATATCTACCGTACCAGGGATTTTTTATATTGCATTTGTTTTGAATTTTTTTATTACAAATAGTTTATGTACATGAGCGAATGGCATATCCATTCCATATTAGTTTGTACTTATTAATAGCCCATCTGTACATTAACTAGACATATAATGATCCACTTAAGTTCGGTTAAGCATGCATGTGCATGGAAAATAGAAAATAATAAATCCGATAGACCGAACACCACTTCCTGACCTGGAAAATAAGGATAATGTACCAAATACGTGCAGATAGTCTGACTTTTGAATGGGTACTAAAATGTATTCAATGATTAGCGGCACAGTCCCACAAATACACACTCAGGCAATCAGCTAGAAATAGAGCGTGAAACTTAGTATACGTTGTTTTAGTAGCCGTGTTCGTCGGGATTCGTGGATATATTGACATTGTCTGTAATGTTACAGATCAAACACATATGATAACCCTCTTGCTTGATTTGCCGTCATGTTTCCGTGAGGTCAGTACTCAACATACAGTAAGCAATGAGTAAGGACACACCATTAAATGAATGAAGTGATATATAATGTGTGTTCGCTCTATGTTCAACCAGGTATGTCAGAGTCATATACTTATTTATTCATATCATATGTTGGTTATTTATATTGAATATTTACGTACACAACGTGGTAATAACAGAACAGTGAACAACAGTAGTGTAATGTCGACACATCTAACGTTTGTTTAGTCTTATTTGGTGGTAATTTCGCATATAGATAAAATTGTCGATGGAAGTGCATGCATGATGTATGCTTTGTTATACTAATTGGCTAGTTTACATAATTTAGCTTACACTTGCCATGTGTTACTCAGGTAGACGTTTCTGCTTGCGCAATATGACGTGCATGGTCATGCATGAGGTAAAATACACAAAATGGAATAACACCTGATACGATATGTTTCAATCTTAAGACAGATATAGTATTACTAATGAGCGTTGATAGAGGATATTACACATTTCATCAAACAAACACGTGTACAGTCCCAAAATCGCATGATAAGTACAAAGTACAATGTATGATAAATGTAAAAGCCTGTATGTATGTATTCTAGTCATATTAAAAAAGATATATAATAAATAATTATCATTTTTATTCAGCCGCTACTGATATAAGGTGTATGGTGATTCAGTTTCAATGCTACACATATTGTACGAAATGGCGGCCATTTTGAAAGTATGCAACTGATATTTGCCCCGAACGAGTATTGAGAAACTTATTGCGGCATGTCAATGGTTGAATCATCGAAGCTGATCAGTATGCTCTCGTCTGATATGTTTTGTGCAATACGTGAATAAATATGCGAATTAATATGTGTATGTTCCATTTCATGCTTTTAGTAAGCTTTATATCAACGAATGTGTATAAAATGCGTGGGGCCATTGTAGTTTTGAACGGATATGTGGTACCGACATTGATATCAAAGTTATACGTATAGTTTACGAAATTTGTATAAAATGGTGGCCATTTTGGATATACACACTTCTCTTTTTATCGTAAAATTGGTTTATAAGTATTGTATAGCATGTCTGTTACGGCTATACTTGTGATTGTAGAGTCGGCCGGTTACCTTCGATTATACAGAGTGGGCTATTCATCTGTGATTGTAGAGTGGGCCATTAACATGTGATTGTACAGTGGGCCAGTTACCTTCGATTGTACAGAGTGGGTCATTAATCTGTGAGTGTGAAGTGGGCCATTAACATGTGATTGTACAGTGGGTTGGTTACCTTAGAGTGAACAGAGTGGGTCATTCATATGTGATTGTAGAGTGGGCCATTAACATGTGATTGTACAGTGGGTCAGTTACCTTCGATTGTACAGAGTGGGCTATTCATCTGTGATTGTAGAGTGGGCCATTAATATGTGATTGTAGAAATGGGCCATTTACGGTTACCTTCGAGTGAACAGAGTGGGCCATTCATCTGTTATTAGAGAGTGAGCCGGTTACCTTCGTTTATAAAGAGTGGGCCATTCATCTGTGATTGTAGAGTGGGCTATTAACATGTGATTGTACAGTGGGCCATTTACCATGAAGTGCACAGTGGGTCATTTACCTGTGAGTGTGGAGTGGGTCATTAACATGTGATTGTAGAGTGGGCAATTTACCTGTGAGTGTAGAGTGGGTCATTAACATGTGATTGTAGAGTGAGCCATTTACCTGTGAGTTTACAGTGGGCCATTTACCTGAGAGTGTAGAGTGGGTTGGTCACCTGTGACTGTAGAGTGGGTTGGTTACCTGTGATTGTAGACAGTGGGCCGTTTACCTGTGATTGTAGAGTGGGTCATTTACCTGTGATTGTAGAGTGGGTCGGTCAGTCACATGTGATTGTATAGTGGGTCGGTCACCTTTGATTGTAGAGTGGGCCGGTTACCTGTGATTGTACATAGTGTGTCATCCATTTACCTGTGAGTGTAGAGTGGGTCAGTTACCTTTGATTGTACGGAGTGGGCCATTTACCTGTCATTGTAGAGTGGGCCTTTTACCTGTGATTATACAGTGGACCATTTACTGTGACTGTACAGAGTAGGCCATTACCTGTGCTTGTAGAGTGGGCATTTTACCTGTGATTGTAGTGTGGGCCTTTTACCTGTGATTATAGAGTGGGCCTTTTACCTGTGATTGTACAGAGTAAGCCATTTACTGTGATTGTAGAGTGGGCTGTACAGAGTGGGCCATTTACCTGCGATTGTACATAGTGGGCCAGTTACCTGTGGTTGTCCAGTGGGTCATGTACCTGTGATTGTAGAGTGGGCCAGTTATTTTGTAGTGTACATAGTGTGCCATTTACCTGTGATTGTACAGAGTGAGCCATTTACTGTGATTGTAGAGTGGGCCAGTTATCTTTGATTGTACAGAGTAGGCCTTTTACCTGTTATTGTATAGAGTGAGCCATTTACTGAGATTGTAGAGTGGGCTGTACAGAGTGGGCCATTTACCTGTGGTTGTTCAGTGAGGCATTTAACAGTGATTGTACATAGTGGGTCATTTACCTGTGGTTGTCCAGTGTGCTATTTACCTGTAATTGTAGAGTGGGCCAGTTATCTTTGATCGTACATAGTCTGCCATTTGCATTTGAATGTAGAGTGGTCGATCACCTGTGATTGTACAGAGTGGGCCATTTACCTGTGATTGCATAGTGGGCCGGTTACCTTTGATTGTACAATCTGGGTCGGTGGAGCTCCAGGTGCCATCCGCCTGACACTGGGATCTGCTCTGCCCCATCAGGTCGTAACCTACGTGGCAGATGTAGATGCCCTCCTGCCCATATGTTGTGCCGTCTGGGTTGCTTGACGCTCCGTTATTCGGGTCAGGAAGCAAACTACAGTCTGTAAGATGTCATGGTAATAATACAGAAATGACCACTCCACCATTGGTTAAGCCATTCGGCAAAACCGTTTCATATGATTACAGAAATGTAAGCTATACATTGCCACGATTCAACGTCTGGCTCAAACTCTCTTAGGTAAGATACTGACCAGATATATCATATATCAAATTGAAAGAGATGATCGATTTTTTTGTCGAAGTCGGATGATTACGTCATTCAAGATGATCGCCGAAAGAGACAACCTGAATAATTATTGAACATTGAAATAGACAAAATATGCAGGTGATCAGGAGAAGTAATTGTTCAACTTTGGATACAATTTTACACAACTAAGATGGACGTTAAAAGTTTCTCCAAAGTGATTATTTCTAGCTCTGATTACGATATTGATGATGACAAATAAGAATATGAACTTTCAAGCCATCGACTGAGGATAACAGGTAGGCAAAAATTTGTCATTTGACCTTGACCTTGAAATAGGGGCAGCATTGGTAGGTTAAACATGAAAATATGGATATATATACATATATAATTTATTATTATATACAACAAATAAATAAATGAAGTTTCAAACCAATCCGACTTCGGGTTGCAGGAAAATAACGGAAATAAATTTGTGTAAATATTTTGGCTAAGTCATGTGACCTTGACCTAGAGAACACAGGGGTCGCATGGGTGGACTATATAATTAAAATATGGATTATGACAAATAAGTTGCAATCCAATCTGAGATATACTATATAGCAGATAAACAAAGTAATTTGACCTTTACCATGGTTGCATAGGTAGGCTATGGAATGAAAGTATAGATGGTGATAAACAGGAATATAAAGTTTCAAGTCAATCAGACTTAGGGTTGCAGAAATAATGTGTAGTCAAAAACTTTTACGCAAAGTTTGCAAAAACTAAAGTAATTTCACCTTGACCTTGGGCATGTGGGTGGTTTATAGAATGAAAATATAGATCAAGATAATCATGTATATGAAGTCAATCGGACTTAGATTGCAAAGATAACTGGTACCTGAAAAATTTAACGAAAATTGGACGGACAGATCGACAGCGGTATACCATAATAAGTCCCGTGTTTTTCAAACGGGCGTATAACAAAAGGGCCATTGTGGTCCTATATCGCTCACCTGGTTATTGTATATATATATGCAAGTAAATCCGAGAGAGCTTTATACATTAATTATTCCTTAATTAATTAAACCAGTATTGTGATTATAATCGGAATAAATTGTTTAAAGATTTTGTCCAACTGTATACGGCGGCCATCTTGGATTATGTGATGATCTCCAATCTGTTAATGTTTCACCGAACTATAATAACTACCATGTTTGGCCAGCATCTGTCAAGCAATTTAAGAAAAGGCTGTTTGAAAGCTCAAATTAAAAGACATCGGTTTGACATTTTTGCGGCCATCTTGGATGAGGTAATAATTCTATTTTGATATAAATCACTTCGGAGCGATCGTCTCCTGAATACCTTTGATTTAATATACAACATGACCATATTTGGTAAAATGCGAAATTTGACAACTAATTGACCTTCCGGGCCCCACCTATTTTTGATCCCGGGGCAACCATTTTAACAAATCTGAAACAGCATTGACTGTCGATAATTCCTGCCAAGTTTCAATGAAATCTTTCTGGCGGTTCGTGAGCAGAAGTTTTTTTAAGAATTTGAGCTACTTTTCCACGGCGGCCATCTCTGATTATGCGACAACCTCAAAATTTACAAATATGACATGCCCCCACCCATAGATCGTCCCTGTGATGTCTGACCAAAATTGGCCAAGCAGTTCACGAGAAGACGTTTGAACGTTTGAAAACGTTTGACATTTGACCTTTTGACCGTATGTCGGCCATCTTGGATGACCAATTCCGATATCAACAACAAATGATCCAGAGTGATCGTCTCCTCAACACTTTCGATTCGACATATGACATGGCCATATACGGTCAAATGCCGCGCCCATTTTTGACCCTGGGTCACCATTTTTACAAATCTGAAAGTGCATTGACTGACGATCATTCCTGTCAAAGTTTCGTTAAAATCTGTCTGACGGTTCATGATAAGAATTGTTTTTTATGAATTTGACCTACTTTTCCATGGCGGCCATCTTGGATTAGATGACAACCTCTAAATTTACAAATCTGATATGCCCCACCCATAGATCATCCCTGTGAAATTTGACCAACATTAGCCAAGATGTTCACAAGGAAGAAGACGTTTGAACTCTCTAATTGAAGGATGACCTTTTGGCGGCCATCTTGGATGACCTAATCATCCGATTTCGATAAAATATTATCCAGAATGATCGTCTTCACAATGCTTTCAATTTGATATACAGGGGTCATACCAGTTATCCGGACAATCAGTTTATCGGACAAATGAAAATACCTGTTAATTAAGCACATTCTTTTGATCCAATTTTGCAGCGAATACATCTAAGTGACGCAGGTGTTTGCTGTTCCCATGCCAGTGTGAAGAATATATCGCCAATGTGAACATTTTAGTAAAATTTGTTGAAAACATTGCCCAACTATGCCCACAAGTTGTTTACAACGTCAAAAGTCGCGTGGGGGCGGGGGTGGGGGGTGCTCAATAGAGTGCGCCCATTACATCATTACCTGTTATATAACTCTATAATTCTATAAATATGGTGTTTTCCAAGAAGCGAAGGGTGACTAATATTTTAGGCAGAACTACACAATGCTGTTTACACTTGTTTACAGGTGATAATCTTATGATTTCAACGCGAGAATAGAAGTTATAAGACGATTATACGTTTGTCCGGATAACTGATTGTCGATTTTAATATTGGGGCAATCTTATGTCTGATGATCTGACCCAATTTTAAGTGAGAAAGATGGCACATTTTGCTAAATAGCTTACATGCGCTGAGAAAGCATGAACCGAGGATTGTTCTGTGAAAAAATATGCCCGTAGCTGCTATTTTAAGAAAAATATCGTACAACACTGTCTGTGT
Source organism: Conchocele bisecta (assembly GCA_029237695.1). Classification (NCBI taxonomy): domain Eukaryota; kingdom Metazoa; phylum Mollusca; class Bivalvia; order Lucinida; family Thyasiridae; genus Conchocele; species Conchocele bisecta. The sequence continues at coordinate 129,163,225 of CM055265.1, forward strand.
TGTCCGATAAGCTGGAGGATCCCTGTAGTAAAGTAGTAAATATTAAAATTTAATCAGTATCAATCCAATACAAGATGAGTATGACTGAATGGATATATGACATGACCATAGTTAGTTAAAAGTGAAATTTGACATTTATTTGACCCCCAACCCCTTCCAGGCCCCGCTCAGTGTTGACCCCTGTGTCACCATTTTTACAACTCTGCAAGGGCATTGACTGTCGATCATTCCCTTTCTAGCTTCGTTGAAATCTTTCTGGCGCTTCGTGAGAAGAAGATTTTTTAATAATTTGAGCTACTTTTCCATGGCAGCCATCTTGGATTGGGCAACAACCTCAAATTTACAAATTTGACATGCCCCCACCCATAGATCATCCCTGTGAAGTTTGATCAACCTTGTCCCAGCGGTTCACGAGGAAGAAGATGTTAGAAATCACTAATACAAAAGATGACATTTTTTACCTTTTGGTGGCCATCTTGGATTACGTAATAATCCGATTTCGACACAAAATACTCCAGAGTGATTGTCTTGTTGATACCTTCGAGTTGATATATGACATGACCACATTCGGTCAAATGTGAAATTTGACCCCTACCTGGCCACCCGCCCAATTTTGTCCCCGGGGCCACCAGTTTAACAAATCTGAAACAGCGTTGACTATCGATCATTCCTGCCTTGTTTCGATGAAATCGGTCTGGCGGTTCATGATAAAATTGGCCATCTTGGATTATGCGACGACTTCCAATTTTACAAATATGACGTGCCCTCACCCATATATCATCTCTGTAAAGTTGGACCAACATTGACCCAGCGGTTCGAGAAATAAGATGTTAGACACTGTGGACAGACGGACGGACGACGACGGACGAAAGCGGTAACAATATCTCATTTGATAGCCACTATATTTAGTGTGTATTAACATAAAACACTAAATGAACAATATACGTAAAACTCATAACTATATATTCAAGTCCTAGCAGAAGTTAATATGTGGCTGTGACTGGAGAAACGGGGCTTGTGCGTTTTGTTTACTATATATAGTTTAGATCCAGATCAGCATGTGCATCCGCAGAGTCTGATCAGAATCTGCACTGTTTGCCATTCCATCAATGGAACACCTGTCATGTTTCTAACAAGCAATATACTGTCTGTTCCACGTTTTGCTGCCGATGAAGTTTTGGCTATTAAACAGATTAAATCTAAAAAATATTTAAATGCAAGTACTTTTTCATCAATAAATAAAAAATAGAAACAACAAAACATGGAGCAAGTCTCGGAAAAAAAGCGAAAGCGTAACGAAATCTCAAGTGTGAGCGAAACGGACACTAGTTTGAACTCAAGTACATTTACAAAACAAACTGAAGAAAAGGAAATTAGAGACAAATACAGTATACCAACGTCAAAAGAAAAAAAGAAAGACATAAAAAAGAAACGTAGACAAGGATGAGGAAACAGAGGAAACAATAGATGGAAACTATGTCAAAATAGAGAAACGTATAACTGAAAACGACAAAATTATGCAGGCAATACACACTGAACTAAAACAGATTAATACAAAAATGGAGACCATGACCACTAAAAGTGAAATTAAAACCATGTTCAAACGAATGTTTGAAAACTGAATGGAGACTATGGTATCGCGTATAAAAGAAGATGTATACAAATCTGTATCACACAGAATAGAAATAGCAGAGGGAGAAATACACACATTAAATACAGAACACGATAAACTAAAAAAATAAGTCAAAATGATGAAGATCCAAATGGACGACAAAGACAAGGACATCGAAAGACTTCACGAAAAACACAACACAGCAAGGAATCACTACATTAATAAAAACAATGAGCTTGAACAATACACCAGAAGAAATAGTATTAGACTAAGTGGGCCCGGAATTCCGATTGAAGAAGACAAAGAAACTGCCGCCGAAACCACGACCACAGCCGTACGCCTCCTAAATACAAAATTGAGCATGAGCGTAATCGAAAAGAATATCGACATTGCGTACCGGATTGGACTTATGCGCCGAGGACAGCCACGTGGAATAATAGTAAAATTTACGTTGCGTTTATCCAAAACCTCCGCCTTAAAAGACAAACGAAACAAATTAAGGGGCGCGGGTGCAGGAGGACTTAACACAATTGAACACGAAAGTGTTAAAAAATGGTCGAGAAAGTGTAGAAACTGAAGCCGCCTGGAGTTTTGAAGGACAAATATATGCCAAATATAAAGCCAACGGAAATGTAGAAAACATTAATTTTGATGATTATGAACATTGGATGCAATAGACCGTTTACAACCCTATGCCATTACAAACAATAACGACGGTGTCGCATGCACGTAACTTATTTTAAAACAGTATAGTATACTATGACAATCAGGTGCGCGGTTATACAAAAGAACCACGTGCATATGACCTATTAGACAATGGTGAACGAGTCAATCGGTTATCCAAATGGGGACCAGACCATGAGAAAACCGAGGTTGTTGTGTATCCGGTCATATAGACACATATCAGTCTGTACATTCATACATATTGGTCTACTTAGTATATACGGAGGTAGTGGATAGAGGGGGGGGGGGGTGTCTGCTCTCACACCTCACACCCCCTACCTACCGTTTTCCGCCCCAACCCCCCTACCTCACGCTCCACGACATCCCATCTACGGTCCCCAACCTCCGATCTCCAGCCATCCTGCCTCCCGCACCACCCCCCCCCCCAACATCCAATCTCCAGCCCCATGTCTCTAACCTCCAGCCCCCTACCTCCCACGTACAGCCCACAACAAACCCACCCCACTACCTTCTGGTTCGTACCTCCCGCATTCTACCTCCCATCTTCCTACCTCACACCTACCGCCCCACCCCCACACCTAACACCTCCAACCACCCCTGTTCACCACCCCTATACTCATAATCAAAACGCTGTCTGCAACGACCACATGCCAACCTCGGTTTTGACGGTGAATGGAATCATATGCAGATATTGGAATATTCAAATGAGACACGCCGTGGGATTTCGTGCCTGGAGCCATGTGCGTGGTTTTACTGGTGTGTTTGCAAGGTTTTATGAATATTCCATCAGAGGCGTTCGTAGTTGGCAGAGTCTTCGGAGCAAATGCGAATTTGCATTTCACATGTGCTCTGGTGGTTCTGTCGGCTCTCGAATTCATCTGCGGGGGTTATCGTGGTTTCTGTGGGAATTATTTTTTTCATGAAATTGTGTGCCTGTTTTCGGGTACGGAAATCACATTACGTGTCTCAAATGTAGATCATAAATATATCAAGCAATCTAGAGGCATTGCCATGAGACTGTTTTCCTTGCACCTGTAGGTTAGCCGGTATTCACTATCGGTTTTCTCATAGCATGTGAACAAATATAACTACATGTATAATACCTGAATGAGGCGGATTGAAGACTTAATTACGAAGTATGCCCAGTGCTATACATATTTTTCGTTTTTCCATCCGTCCGTGCGTCCGTCCGTAACATAAACATAAGATTCGAGTGAAAATATTTTCGTTTTCTTGTTTCGATTCTGGAATCAGCCGGAGGTATCCTTGAGCCCCAGCCCTCTTGCTCTAGTTTTAGCATATACCCAACCATCATGACAATTTTGTAAAACTGCAGCAAGGAGAACCGCAGAAATGTGGTGACTGAATATACATTATATGTGCCCAGATCAGACTGCGCGGATGTGCAAGCAGATCTGGGACTGCATTGGTCGCATTATGGTTTAGTAACTTCTCGCTTTGTCAGCTGACGATCCAAACTGTCAATGATATGTTTAGGACAACGGTAATATATTTTCTCTTTCCGTTTACATTTCCATACCGTGTGTGACATTCTTCTAGGAATTGACTTGAAGGATGACACGAATGCGGAAGTTAAAATGTAATTATCATTTTGACTACACCACTTGGGTATGGTGCCTCGCGCGACCCTGCTTTTCTGTGCCCCGTTTCTAGTGATGTTCTTGGATACTTAATGTACATATAGTCTGAGCTGGGGTGGGCGCGCGCTATGTACTATACCCACCGTGGATAGACAGACCATGTGTTTCGTTTTTATTTCGGTTAGATAACGTTTTTTATTTGTATTTACATTTATCACATCGACACTTTATACCATACAATACATGGCATAGATACATGCATGGTACAGTCTACACTCGTTTACTCGAAGTCCGTCGGACTGTGATAAATACTTCGAGTAAACCGAAGTTCGACGTAACGAAATCTGAAAAGGACCTCGAAATATTACCATACACGTTAACGTTACGGGACGCAACTCCCATACGAACTGTGACACACAGAGTTACACTTTTGCAACTCTTAATGCGTTTACTTGCGTTTGCCTATACACACATCATGTGTGTAGTCGAACTAAGTATACATATCTGTATTATCAGGGTGGAACAAGAAAAGACAATTCAAAGCAGTAGAGTAACATTTTATTATGTTTATAATAAATAAAGCATGTAAACCGGAAATTAACAAGTTGTTGTGCATACCGGACTTGATTATATAATTATACACACAGCATTTATCAATCTGAGGGTGAATGTTAGTCTATATACTCAGGCAACGATTCGCATCTGATGACACATGCAAACGAGTCTGGACAAGATGGATGTGAGAAAACCATCTTTATTGTATCTTCGATATTTGATTGAAACGAAATTCGGGAAAAAATTCCGTCAATTGTTTCGAAAGTTGACATGGTGTGACAACTTTTGAAGTGATTTATTTATTTATAAAATATTTCAGCAAATGATGAGCTAAGTTTAATTAGTTTCGAGGAAATAACCTTTAACACTTATTCAAAGTTTGTTTACAAAGGCTTACACAGGTAAACAAGTCCAGTCTTTGATCCGGTAAATTGGCGCCGCGAATTCGCACTTCGAGCGCAAACTGACTTTGACTTAACGAGAGTGAAATACCAAATATTTCTGTTTTCGGGACCTAACAATTAGTTCGAATTGGCGAAAATTTGACGTAACGAAATTAGACTTAACCGTAGCCAGTTACATTGAAAATAATAGGATCTGAAACGAAACTTGGACACGAATTCGACGTAACGAGGGAATTCGACTTAACCGACTTTGAGTAAACGAGTGTAGACTGTACAGTGTTGTTTTATCATGTCATGTGCACGGACTAAAACTTCGTGATGCTGTGTCGAGTATAGTATTATGTGTGAGGCTGTGGCTGGATAAATGGGGAGTATGGGTTACGCGGCCAGTGTAGCCTCTAATCAGTCTGCGCATATGGGTACTCTGATCAAATGCTATACTAGTATCCATTAAGTCATCAAACAGCTTCCGATCCTACAGAAAATTATCAAGCAGATTAAGATCTAGATCAATGAATAACCCAATCGCTACTTTTCTACAGTCATGGCCGCATTGTCAAAAAGTTTGTTTAACATTTTATAAGTATTTGGTTGAGAAGTATATAGGGGATGAGTTCATTACCGCGATTGATGGGATGCAGATTAGGGGCTGTCTAAGTAACCACCAATACAAATAATTATTTATGGTTTATATGGCCGCCACCCTCAATTCGCGGCCAATCCTCTAATCCGCTCTGGAGCTGATTGACGGAGCTGATTGGAGAATTTGGGTGGATTCATTTTTCCGAATTTTGTAAATTCGAAAAAATTATTAACTCGTAATTATTAAAATCTTCAGAACTTAACCGGCAGCTGGGTTTCAGAAGGCACCGCGAGAAGCTCTTCGCGAACAAACCCATCCAAATAGTAGAGCACGGGCTCATCGGGCTTGGTAATAGATCTATCCAGATGATATACATTGAGAGACCACACGGGATCAGTCGCACGGCGGCGACCACCTTCGAGCTCTCCCGGTTGATAGAGGTACCGGACGGCAACATCAGATGGAAGTCGTTTCTCCGCTAAACCAACGGGTCGCCCGCGCGAGACGGCAGATGGTTTGTGCGACACCGTTTTTGCGTTGATGGCATCTACGGGCTTTTTACCAATCAATCTGGTCACCTCCCTGTTCAGTGCGGAGACCACGGCGGGCAGCCTGCTCACCCACTCGGTCGATCGCGACTCTTTAGTGGCCAGCGGCTCAGCCCCCTTATACCGACTCGCTACGTCAACGATTGTCAGTGCGTACTTCTACGTCTTGCGACCGACGCGATCGTGAGGGAGAAACAGGAGGTCAGCTTGGTGGACTTCGTTCGGCACCGGAACGTCGAATTTCGGTCGCGGAATATTGTGAGGCGCGGGTAAATAGATCTGCCAGATGGCCTGCTTCTTGAGCCATTCCTTGGCTGCGTTTTCCGAAACCTTGGTCGCCGCCGCGAGGTTCTTGATGGCCGCGAGTCCCTTCCAGTAGCCGCGGGGGCTGTAGTATGTGTTCGCTAGCTTGTGCGTTAGACGAACCGATAGTTTGGTATCAAGCTTGCGCGTGTCCATTGTATGCGAGGTATTCTATTAGGTCGAACAGTCTCCAACATGCCCTCGCCAGATCGTCCGGTAACTGCGTCGTCGATACTAAATCTTTGTTGGAAGTTTCGCTGCAGCTGCCGATTAAGGTCTCAAGGAACTCGGAGGAATTTAACATCCGCTTTGCGAAAAGGGTGGCCGCTTTTTCGTCCTCGCGCCACGTCTCTAGAGAGTCTTGGGCCAGATGGATCGGACCCTTTGCGCCAGCTAAACGGTGTTTAAGGGCCGTGTAGCCTACATCGATCAGAGCAAAATAAAGCTCGTCAACTAACATCGTTCTATATATATATATATTATTTAAAAAAGTTTTTTTTTTAAATAATTATTGCTTATTGCTTTTGCTTATTGCTTTTCCAATATAGTAGCTGACGAGACCCACCACACCCATTCCCACGACGATGAACGCGATCTCGGGGTATTTTTTTTACCTCTGACGGTACATACAAATCTGACAGTTGGGGCTCGGGATCCAGCGGTTCGAGAATTTTCTGTGGAGCGGATATACCCGCGCGTATTCGTGCATGGCTTCGTCAACGTTCCGGAAAGTTTGCACGGCGTGACTCTCGCGGCGAAGCTCTTCGTTGATCCAGTCCACACGGGTGGTCCATTTTTCCGACCATGTTCGTGATAACGACGCTTTGTCTCACGCCTTTCGCCACAAGGGGCTCCCGCAGTCTGCGGTATGGATTGAGTTTGCGACCGTATTGACTCGAAGACATATTTAAATACTCTATTAAACCCGTATGGTTTTTACTTTAATACATCGTTAAAAATGGCTGGTTACGATATTGGCATGGACGAATTGGATCGCGGCCGAGATGATGACATCGATGATGACATCGATGATGATGACATCGATGTCGAAACTACATTCATAGAGACTCCAGCTACAATCCAATCGCGATTGGATGAAACGGGGGAAATAGGTGGCGCTACCAGAAATCTGGTTAATCTAAATCAGGAATTAGTCAAGTCAACTGTAGACGACTACTACAACAGTTTGGCAGAAGAAGGTGAGGTCCCATCTCTAAGTTCACCAAGAGGCCCGGACGGGGATTGAGGAAGTCCGGACGGGTATTGAGAAAGTCCGATCAGATACACAGACGGACTTTACGGAAGCCTATGGGATATTGCGCTCTGAGAACCAGACAGCACTTACTGAAATAGGCGGAAAAATAACCGAATTTCGGGAAGAGGCCCATACACAGCTTATGGAAGTTTCCGATAAACTGAAACGTGTTCGTAAAGACGCGAACAAAGCACTTGAGGATACCTCTGAAAAGGTTCGTGTTGAGGCCCATACCGCTATCGAGAAGCTTGCCGCATTGTTGGACACATCTGTAGATCAGTTTAAGTTATTACGCGGCAGAAAACCCATCATAACAGTTTGGGCTGAGAAGCGGAGCCCATTGAATGAGGGGGTCTATGAATATTCATTTGGTGCCAAAGCGAGCAATATATATGGGGGATACGTCATGACATCTCCAGGTACACTTCTGCGAATGGCGGTCTGTTCGGTTAATGCTAAGGGTAAACCTGTGGGCGCGGTCATCGTACATCTCGTGCTGGATGGGGAAGAACGGGCGATTGGAGTCAATACACTCGCTGGACAGAGTTCAGCGGTGGTTTTGTTCGCCGGTGACGATCCAATTAGACTTTCCGAAGGTAGTGTTATTAACTTTGTTACGAAAATCGCAGACCCAGCGAGTTCTTCCACTGTTGTGACATTGTTGATTGAACTAAATTTGTAAAATTTAAATATGAACGAATCACCGCTTCCAAGCACGCTTCCAATACCAACAATGTTGGACCCCAATCCATCAATACACCAACCACGATTGGAGAAATTGGATGATATTGGTTTTGGCGAAAGAAGTTCAGATCTTAGGTTGGAAAATATCGTAGAGATGCAGGATATTCTAAAACGAGAGGGAGAAACTCGGAGGGTAAATGCTAAAAAATATAGACGCGCGGCAAACATAATGGAGGGGGCGAGCGCCGTGCTGGCAGCAATTTCTATAATGGTTGGGACCGGAACAGCCGCATTATTGTCCACAGTCGTGGCAATTCCCATTGCAGGGGGTTTGAGCCACTGGGACGGGACTGCTGTGTATGGCGTTCAGAGTAGTGGGAAGAGAATTCGAAAATAAAAGTAGAAAGCACGACAGAATATCGGTTCTCGCTAGGTCTAAGAAAAATAGCATTGGCGTTATCGTGTCCAAAGCGTTGGCCGATAACAATATATCGGACGCTGAATTTGAGTCGGTGGTGGAGGAGATGTCTCGATATGAGGATTTAAAGAATACTATTAGAATTAAGGCGCGCGCCACCTTTCCCAAGATTGAGAATACTAAATTTAGGTTAAAACTGGGAGATAAAGTGGGGGGGGTGGGGGGGGGGAAGTTACAACACCCACTGACCACCATACATTTCTATAACCGCAAACTGTCCGTACCAGGAAGTAATCGTGTTTAAAATTAAATCAATACACACCGTGGCCTCGATAAGGCGAAATACACTCGGCTGTTCATAACCGAGTAATTTGAACATTGTCGTCTGCTGATAAAATATCGGGCGTGTTTATTCACTGAGCGCTCTGTTAAACTTTATAGGCAAACAGCGTTCCTATCCGACCGCTGTTTTAACATTGAGAAAATATCTTTTATATCTTTATAACGGACTTTCTGATTTGAATTATTACTAAACGATAATGCTTGCGAGCACGTAATTCCTTGCTAACCAGTCGATGCTAGCCTGAGTGCATTTCACCATATCGGTTTGTACAATTTGTCATAATTTCTCATAATTTGTGATAAATATGGCAAATTGCCATATTTACGCCATATTGAAGAAGAGACACAATCTCTTTATAATTATTAATTGATTCCCAGGATTGGGAAAGTATATTTACTAGTATATAGAAAGAGAGTATGCCGACTGTCATAAAAAATACGAGACGGATGACGAGGAAATCTAATTTATCTCACAAACTGGTCAGTGAGTTAGTAGATGAAAAACCCCCTAAAAAACAAATCTCCAATTCCAGGCAACTAGGGATTGAAAGCGGCAAAAATGTGGTGACCCACCCCCGTAAAAAATATATTAAAAACCCTGTAAGGTATTCTCCAACAGCCCAGGAGCGTATTTCCCCGCCACAACGGCGGGTACCGAAAACTGCCCTCCTAAGAAAAATAATAGAAGAGGGAGACGACATTCTGGAATACTACGCACAGACGGAGAGAACAATTGAGAAAGGCCGTCGCGTGGTGTCGATAACTCTAAAACGAGGCGTTCAGGGGACCATATCGAAACGAATAATGGATGAGGTTGCGGGAAGATTCGGCAAGTCATTAACGGGAAGTTTCTATTTGAGATATTCCTTTTCATATAAATTAGCGCATATCGAAAAGAATGACGAGCGAGGGAGGCCAAGAATAATAATATTTCATAAACAACTACAGGGAAGTCCCTGGCATTATAGAGTATGAGGAAGCTGGTAAGTGGGTTAACGAGCAGGAGGAAACCCGGCTGAACATCGACAAAATCGAACGGCCGAACACAAAATGGACGTTTGTTAGGTGGGTGGGTGTTACGGTTAAAATAATTCTGGCCTCCAAGCCCAACACTGTTGGGGATATGGGGATGAAGTCCTCAGAAATAGCTGGAGGGCTGCTCCCAGAATAGTTGCGGCACTGTAAGGGGATGAAACCATTGGACACATTCAACGACGACCATTGTCTATTCAGGTGCATAGTTCTCCACACAACTAAACTCCGGGCGGACCGATGCTTAACAGCGACGCAAGTTTTAGCGTAAGAATATTTGGATTTCTGTAAAAATAAAGGATGGAGGCGGCCGTCCGGGCCTATGCCGTTCGATGACCTCAAAAAAGTGGAGGAGTGGTTAAAGACAGGAATTGAGGTGTATGTGCAGGGGTTGAGGGCGGTACATGGTATTTAAGGAAAGTGGCAGCGCACTATGACGAACTCGGGACGAAGAAAATGAAAATAGGAATTTACAACAATCACGCATTCTTGATTACCGACATGGACAAGGTCACCAAGACATATTATTGTGGCGCCTGCGATCAGAGATTCACACAATCTAGTCATTTGAAAAGACACGCGAGCACATGTATGCGAGGGGTGACGAAGCTCACATGCAAAGGCGCTCAGATCGATAGACCAGCATCTGCGTTCAAAAAGGCCTTTTACCCCAGATCTCACGCGAGTAAGAAGGCGACAAGTTGGCTCAATTCTTTCGACGGTCCCCATATTCACACTGCGCACGGCGGCCACGGTGGTGAGAGACTTGTGGCAGGAGCGCCAGTCGACGGATTTTGTGGGGAAACCAACACAGCTCATCAATTTCACGGGTGTTATTGGCATGGGTGTCCTAAACACTTTGGGGGGAAGTATGTAAAACTCAATAAAACTCGCGCGAGAGACGCTGCAATCGCGAAGGAGTGTAAATTAGCTAAAATTTGTGAGTGCGCTTATACAGGCGACGTTGATCCCAATATTGAGGCCCACCCAACAGTAATGTATCCGCACCAGATTGTATACGATTTTGAAGCGTATTTATCGAAAACTAGTGAAGGCGATAGTCGATGCAGGAGTAAGAAAGGTAATCTCCAGTTTGTAAGCGAGCACGTTCCCATAAGCGTGAGTATCGGCGATACGCTATGCACCCCCAACAGTGTTGGAATAACTCACATATGTGAAACAGATCCCACCAAATTGATGGCGCTCTTTATGGAGGACATACAGAAACGGGGTAAGAATATACAAGAAGTGGTTGGGAAAGAATATATGCCAACCTATATAGATAAACTCCCCGTTCCCCAGCAACGCGAGATCAATAGGTGGATCGATCAAGTTCCCGTAATTGGGTTTAATTGTAGCCGATACGATATAAATCTCATAAAAAAAACATTTCGTCAGAGTATTGACCGACACCACACCAAAGGTTCTAGTAGGCAAAAAGGCAAACACGACGATATTCCTATTTACACCCGAGTTCAGATTTCTAGACGTAAGATTATACCTCAGTCCAGAAACCTCATACGACAAGTGGATAAAGGCCTACGATTGCGAAGGGGAAAAGTCCCACTTTCCATACGAATGGTTTGATTCCCCAGATAAATTAGATTATCCGAGGCTACCAGATATCGATCACTGGGGCAACCAACTTAATCATAAAGAAAAAATAAATGAAGAGCAGCTGGAAGAGTGTAATAGGATTTATAACGATAAAAATATGAAGACATTCCGGGATTGGTTGAGATATCATAATGATTTGGACGTATCCCCATTTGTAGAGGCGTTAGGTAAGAATTTTTACAATACTAAAGGGATCGACATGTTTAAAGACGCAGTTACCCTGCCCGGAGTCGCGCTGCAATTCTTATTACGAGGCACGATAAAAGAACACGTAAAATCCTATAGAACTAAGGAAAGTGCGGAGGCCGCCGCAGAATGTGAACCGCTGTATGCCCCCTCGGCTGATGCGTACGAAATGTTGAAAGGGGCGCTGGTCGGGGGACCGTCAATCGTATTTTCCAGATACGCGGAAGCCGGGGTCACAACAATTAGATCAACACCGGAAGGTGAGGGGAAAAGTTGTGCAGCGGTATTGGGGTTGGACGCTAACGCTCTTTATTTATGGGCATTAATGCAAGAGATGCCTTGTGGTGAGGAAGATATACACCATAATGAGGACCCCCACGATCCTAAATCCATACACAAATTTACCTGGAAAATAAGATCAGATAAATTCTTCGGATTTGTTGAGGCGGATATATATGTTCCAGATAAGTTAAAAGATAAATTTTCTGAGATGTCCCCATTATTTATTAACCGAGTAGTTGAGGAGGAGGACGTGCCAGATCACATGTTAAAATATTTGAAAGATACGGGCCGTAAACGAGGAACATGCAAACAATTGGTGGGAGCCATGGAAGCTAAGAAGATGTTGATATACACCCCCCTACTGAAGTGGTATTTTAGTAGGGGGGTAAGCACCCATGAAATGAATTCTGTTCAACCCGAGAGAGCAAAAGCAACGACTACTTTAAATCAATGCATTATATCATCCTTAACACGAATCCGGTGTCGGTCAATCAAATCAGGTGGGACAAGGTCATTTTTGGGGTCATTAAGTGCACATGGGTCAAATGAGTGCAAAGCTCACTCTATTTTGATAATACAATATGTACTTGCATAACATTACAGAACAATCCGATAAAGTATGTTTTATTGGTGATTATTGTTTTATGGGGCATATACAAAGCAATTCGGTTTGCTCGGACGTCTCTATCGTTGAGAGTATCAACATATTCAAGATGGCCGCCAAGCATCAATATTTAGCCTGAAATGTGTACTTATTTGATGAATGAAAACAAATAGGCACTTGGATCTTGATCGGACGGACGCAGAAAACCCTTCAGATACCATGCATTAATGTTAAACATAGATGGAGGCTATCAAATCCATATAAATCCAAGATGGACGCCAAATATTCATCAAGATCAGGCAGCATTATCTACACTGTGGTGGACCATTTCTTGGTACTAAGCTAGATATGAACATATTAGTTTGATTTTCATCTGAGATACGATATTAAAAATGTAGATCACTATTTATGCTCTTCCTAAAGAGCGTGTTTGATTCAAAATGGCCGCCATATTTTCCAAAAACTTGGAAGTTATTGAATATAATGTTCTCTTTTGCTTTAATTATGTATACTACTGAATTCTGTTAGGCGGTTAAATCAGTAAGTTGGACACACTTAATTTTGAAGTCATTTGTAATTGTGTGTATTCAAAATGGTCGCCTCATTTAGGCTATGTTAATAAAGTGTGGTACTGGCAATTGCGTGTTTCTTTTCATTTACTTTTAAATTTCTTTATAGGACAGATTCACATGTGTTCAGACTAGTAGATCGCTATATATATACTAGCCGATTGTATATGCCCCATACTACACTTAGCGATGCTCGAATTAGGTTGCACTCGTTGTAGAGTCAGAATATTAAAATATATGTACTGTTTGTTATAAATATTGTATTTTATTCAGTCTTACGTTATCATATACGTTGTAAATTGCACTATAATGCCATATATGTATACACTACGTATTGCGATTGGTCCATATACTACAGTTCGGCCATTTTCACATTACAGTCAAATATCGAACTGTTATATGCTGGTGTGCGGCTAAGTACCATGACATTTTAATCACCTTAGACTTAATTATAACCAAGATAAAACAATTCATGTAAACTACAACACTAATCAAATAGTATGTATTACAGTTTCTATTTCCGTGAATATCCATACATTTGCAAGTGGATATACCCATATGCATACACTTAAATTACACTGAAATATTGAATAATTGTCTCATATAACCATACGTCTGTATAAGGCAGTTCAGAATATTCTATTTCAGCAAAACTTTCCGCATGACTGCTTGTATAATCATCACTTATAAATGGAAATATATTCTCAATTAACATATATTCTCATCAACAAAAGTCCCGTCTGCTGCACTGAAATCAATATTGACAGCGTCTATGCGTGTCACATATATAAAACATAATATGCTGTAACGAATGCTCATGATTTAGAGGCCTCATATCAGCTATGTGTCAATGTTTAGCTTTACACGTTTCGCTTTCATGTTAGCTCAAACCAGGTTAGTTGAAAATCGAGTCACGGGAATAGCGGTGTTGTACTGAAAAGTGGTTGTTTGGTTGATTTGTGTACATGATTTATCCATGAATCGCAATTGCAACTACCCAAATACATGTATGTGAAAATAAGTGTCTCTGTTTGGTCTCTTACGGTCTTATGTATATGTCGTATGTTGGTGTGTATAGACACGGACGGTGGGAACTTTCTGATATAATTCTAGATTAGCATAGAATAATCAACCATGTTCATTTTAATGCATTTAAAGTATTTATATTATATTACACATATGGTTGTGATATTACAATACACAGTTATGACACTTGCACATACCATGTAAGGACAGTATATGACTACAACATATATGATTACAGTGTATGGTATTCCCCAGAAACAATGCGTTTCATAACTGTGATACATATACATACATATGCATTCAATATAGATTGTATTATGACCGCATAATACATTTTTATAACTTTTATTCTTTATATGTACCAAACAATCTCATGAATTACCTCAAGATATGTTCCATCATGAATTCACAACATATTGATCTCGATCGCATCATAGTTTAATATACATACTTATGTGACTCACAAACACTGACTAATTAAATCCTTCATATGTACATAGTACATGCCTACCTGTATATGACTTCTTGATAGCATAGGTCATCCAAGCGCGATTGTATTGTTAATAAACACAGCATATGCCGTTTATGAACTGAGATGTAATTGTCTGGATGACACCTTGCATTGAATTCGTAGAATAGAGAGTAATGTGAATATGGCTCACACATACTGGTTATTTATTCATGCATGTACTTGCATGGCCTAGCACATGGCTACCGGCATATGACTACCTAAATGATACGTCATCCAAAAGTTTAGTTTATTTTGGGTAATAACAACATCATATGTCGTATATAAACAGAGATTCGATGACTTTTACGCCAAGATATGATATGTGCCTGCGGTCAATTAGACTTAAGCCCGGATGAAATATACAATGTAGTTATCAATGTCAAATTATCAGTTTATGTACACAACCCCACGCTATACACACCTATACTCCAAGCAATGTACTCATACATACCACATTCACACCATACATTCCAATACATACATGTATAATATAAATTACAGTTTCGTTTACATGGTTATATTCGCAAGTCTATGACTTCTGGCTATACTATCACTTGATATGCTGTCTGTACTTAAATCACCACCTAAAGTTCAACAAGTAGTTTCAAGTCACAAATATTGCACCACTGTAAGTTCAATCTCTGAGTTCACTGTAGTATGTTTAATAGTCATCAGTACTGTTATCAACAATTAATACAATTAATTAGCTCACACGAAGAAAATTGTTCAGACAAAATAATTGTAGAAATAACGAAACTGGTTCTTCACACTCTCATTACACATGTAAAAGTCCTGTTCATATTCATTCAATGTTCACCACCCTGTCAATCTTCATCAGAATAACCCCTTAGTTCTCGGACTATGAACCAAATTCCATGTCGAATTTGTTTCATGTAACTATACAGTATCGGCTCCCATACTAAGAAATAACGTTCTAAGTCAACTTGGTGTCACATAGGTCCCTTCGGCTGCTGTACTAACTATCAAATTTCATATCAAATTTGAAGCATAGATCCTGGACTAATAATCAAATTCCATGTCGAATTTGTTATCAGGTACAGTACCACACTGCTATGTCATCAATGGGTAATTCGTTGTTCCATCTTTAATCATACGACTAAACTGTAGTCTCTCTGCTAAATAATTCCTGGCTCATCTGGAGCGCTATCTCTGCATGCGTGTCTACTGGAACATATACTGCTCCCCAACTTCGGTATCGTCACGGGCCCCGCTATCGCTCCGGTTCGACTCTACCATCTACTACACCAAGACTCCGACATGGACCGACCCTGGGTGCTGAAACAGACCACATACACTACTAAGTATGTTGTCGCTACCCAACAATTCACAAATTACATACATGATAGACATTTCACTAGTCTACAAACTACAATCATTATCTTACCTGACAATTCTCAGCTTGTAAAATCCAATATCAAATCTTCCATTCCCCACACACATACAAACACAACCTATCTATTCAAATGCATGTTGCCAACTGACCACAATACATGTACCAGCAACAATTCACACAATAGCTCACGAACCTGCATTCAAACACAATACATAATCTTCACACCTTCGCCTGGACACTACATGCCCATTGTTATGCTACACAGTACCATACATCTACCTGAGCCTATTGTCATCTGACCTCTGATCAATAGCCCCTTGTAAGTTTATGCAACATGTCCCTTCCTACTGTCTAAAGACCCTCTCATATTTATTTACACCTAACTTTACTAAAATACCATGTCTGTATAATTGCCCTACAATAACCAAGCTCTGTATCTATGATTTCTGTGACAATGACCATGATCACACCATTGATATGTATGTGTTATGTAATTCCCCAACTCAAGTAATTGATTATGTCTCTTGCTACACCGACAAGCACACTCGCAGTGTCCATGTGCTGTGTTTCCAAATTATTGGTATTCCATGTTCATGTTACTGTCGTCAATATTACGACTTTGTTAAACTAATAAATGTGTCGATAAATACTTTTCAGGTATAAATGGTGGGGATATAACGTATGCAAATGCAATTCAGTGTCTTCTATAGCGCACTAATGTGGACATTAGCATAATACTTACATAGCTCAAGATGCGATGGCGTGGTTTTCGTTTTCATATCCAAAAAGCTAAGCATACTTCTTCGCTATGAAAAAACGCTGCTTTCATAACGTGGGAAGTGAATAATGTTAGTTGTTACGTAGCCAGTCAAGTTCAGAATTCATCAACTTCCCTTGTCGTGTACCGCATTAATACATTGTTATCGTTTTTCATACATAGATAGTATGCTTCGTTATAATGGAAAATGACACAATAGCCGCATCCGCATGAAATGTACCGGTATCTCATGGTTTCGATGTATGCAACAGACCCGTAACCAGACATTTATGAAGCAAGGCGTATTTTCGATGGTTTGAATGGCCCGAGGCAGCTACTATGGGGTTACGGGGCCATGCTCTCCAAGACAATTGTGAAATCCAGATGGTCTGAAATACCATTTTATATATTCTCAGCAAAAACTGAGCACATGCATGTAATACGACTCTCCTGCTTGAATCAATATTATAAAATGACTACGTATTGACAATAATTCTTATTTTAGTGCATGAAAGAGTGGACATCAAGGCACGACGAGGGAGGTTTGGGAGGGGTTCGTCCGACCGCACCGACCCCGTGGTTACGGACCTGTTGCAATAATAAAATGCAACATTGGTGTTCATGGTCGTGTTAAAGATAATATGATAGAGTTCCGGTTTAATGTTTAATGGCTTTAAACGGACTATCGACAGCTCATTTCATCTGCATGGATGGGGACGGGTAACTGAATATTTGCATTCAATTTCCATCCAGCCCTGACATTAGACAAACCTGATCTACTGTTAGGTCTTCACCACACTATAGTAACTTAGCCCCCCTCCACATAAACGTAGCAGGATTACCACTGATCGTATTACTCTTATAACGGGGTTAGCCGGATTCAACTCTCGCCTACAAGAAAGCTGAACATGCGAGTAAGGGCCAAGCCAGGGATATCGCGCTCCCCGAAAATTATAAACCCACCATCGTTAATTATATAATAAATTAGCATTAACATGCTCCCAACCTGCCACTGTATTTTATTTCTATCCGAATGCAGGTATTAGACACGGGAATTATGTTTATTCACTCAAATGAATGAATACCTAGATGTAATTGTAAATATGTTCTTTTTTCCTTTGACATTTTCAACATGTATTATGTTCCACTTGAAATCCAAGATCGTGACTATGTAGTCGTTTACTAACCATTACCATGTTACAGCTAGGATTTATTGTTATCCATGAGTTGCACCAATACTTTGTTGATAGCTCATATTATAAAACTACGCACTATAGTAGCCATATTGGTAACTAAAATGGCGGTCATAAAATATTATTCTTTATGTTGTCATCGGAAACACTTAAACATTTATGTTATGGTGTGGCATATGCTATGTCGTTGATGACTACCCTACTTAATATAGATGTGTCAGTAGTGTATCCATGTTGGCGGTCATCTTTGATTTACGTTTGTTTGCGGCGACAGATAATTCGGTACAGTTTGGAACACAAGCATCGCACTTTTAAAATATTACAAATATTATTTCCAATTATGTTTCATTTCTTTACTACTTTGTCGATCAACAGCGCATAAGAGCAGCGATACTTAGCGGCAATGTTGAATATTCCAACATGGTCAAATAATAAGTATATTAGATGGACTCATTGCAAAGAACACATTCAATAATAACAAAAAAGGCAAATAACTGAAATATAAATGTGCATGAAAGTGTAGCTATGCATTTTTTTTATTCCACACACATTTACTGCTCGTCTGTGTGAATATTTGGCGGCCATCTTATATGTATATGAATTTGTCAGTGGTGAATTGTTTTTATATGTTATCAAAACGTATTGCTATGTATGTAAACGCATAATGTAAGTACGAAACGCCATATAATAATCAAGTCAGAATATATTTAAGACATAACGTTGATACCTGGCAGTCATCTTGAAAATCGCAAAATACACACCGGTTTGAACCACCATAAAACCGAAGCGTCTATTATATGTCCTAAGGAAGAATATTCAACAATTTAAACAACTTTATCTGATATTTGAAGCATGATATGCACGTATATGTCCATCTACTGATATAAAATATGTTTTTGAACTCATTTGACCTCTTTGCACTTAATGACCTCAAAAGTGACCTTGTCCCACCTAATTTGATTGACCGACACCGGATTCATGTTCAGGAATGTATGATGTATCAATCTAGCATAGTCGTCGCTTTTGCTCTCTTGGGTTGGAACAGAAATCGTTTTTAAGCCACTTCTCTTCAAGGTGCCCCTCCACTATTTACAGCACGGACTTGTCGTTACCGGAATATATCGGTATATTGAGTACAGTGAATAGGCAAACCGTTCAGATGGTTTGTAGAAGAAGTTACTGGCTCGCGGAGAGCTGCCGATAAGGACAAGAGTAAAGCCCCCATTGGGGAGATAACGAAATTAATAGGTAACTCGTGCTGCGGGAAGATGATAGATTCTCCCGAAAAATATTTGAATACGACGTACACGAAAGATGAGAACCATGTAGATAAAGCTTTGAGATCCGCGTTCTTCCACGATATGGAGGAGATCGGTGGCTCGTACGAGATATCTTCTAGAAAAGTTAATGCGGTTACGAATAGACCGTTCCATTGTGGGATAGCCGTGTACCAAATCGCTAAATGGCAAATGTTACGCTTTTACTACGACTTCTTAGATAAATATATAGATCGGGCAGATTTTGAATTAATACAAATGGATACGGACAGTCTATACATGGGAGTAAGTGCAAAACCACCGGAAGGAAATGAGAAATACGGAAGTTTGGACAGTCTGGTAAAACCCCACTTGCGCGACGAATACAAGAGGGGAAAAAATATTGGTTGGTTTCCGCACCAACCTCTAAGAGAAATCCCGGTATTTTCAAGGTAGAATTTCACGGAGATCGGGCCATTGCTCTATCGAGCAAGTGTTGCTTTGTGGAGAAATTACCGGAGAAAACGGAGGGAAAAATAAAACATTCAGCAAAAGGGTTGTCTGCCCGGCAGAACGCGTTAACCTGGAACCGATATAAGAAAGCGTTGGAGTGGGGACGCGGCGAAGAAGACACCGGGGAACGAGACATGGGTAAAAACCGCGGATTCCGAATGAGGGACGGCGTTATGAAAACATATACGCAGCAAAAGTCAGGACTATCAGCCTATTACGACAAGAGGCGAGTACAACCCGACGGTATACACACGGACCCACTTTACCAGTACCAATCCGCTCGGGAGCTGATGGGGGTTGAAGAATTACATATACCATTAATCGAGAATTGGAGGGAAGTGGGGATAATGGGACTTGATGGGTTTATGGGGTTTATTAATTGTTAATAAGTTTTTCGAATTTACAAAATTCGGAAAAATGAATCCACCCATCCAATCAGCTCCGCCAATCCGCTCGGGAGCTGATTGGAGGATTGGCTTCAACAATGTTGGAATTTGAGGGTGGTGGTATTTTTCATATTTTCGCCATATAAACCATAAATAATTGTTTGTATTGGTGGTTACTTAGACAGCCCCTAATCTGCATCCCATCAATCGCGGTAATGAACTCATACCCTATATACTACTGGTTGTTCTTTCTTAAAATAACTTGCTATAATCGGTCACACACCATGATTTTGACGATATGTTTTACACTTGATCCGTGCTTTGCTGGACTCTTCTAATTTATTCACACGCAACTAAAGTGCTATAAGTATGCGCATATGCTTTTTGTCGTCTGTTTTATCAGTACCATGGGAATGTGTGAAGGCTGTAGAACAGTTCGATATGTGCAAAGAACACCGTTATACATGTCATACTATATAATTTGATCCGACAGACCACTGTAGAAGTATTTGCAAGCACTGTAGATCCCGATGAGCCGTTACGAAACAACCCGTCTCTTCAGGATCTGCTGAGGTGGCCAGTACTTTCCTTTTTTTTAAAGCTATAGCCCTTTTTTAAATAGTACATGTACAAACTGAACATGTGACCCATCTTTTTATATACTCAAAGTGGATAGGGCTATTTGCTAAAAACAAAATTGAAGGACAGATTGTGTAAATTCCTCATGCATTTTAATAATTATAAATAAAACATAACGCCACTTGCAAAATGCGATAAGATTAAATTTTATACTGGGATGTTTTAAAATTGAAATATTCTATATAATAGTGTGTGCTTCTTTTTAACTATTATTGTTTGCTTAGTCATGAAATCAGTGCACAGTCATTCTTCATTCTTCACATATACCCGTGTACTGATGATTCTTCTTCATATGCACAAAGATAGCACACTGGCTGAACAGAAACTTTGGGCACATTTGCATACATTGTATATTACCGACATCATGTGTAATTCTACAATCAATACCCTGATCAGATCAACAAAATCGACAAAATCTCGTTCAGTGTATTCTAAGATCACACTGCGGTACTATGCGGGGTGGTCTGGGTTTACACTGATCGCAGACAAGTATAAAGTATTCATGTAATAAATAGTACATGTGGGCGATATATGTGTATGCCAAAAACAAATCCATGTAATACGAGAATTTTGGCACGGCCACTGTTGTTTATGTTTTATAACTCTAATGAGCAAACACATATGTTTCTGTTACAACGTACCCATATGTCCCTTTATTAATCTATACTGATTAGAAAAACCAGCACAACATGTTCCATTTTTTACCCAGCCTGTCTCAGATGTAAAATGATTTTTGCCAGCCCGCATCATAGAATGCTCCCCATGCCATTCGGTGATATAACCAATGTAGATTTTCAACTCCGTAATACAGTATGGACATACAAATAGGAACACTTAATGTAAAAGGGAAAGGGGCAAAAAGTAAACGAATGCAGGTTTTTCAATGGCTTAAGGATAATAACAACTCAATATGTTTATTACAAGAAACACATTTCACGAATGCCAATAAATTAGAATGGGAAAAAGATTGGGGAAACATTACGTATTTTAGTGGTCTTTTTAGCAATAAAGAGGGTGTAGGAATATTAATAAATCCAAATTTTACGTATAAAATAAAGTTATTCAGAAATTATACCAGGTAGGATACAGGTTCTAAAAATAAGCATATCTGAAAACGACTATACAATAATAAACGTGTATGGACCAAATAATGACAACACTGCCATATATAAAAAAGGGAAGATTACATAAAAGAACATGAAGGGGAAAATTTCATTGTAGGTGGGGATTTTAATACAGTTCTAGAACCAGAAATGGACAAGAAAAATGGTAACCCAGGCACGAATAGACAAAATCGATTGAAACTTAAAACAATTATGGATAATTATAACTTATGCGACATATGGAGAATACAAAATCAGAACTCGAGAAAATATACATGGCATTCAATCTTTTGCCGACTAGTCTATTTTCTCGTTTCGGAAAACTTATTAAACAGAGGGTCAAATTGTAAAATCTCTTACAGGTACAAATCGGATAAAAAATATGGTTAATTTTAAACTACAAATCTCAGACGTTAAGAGGGGTCCTGGGTATTTTAGATTAAATAGCAGCTTGATTCTTGATGTAGAATATCAACATGCAATACGCAACTCTATAACCGACATCGCAAATTTGAATCCAGATGCAAACCCCAATACATTATGGGAAACAATAAAAGTAACAATACGAAATGAAACAATAAAGAATGCAACATGTAAAAAACTAAATGAAAAAGCAAGAGAAATAGATTTTTTAAAAGAAATAGAAAACTTAGAAATAAAATTAATAAATGACCCGATAAACAATGAAATAATATTCCGTATTCAAAACAGCAAGATACAACTGGAAAACATATACGAAAAAAAGGTGCATGGAATTATGTAACGATCGAAAGCAGAATGGGTTGAAGGTGCTGAAAAAAATGAAATATTATATAAAAATCTAGAAAAACAGAACGCCGAATCTAAAATAATTTTAAGACTGAGTGTAAATTGGAAGGATATCACAGAGCCATCAGAAATATTGGCAGAGGAAATTAATTATTATAAAAAATTATAAACTAAAAAAGAAACAGCAGAGACTACACTAAACAAATTTCCACTGAACGACAACAAAAAGATAACACATGCTGAAAGGCAACAGTGTGAAGGTCATCTAACAGAATATGAATGTAGTATTGCTTTAAAAGAGATGAAAAACAATAAAGGTCCTGGGTCAGATGGCTTAACAGTTGAATTCTATAAAATATTTTGGAACGATTTAAAATCATATTTCTAAAGTCTTTAAATTATTCTTTTGAATCTGGTAATCTTACAGATCTTCAGAAACAAGGTATAATTACACTGTTACCGAAAAAAGACAAAGAACTGTCTTTATTATCCAACTGGAGACCTATATCATTACTAAATGTAGATTATAAAATGGCTACAAAATATATTGCCAATAGATTAAAAAAAGTTATCTCATCTATAATTGATGCTTCGCAAACTGGTTTTTATAAAGGAAAGATATATCGGAGAAAATATTAGATTTTTATTTGAATCCATAGAATATTATAATGAAACTAACGAACCAGGGTTGTTATTTTTTGCAGACTTTGAAAAAGCATTTGATAGTGTTGATCATGGGTATATACACAAAACATTAAAATATTTTAATTTTGGAGATGATTTTATTAAATGGATTACCTTATTTTATACGGATGCAAAAAGCCGTGTATGCAACAATGGTCATCTCTCATAATTTTTCTCCATAGGCCGCGGAGTACATCAAGGCTGTACCCTATCCCCATATCTTTTCATAATAGCAATAGAAATATTGTCAAAATGCATTCAAAATAATGCGGATATAAAGGGAGTGAACATATACAATCACAATATTAAAAACACTATGTTGGCAGATGACTCAACTTTTCTTACTGACGGTTCAGAGCTATCATTTACAAAGCTTGTAGAGACTATAGAAGAATCTAAAAAAAAATCAGAACTGCTGTTAAATATAAAAAAGTCGACAATTATTAGAGTAGGATCCTTAAGACAATCGTCTATTCATTACCTGCCCAATAAAACATTTACATGGACTTCAGATAAAGCTCAAAGGCTAGGAATTACGTTTTCAAATAGTGCACATTTTATCCACCATTAACAATATTGATCCGAAGATAAAAGAATTTTAAAATTGTTTAAACAAATAGAAACATAGATATCTAACATTGATCGGAAAAGTAAACGTACTGAAAACATTCGCTATTCCAAAATTAATATATCCATTAACAGTCATTCAAACACCTTCAGAGAATATTATAGAAACATATCAAGAAAATGTTATATGACTTGTTATGGGATTCTAAACCAGATAAAATAAAACGAGAGACAATAACAAAAAGTTATGAAAATGTGGAATAAATATGGTTGACATAGACTGTTTTATAATCTCCTTAAAAGCAAGTTGGGTTAAACGACTATGTGATGAGAACAATACCGTTATATGGAAATATATATATATAGAACCATTAAAGAAGTATGGTGGAACTTTTATCTTTGAATGCAATATTAAGGACGTTGATGTAAAACATATTCATCCACAAAAGTTTATAAACAATATACTTAGGGCATGGTCGAAAATAAACTTCTCAGAACAAAATAATATTATATCAAAAGAGATAATATGGAACAACGCAAATATTAAACACGTATCGCAAACATTGTATTATAAGAATTGGCTTGAAAAAGGCATAAGGAACATTGAACATCTTTACGATTTGAGGATAAAACATTTTTATAGTTTCCAAGATTTTGCTGATCTATATTCTATTTGAAATAAAGATATTTTAAAATACTACACATTAATAAGATGGGTTGAAGAAATGAAAACAGAAAATATTAATACAGCACAAAATGAACAAATGTTGCTAGATAAAATAAAAAGTAATAAATCTACAAATAAAACATTATATAACATTCAACGGGAACAAATGAAGACCGAACCCATCAAATCAGAACAAAAATGGACCAATGTTTTTCCAGACGAAATTCTTAACTGGAAACAAATATATTTAAATACTATGCAAAGCACAATAGATACAAGACTTAAGAGTTTCCAGTACAAATATTTAATGAGAATTATAGGAACCAATAAACATATGGCCAGATGTAATATAGTAGAATCAAGTATCTGTGATTTCTGTAACATGCAAATAGAAACATTCAATCATCTCTTTTGGGAATGTACTGTGATTCAAAGTTTTTGGTCACAAATTAGCAGATTTTTAACAGACAAAGGTATCCCAACAGAAATAAAATTCTTTCGGTATAGTTGAGGTAGGTGCACATGCCCAACAAACGCAATTTACTATTCTCTTAGCAAAGTATTACATATTCAAATGTAAGTATAACAAAAACGAGCTGGCCTTTAATAATTTTGTGCATTACTTGAAGCATAGTATCAAGATTCAAGAAATAATAGCTCAAAGACAAGATAAATTGGATAAACACAACAATAAGTGGGAACATATTAATATCTAATACGTATATATATACATATGCGGGTGTGTTTAAGCAGGACCGTCAACATTAAGAAAAAAAATTAGCCTTATGTTAAAACGTAGCATCGGGTGGCATGAGGCTGCATCACGTGTAGGGGCAAATCGTACATGTATCTACCACTCGATTGTCACGGGCTGAAAATTCATCCATTCCTTCTTTTTTATCTATCTCATACTTCTCTTCATTTGCGCTGAGAAATCAATCTCAGTCTTCTTATGTATAGGGACGTAGCAATTTTTTTATCGTATCATTACTTTTATTTGTTTGTCTTTTTTTTCTCACATCACTTAGTTTTCCTTTATTCCCCCCCCCCCCCTTTTTTTCTTATATTTCTATATTTGTGGATGTGGTTGGAGAAATAGCGTTTATGAGGTATGTAACCAATGTGGCCCCAGGCAGACAATAAAACATCCATCATGTGGACCGATTTTCAAAATCTACTTTTGTTTTCTTAGTCACATCATTTCCAAGTTATCTAGATATTTTTCGGGGTCAATTTCCCATGTTTTCCTTTTTCGACACTCACCGTGACACTTCATCACCATTTTGCCCCATGTTAAATAATAAAATCAATATTTGATTGAATTTCATCAAACAAAATCTTTTTGAGATTGTGACTTTTTTAGTTATTGATGAAAATGTACTTACCTTTAAAGCCATAACAAAACTCTGGTTCTAAGACACGAGGTTTGTGGAATGTGACTCGGGAGGGCGGATATTTGTTTATTTGAGATGTTCATCTGTAACCTCTTCAGACGTGAACTAGAAAATGTGTTCATAAAACAGAACACGGATGCCCCACATATCGCTTTGAAAGAAACGAGACAACATTTCAAAAGGTGGAGATAATCCATTGATCAGTGTCAAAAATATACATTCATTGTGTGCATCTATACACTATAAAGAAGCTACATCCAACGTATCAAGCCTCCAGCTATTACTGCTTAAACGTTTTACGAGTTACAAGCAAAAATGGTGATGTTCCAAGTCGAAAAGGAGGAGACAATCATTGACCGGGGGTCAAATCAAATATCGAAATAAACTGTGCCCACCTACTCATCACAAGAAAGTACCGAGTTTCAGGTCTGTAGCTATTACGGATTAAAAGTTTTAATAGTTACAAGGCAAAATAGCCAAATTCTAAGTCGAAAAAGGGGAAATAATCCATGACCCAGGGGTCAAATCAAAAATCAAAATAAACTTTGTGCATCTACTTATCATAAGATAGTTACATACCAAGTTTCGGGTCTGTAGCTATTACGGTTTAAAAGTGTTACGAGTTACAAGTCACAATTGCCAAATTGAGTGAAAAAGGGAAAGATAATCCATGACCCAGGGGTCGAATAAAAAAATAATATTTTGCGCATCTACTCATCATAAAGAAACTACATGCCAGGTTTCAGATCGGTAGCTACTAGGATTTAAAAGTTTTACAAGTTACAAGCCAAAGTTGGAAAATTCTAAGTAAAAAAGGGGGAGATAATCCATGACCCGGGGGTCGAATAAAAGATAGAAATATACTTTTATACTAATCATGTACTCTACTAATCATAAGGAAGCTACATACTATGTTTCAGTTGCGTAGCCAGTATGGTTTAAAAGTTTTACGAGTTACAAGGTTGTTGACAGACGGACGGACAGAAGGACAGAAGAATATGATGAACGGACAAGGGTAACACTAAATGCCCCCTCCACTATCGTAGTGGAGCATATAAATCACCAAATATTCACAATACATGATTATATTTAACATATTTGTATATGGTAGTATTTTGTATTGATCATGTGGCGAAAGTTACAGTAAAATTTCATTTCTCCATGTCACAGCCATATATGCCTTTGTTGTGGCAATGAGACACAGGTACTTACCACGAATACGACATGAAGGCTCAGATACCTGTGACCATACGGCGCCACTGAGACATATTGTTGAAGAATCACCGGTGAGGTCGTAACCAGAATTACAGTGGAATGTGGCCTCATTTTTGAACTTGGTGCCCAGTGCAGTTTCAACGTAGCCATTTGCTGGAGCAGTCGGCTGGCCACAATCTACAAATGCAATATTTGTGTTACTAAATGCATAGGCATACACATATTAATAATTTACACAATAATTATAACCATTTTGATTTCAGTAATTCCCAATCACATTTTATTCTCTGATTTGATTGAATAGCAGATTTGTTTTCTTTTAGTAAATTCTATTTTTCAGACAACAATTCTGTCACGGAATTAGCGGTGTCGTGCCTGTCGAGCCATTTGATCATAACATGACCATGATATATGCTACAGAAAGCATCACAAAAACCATCAGAGAAGTGCAGACGTCAAAACCGAAGAAGCACAATGAAAGGAAAATAATAAGAAATGTTCCAGTGGTGTTGTCTGTTGATGTCATTGGAACGCATTATGTATGGTTTGGGATATTTGTCCTTATTTTGGGGTTTTCTAGAGCAAATTGTTTTCTATAATTAACTTCAAATGGCATTGCTAAGACGGGAAGTGACATAGAAATCCAATGTGACATGTCGCAAGATGAAATCAACCTCACAAACCTCCAAATGTCACATTTACCGAGAAGTGAGAAAAATAATTTAAGATGGCGGCCATTTATCAAAATGCCCATTTCATTGCATATCCAACTTTCGCGGCCACTTTACCTGTAGAAAGTCTGCATTAGTAGCGGCGATTTTTATATGGAATTACATAGGAGACTATTACCTTTTCTTACGTAACTTTTAAACTACACAACCGATTGAAAATGCACAAGTCACATTTTAAACTTCAATTATTGTACTTTATGATGATGTTTCGATCGTGTTTTTAAAATAAAAATATTTTGGTCCTTTTTAGCTTTAAACATAGTAGTTTTTATATGATTTATATAGCAAATTGTGATTTTTCTTCTCGATTTTCGTTGGGAAAATTGCAAAATCTCTTTCTATAATAATAGTTACAAAAAATGCACAGGTATTTTCAATTAGCTCATTCATTTTTCTATCTATTGATATAAAAATTATGTTTCTAAGTTAATATTATTTTGATCCTTTTTAGATAATAATAATAACACCATCTGTTTTCATTTTCCAATTAGCGTATCACGGAAATCTTCGGCAATTTCCGTGATATTCGTTGAAACTGGCACCTGCTTACGGTCACTCTAAAAGCTTATATGTTGCCCGAGGCATGACCGTGTTGTCGGTAAAATTATTAGTGAACAAAGTTACCAACATTTTCTACTGATTTGTAATTTCAGCATAGACTTTGTCTCATTTAATTATCTCGATAATTGCAACTTGCAATACTTAATATAATTTCATCTTAATTTGATTTGGCTAGAAATAATTAATGTAATTCCCTTTATACATGTACGCGCGAATTATAAGTGTTGGTCAGACTACGTTAGTTTGCAAGATTACTTACACTGGTTGTAAATATTTGTAACGTTGCATGTTTTCTCTTGATTTCAGGGCAATATTAACGGGATTTATACCGATTATCGAAACTAATATTGGTGAAAGTGTCACAAATTATAAAATTGTCAATAAATGGAAATATCTTGATTTTATTTACAGGGAATTAAGCAGAATTATCGCGAATTATTTACTGCAACCTAAACCTTGAACTATATTTGTATAACCAGTGTAGACCCCGTTCAGAATGTGCGGATGCGCAGCTTGATCTGGATATACACTGGTTTCAATCGCTGTTTTGCATTAGGCTACATGTACATTGCCCGAGATATTAACTTAAAAAAAGTTCGCTAGCCTGATAATATATATATCGAGTACATCGGTTATCTGTAATTATTTACGTGATTTAACTAATTGTTACGACTGTGTGGTTGTTTTCTCCGCATAACTGTAGTGCATGCTTCATAATGATTAATGAACAGTGTAAGTCCAGATCAGACTCATACACGTACACATTTTAAAAATCGATTAGAAAACAGCATACACGCATATACGGTCTGCATCTGCGCAGTCTGATCATAGTATACACCTATAGCAACTGACATACTGAATTGTAATTTCAGCATAGAATGTGCCATATTTGATTATCTTTGCGATAATTGCAACTTGCAATACTTAATATAATTTCATCTTTATTTTATATGTTTAGAAATAAATAGCGTAATTCCTATTTACGTACACGGGAATTATACATCTTGGTCAGACTACGCTACTCTACAAATTTACATATGCTGGTTGTAAATATTTGTATCGTTGCATGTTTTCTCTTGATTTGATGGCAATATTAACGGGATTTATACCGATTATCGAAACTAATATTGGTGAAAGTGTCACAAATGATAAAATTGTCAATAAATGGAAATGTTTTGTTTTTATTTCCAGGGAATTAAGCAGAATCATTGCGAATTATTTACTGCAAACTAAACTAAACCTCCTTGAATTAGGCTACATGTATATTGCCCGAAATATTAAGTTAAAAACGTTCGCCAGTCTGATAATATATATAACGAGTACATCGGTCATCTGTAATAATTTACCTATAGTGCAGGCTACATAATGATTAATGAACAGTGTATTAGAAAATAGCATACACGCATATAAGGTCTACATCCGCGCAGTCTGATCATAGTATACACCTATAGCAACTGACATATTGTTAATGTTAATTTTGTGAATAACTTTGTAATTCCATTGATAATAGTGCAATTCACGTTCATAAGGATGATAACACTAAACTGACCTATATTGATCTGTTTTATTACAATATTTGTGCAACGTTAAATTATGAGACCCTAATAAAAAGTGTTCTCTTAAATTTGCAGTACGGCAAACATGTTCTACTGATTTGTAATTTCAGCATAGACTTTGTCTTATTTGATTATCTTTGACATAATTGCAGCTTGCAATACTTAATATAATTTTATCTTTATTTGATATGGTTAGAAATAATTAACGTAATTCCCTTTTTACATACACGGGAATTATAAATATTGGTCAGACTACGTTAGTTTACAAAATTACTTACGCTGGTTGTAACTATTTGTATCGTTGCATGTTTTCTCTTGATTTCACGTCAATATTAATGAGATTTCCACCAATTATCGAAACTAGTATTGGTGAAAGTGTCACAAATTATAAAATTGTCAATAAATGGAAATGTGTTGTTTTTTATTTACAGGGAATTAAGCAGAATCATCGCGAATTATTTACTGCAAACTAAACTTCCTTGAGCTTTATTTGTACAACGGAAGAATATTTAATCCCACATTTGGTATAAAATATATGCGATGTCATTTACGGAAAACATATTTAACTTTGGAATCATCATTTTCACGTGGTCATAAATGTAATTTTCAATACAATAAACATGTTCGGGAAGTGAGATGCATGTTAACCTGACACGTTAATTCGAATATCACAGTGGTCAATGGTGGTCTCACCACACTACATGTACATGGATTATCGATTTAGATATCGATAAAATTTCATACATCACGTGACACCTGTAGATTTCCGAGATTACGGAAAAAGACGATATCACGGAAATTACCGACAGACCATCGGCTGAAATTGACCATATGGTCACTATGAATTTTGTCCAGGTAAGGTGGCCGCGAAAGTCAGCTGAAATTTACCATATGGTCACTATGGATTTTGTCCAGGTAAGGTGGCCGCGAAAGTTGGATATGGACAAGAAAGTGTGACAATTGATTGTAAGCGGGGTTATAAATATTCCAGAGTCTGGACTTATTAACGAATACTCTATCTAATAATATACAGTACGCCTTATTAAAGTTGGGGTCCCATTGATTAAGTACAACATGTAGGAATTAAATAAGTGTATAATTGTGCAACTATTCCATCATTTTTAAGCATTATGAGTGCTACTTGCACAGATATAATCATTTAGTAGTCGTGAATGCTTACTGATAGAGACGTGCGGTTGTATCATGCTAATTTGATATGCAAATGAGGCAGAACATTTTTAACTAGAGAAAATATCACGTATACCACCGGCTGCCACCTGGACCGCCATAAAAACGACTCAAATCTTAAGGATGCAAATTCCCAAGTAATTTGACCTTGGCCATGAAGGCAGCAAGAGTGTGGTATGAAATGAAAATATGGATGATGATAAGGAAGTATATGAAGTTTGAGCAGAGGTCAATCTGACTTACAGAGATAATGGGTACCCCAAAACATTAAGGTGGATGGACGGACGGACGAATGGACAAACGGACGGACTTTGTATGCCGGGGGTATAATTATTTGTATCAACTAAATGTGTCATCTGAATAAATAATATTATCGACCTATTATAAAGTATGATCACTTCACATCAAACAAGAGTTGTCAGAAGACAACGAAGCTCGCATGTTGGCAGCCTTAACTCAAACTTGGCACAGTTGCATACAAAATATGAATATTATATAACTTGTCCTTGGGTTAAGGGGTGTGCGGTGGACCTTGACATTGGGGTCAGTGGTGTAAGGTGGGTCGTCGGTTTGCTATAGCATGATATAGCATATTAAGATGAATGCATGTATGAAATATCAATGCGCTCCCTGAAAACAGAAGTAAAACAAAATTTAACCCAACGTTAAGTTTATGAACGCATGATAGCTATTCACGTGAGGAATGCATGTATGAATGTGCTGAGTTGGTGACCTTGACCTTGGGGAAAGGGTGGGGGTGGGTCATGAATTTGCTGTAGCACAATAGAGGATCATCAGATGAATGCATGTATGAAATATCAAGCGTTCCCTGTAAAGAAACAGAAGTTATAAAAAGACATTTACTCCAACGTTAAGTTTATGATTTTGATCTTGGGGAAAGGGGTGGGAGTGGGTCATGGATTTGCTGTAGCACAATAGAGGATCATCAGATGAATGCATGTATGAAATATCAAAGCGTTACACAACATTTACCCCAACGTTAAGTTTATAAACATGCTAAGTTTGTGACCTTGACCTTGGGGTAAGGGTTGGGTGGTGGGTTGTGCATTTGTAGCATGATAGAGGGTTATCTGAGGAATGCATGTATGAAATATCAAGGTGTTCCATGAAGGGAAACAGATGTTATAAGACATTTACCCCAACGTTAAGTTTATGAATGTGCTAAGATTATGACCTTGACCCTGGGGTAAGGGGTGGGTGGGGTCGGTCATGGATTTGCTATAGCACGATAGTGTATTATCAACGCTAAGTTTATGAACGCATGATAGCTATTCACGTGAGGAATGCATGTATGAATGTGCTAAGTTTGTGACCTTCACCTTGGGGAAAGGGGTGGGGGTGGGTCATGGATTTGCTGTAGCACAATAGAGGATCATCAGATGAATGCATGTATGAAATATCAAGTCGTTCCCTGTAAAGAAACAGAACTTATACAAATACATTTACTCCAACGTTAAGTTTATGATGTTGATCTTGTGGAAAGGGGTCGGGGGTCATGGATTTGCTATAGCATGATAGAGTATCATCAGATGAATGCATGTATGAAATATTAAGGCGTTCCATGAAAGGAAACAGATGTTATAAGACATTTACCCCAACGTTAAGTTTATGAATGTGCCAAGTTTGTGACATTGACCCTGGGGAAAGGGGTGGGGGTGGGTCATGGATTTGCTATAGCACGATAGGGTATCATCAGATGAATGCATGTATGAAATATCAAGTCGTTCCCAGTAAAGAAACAGAAGTCACACAACATTTACCCCCAACGTTAAGTTTATGAACATGCTAAGTTTGTGACCTTGACTTTTATGTAAGGGTTGGGTGGTGGATCATGGATTTGCTACAGCATGATAGAGGGTCATCAGATGAATGCATGTATGAAATATGAAGGCATCCCCCCCTGTAGATAAACAGAAGTTACACAACATTTACCCCAACGTTAAGTTTATGAACATGCTAAGTTTTTGACCTTGACCTTGGGTAAGGGTTGGGTGGTGGGTCGTGAATTTGCTACAGCATGATAGAGGGTCATCTGAGGAATGCATGTATGAAATATCAAGGTGTTCCATGAAAGGAAACATATGTTATAAGACATTTACCCCAACGTTAAGTTTATCAATGTGCTAAGTTTGTGACCTTGACCTTGGGGTAAGGGTCGGGTGGTGGGTCATTGATTTGCTACAGCATGATAGAGGGTCATCTGAGGAATGCATATATGAAATATCAAGGTGTTCCATTAAAGGAAACATATGTTATAAGACATTTACCCCAACGTTAAGTTTATCAATGTGCTGAGTTTGTGACCTTGACCTTGGGGTAAGGGTCGGGTGGTGCGTCATTGATTTGCTACAGCATGATAGAGGGTCATCTGAGGAATACATGTATGAAATAACAAGGTGTTCCATTAAAGGAAACAGAAGTTATAAGACATTTACCCCAACATTAAGTTTGTGGATGCCGACGCCGACGCCGACGCCGACGCCGACGCCGACGCCGACGACGCTGACGACGCCGACGACGCCGACGACGCCGACGACGCCGGGGGTATGCCATAAGCTCTTCTGCACTTCGTGCAGGCGAGTTAAAAATAAATAGAGACAGTAAATAATGGTTGTTTCTGTTAACCTTTTAATGAACACGGTTATCACCCCTGTTATCAATAGTAGCAATTCACGTTTGCTATAAACAAATAATAATAATGCTCATTAACGGGTCCGGTAATAGTAAATGAACGCCCCTGTTATCAATACATGTAGTAGCAATTCACGTTTGCTATAAAAAGAATAATAATGCTCATTAACGGGTCCGGTAATAGTAAATTAATGTTTATTTTGTCCCAAAATATGTAATATTATTATACTTACCTGTGATGTTACTTTTGCTATCAGGGTGTCTAAAAAGACCCTTTCTGACGTTCTATTTCTTAATGAAATAAAGAATCAACACTGTGGTCTCCACTTTAGCCTTATCCCCTAGTCTCCCCTGGTGACGCGTCACTTCCGGAGGCCACATCTGTCATCCTAAGTATCCTGAAGCGGGGTGGGAGGATAAAGTAAAAACTTTATAAAGGGAACTCTATAAAGTAACATCACAGGTAAGTATAATAAAAACTAATTTTCTATTAGGAAAATTTATAATTTTATTCCTTACACTGTGATGTTACTTTTGCTACAGAATTCGTCTCCTCGGTGTAGGTAAGGATCTATTATCCTTTCTTCATTATATAAGTATATGTGTAAACTGATTAAAGTTATTACACCAAAGTCAACCTGCTTTGTTTCAATTCTGAATAACTTCCATATACTTCAAAGGCTTGTGGAGAACCTACTTAACGACCTAACCTATTGGAATCCATCATCAAATACGTATAATCGAAATGCGCCCCCCCCCTTTTTTTTATTTTTTTTGTCCCCACAAAAGGAGTTTCCCACTTCTATCTCAGATCTATTATGTGGACCTCTATATATATGTGTGAAACATTGTTAACGGACTGGGCTGAAAAGAGAGACAATTATACAGTAACGTTGCACTTACGTACTTTAGACAAATCGTGTCTTCTTGTCCTCTTCATCTGTATACGTCGTACCACACTTCTTAGATGGAACGCGTTTTCACTTAGTAATCCGTTAATGAATGATACTCCAGCCCGTATACAATGTTTCACAATATTATCGTTCGAGCGTGGATACAAAACATACATAATAGGTATATGACACTCTAACTAAGGAATATTATCGAGATAGAAATGAAACTGCCATGGAAGAATAGTCTATACCATTCCAACCATATACTCGGTAAAGTGTACTCTGTACCTGTGTGACCTTGAAAATTAAAGTCTGTGCACATTCAATTCACACGCGGTATTGTCACCAGTAAAGCGCACTAGTTACCTTCAATATGCTAATGAACAATTAACGTTTCTGAACAATTCACTAGCTAACACTTGACATTACAATTTATTTGTTAAAGCGCACTTTTTAAACCGCGCAACCATGATGGAAAAAAGTCAATGCACATCCTCGACGGTAACTGTAAAGTGCACATCTTTACTGAAGTCTCAATTATTGTTTAAAACTAGGTCCCGGTTCCTGCAGGAGTTGTCCTGCAGCAACTAAAGGGCCTAGCTTGTATAGGTGGTCGCCACATTGTTCCGACATCGATCTGAGATAGAAGGTGGAGAAAGTGTTATTATTTCTCCAAGAAGCAGTTTCCATAATTCTTTTCACAGGAATTCTGTTTTTGAAAGCCCATGAAGTAGAGATGGCTCTTACCTCATGGGCTGAGATCTTTAGATTTGGACTAATCTTTTCCGAGAAACCCTCGTATGTCCTTCTAATTGCCAACGTTATCCATTTTGATACAGTGGCCTTAGATGCATCATGCTCACCTTGAATAGGGATGAAAAGCTTGACTCTTCTTGCTCTAGTCTTCTTTGTGAGTATAATGTAATGCCTTACTGCCCGTACAGGACAGAGAGTAGTGTCCGTGCTCGATACTCCCTTGGCAGTCTGAATGGCTGGAATACGAATAGGGGGCATCACCTCATGAGGTGCCGCTGTCTTGGGTAAAAATCCCTGTTCATAGACTAGCGTCATGGATTCCCCTTACCAACCCTAAAACCAGGGTCATTAATGACCAGCGCATGGAGTTCGCCTCTGCGCATAGCTGTTGCAATGCTAATAAAAAAGCTGTTTTGATAGTCCAACACGCTATACTTGCCTGTTCCATAGCTCATAAGGAGTCTTTGTTAGTGCCCATAACACTGCTGACAAACTCCACTTTGGAATAATTGACCTACCTATTGGTCTTTCTCTTGCAAAACTTGCAACCATCTGAGAAAGTCTCTCATCCGACCCAATGGATCTGGCCTGGTGTTTGGTAAACTTAAGCGAACTTGCCAAAGCTGACCTATAACCTTTAATGGTAGGAACGGAAAGTTTCCTGTCCTGAAAAAGGTAGATCAAAAAATCTCCTACTTGTCCTAAAGCTGGTCTGCTAGGATCGATATTCCTCTTATCACACCAATTTGACCAGACACCCCACTTCTGGTCATAGCACTTGGATGTGGACACTCTCTTTGCCCTGGAGATGATCTCTGCAGCCTCGTCCGAAAACTTATCTGCTCGGATACCTCGCTTGATAACCTCCATGCGTGTAAGTTGAGACTTCCCACGCCTGGATGAACAGTTCTTCCTTCGTGCTGTGTGAGAAGATCGTGATACACTGGTAGCTTCACCGGTGACTCTATGAGTAGGTCCAGTAGTTCTGTAAAC
This sequence comes from Conchocele bisecta, assembly GCA_029237695.1. Classification (NCBI taxonomy): domain Eukaryota; kingdom Metazoa; phylum Mollusca; class Bivalvia; order Lucinida; family Thyasiridae; genus Conchocele; species Conchocele bisecta. The sequence goes on from CM055265.1 coordinate 129,199,867, forward strand.
CAGCTCCTCGTTGGCCAACACGGAGCAATCAGGGTGACCTTGCACCTTGTTGCCCGAATCTTCTGGAGCACCTTCGGGAGACGCACAAACGGTGGAAAGGCGTATGCGTCCATCTGGTTCCACTCTAATGATAGAGCGTCTACTGCCCAAGCGTGGACATCCGGCACCGGGGACACATACATCATGAGCCTGTTGTTCAGCCTCGTGGCGAACAGGTCCAACCAGGGATTGCCCCCATCTTCCCAGAACAGTGTTGCACACTGTCTGTGATAATGTCCACTCTGTTAGGACTGGAGTCCCCTGACGAGACAGGTAATACGCTATAATGTTTTTCTTGCCTGTGATGTGTCTGGCAGTCAACTGTATGTTGTGACTGTGACACCACATTAGCAGATCCCTTGTCTCTATGCAAAGGGACACAGAATGGGTGCCTCCCTGCCTGTTCAGGTACGCGACCACCGTAGTGTTGTCCGTTACTATCCGAACATGTTTTCCCCGAAGATGTTCTAAACATTGGTGAACTGATAGCACCACTGCTTTGAGTTCCAACATGTTTATGTGTTGGTTGCCCATCTCTGATGACCAGCAACCCTACATCAGAATACCCAGCGGTTCGAGATGCGCTCCCCAGCCTGTGTTCGACGCGTCTGTGGTGAGAAACATATTGGGCTCTGGATCTACCATGGGTACCCCCAGAAGGTAATGATTCTTCTGGGCCCACCATCGGAGATGTCTCTTGAAATCTCTGGATAGATGAATGATCATATCCAACGGGTACTGGTGTGGTCTCCAATGATAGAGTAAGTAGATTTGTAGGGGTCTCATGTGTAATCTCCCCAGGCAAATCAACTCCGCCGTTGCCCCCAGGACGCCCAGCAACGACAGGATATTCCTTGCGGACATGCAAACAGCATCCAGAGCGTTGAACACCGTCTTTAGTGCGCTCTGTATCCTGTCCGGTGGTACCCTCACCCTGCCTATGTCCGTTAGGAAATTCATTCCCACATAGCAGAAATCCTGAGATGGAATCAGTTCTGATTTCTCTATGTTGGGAATGAGACCTAGACTGGTCACCAGTTGCCAAACTCTGACCAAATCTTTCAAGAGTATCACCCTCGACTGGTTGTGAATCAGCCAGTCGTCGAAGTATTGCAGCAGAGCAATACCTAGTCTCCTTGCTGCTGCTGCTACTACCTCCATCAGTTAGGTAAATACTCTTGGTGCTGTTGAAATTCCAAATGGGAGGACCATGAACTGGTAAACCTTTCCTCTCCATTGGAACCTCAGATACTTCCTTGACGCCTGTGAAATCGGGACATGGAAGTATGCGTCCTTCAGATCGATGGAGACTGACCAATCTTCCACCTTTAAGGCAATTCGGATAGACCGGGCAGTCTCCATCTTAAACCGGTCTATCTGAACCGATTTGTTCAGACTGGATAAATCTAACACGGGGCGTAGATTGCCGTTCTTCTTGGGAACGACAAACAGTCTGCTGTAGAAGCCTGGAGTGGAAGTGTCCATGACCTCTTCTATCGCGTTCTTTCTCAAAAGATCTTGTATCTCTTGTCTAAGGGCCTGTCTTTTGAGCAAGTTCTTCGGGGGAATCCAATCCGGACAGCTCCTCCGAAGAGGGGGGGGGGGGGGGGGGGGGGGGGGGGGGGTTGATTTGAAGGGGATAGAATATCCCCTTTTTATGATCCCCAGCGTCCATGGACAGTTGGTGATCTCCTGCCATTCCCTCAGAAAGACCGTCAGTCTGCCTCCTACAGGCACGTAGGGTCTTGGAATGGTCAACACTCCCCACACGAACCGCCCCTCGCGACATCAAAAACTGCCCCTTCGAGGCCTCCTACTGGAGAAACGTCCTCGAGGAGTCCTACCTCTTCTGCCACCCCTACCTCTTCCCGTAGCTGGAGGGGCAGGATGTGTAAAGTCTTCCGCAACATATTGCGGCTGATGAACAGTTTGTGTGTGCATAGGTGGAGGGCGAGACCTAGTCTTCCCCGCTCTTGCCACACCTCTCGCTCTATATGCTCCTGTAGATGGCCGACTACCTCTCGTACTCGGTTTAGGTCCCGAAAACCCCTTAGCCAACTGTATCCTCTGCCGTTCAGCGAGGTCAGTATCTGCTACACCTGAGCAACGCCCTCCAAACAGCTGTTCGGATTGTAGAGGTGCCGCTCTAAGAAACTGCCTACCCTGTCCCGGAAGCACTGAAGCCCTTGACAAGGTAGCATCTCTTCTAGCTAGAAGCAAATCAGCTGATGTTATCAAAGATGTCGTCAGGATGTGTTTGTTTGCTCTGGCTGCTGACTTTAGCAGTGCCTGAACTGCTCTCGTATCCCCATTCTCCAGTGCTACCTTAGTAGCTGCCAAAGAAAGGTCTACCTGAGAGGCCATAGATACCATGGCTCGAGATCTAACATCAATCATGTCTGTCATTTTCTGAGATAGGATGGTGTATCTACCTTAAGTATGCCTACTTTCTGCGCATCCTTATCCAAGGTAGGTTTAGCTTGTGACCACGTTGAAGTATGGTTCTTATAAAACTTCAACGAGGTCGCATGTACCGCATATTCTTTCGGTACAAAATCAGATGACTTTCCCATGTCCCAACCGGATGCCTCCTGCATCTCAGTCAGAATTCTTGCCACCGTTGGAGATTGTGGCAACATGGGCATCTCTTTAGGCGGTTCTCTGTCAGAATCTACCTCAAATAGAGAAGTCACTCTTGGAGGTTTCACGGGTTGAGGAGGAGGACAAATGTCTAGCGGTAAGTATTTATACACCGCCTGGATGGCTTCCATATAGGAGGGTGGGGTGTCAGTATCAACTACCTCCTCTACCTCCGGAGCCGGATGTATGGAAGTAGTGGTATCGTCGTATACCTCGACTTCTTCCAAATAATCCTCCACATGATCAAATTCCTGTTCGACAGGCTCTATAGTCGCTGTAGACTGTTTATCCAGGAATTGCTTTATCATTTGATGCATGGACTGCATCAAGCCTGAAGATTCAGATTCCCTCTGATTTACCTTCAGAGATAAAGGGAGATGTGAACTATGTCCTGATGAAGCCCTTCCAGACTTATTGTCTCTATGACGAGATCTATGTCTCCGTCTATGCGTGTGTCTCCTATGAGGGGACGACGAGCTAGACGAAGAAGAACTCCTACCCCTCCTTGTGGAGCGGCGTTTGGACCCATAACTAGAAGATGAAGAGCTCCTGTATGCTCTAGGTCTTTTCCCAGACCTTGCCCGTCTCCTGCTTGCTCCCAACCCGGTATCCACCGGATGTGAAAACTCTGAAGCTTTAGATGTTAACGTGCTCTTGGGTAATTGCCCTGCGCTAGGCGTCATGCTTCTAGTCACCTGAGCACTAACGGGATGTTCCAACACCCGTTCAGTATCCATGTCTATGTGCATAGCATGGTACTCCGGTAGTGGATCTTTGTTACCCGTGGCAAAAGTGCCTAACGGTGTAACAATGTACTCTGACTGTCGATCTGGGTACTCCTGACCAGTTCCCGGTACCATCACCGGTTGAACTCCCCTTTGACAAACGGAACTATTCTGACCCTCTAACTGTTCCATGGTTCCATGTTGTCCACTGGTCGTATTCCCCATACTACCAGACCTACGGATAGTTATACTGCCAGTTTCCGTACCACCGGACACCGGACGCCGGACACCGGACACCGGACGCCGGACGCCGGACGCCGGACACCAGACTACCTGACACCGGACTACCGGACACCGGACTACCGGACACCGGACTACCGGACACCGGACACCGGACACCGGACTACCGGACACCGGACACCGGACAGTCCTTCAAGTGATCCGTAGGTAGCTGATGTGAAACTAGTACACTAGTTTGTCTTGGCTTCTGTGTATCGAGCCTATGCTCGTCTATCACAGGCCTATCAGCTGTCGGCCTCAGTGGCAAGTCGGACTCCAAGGTTTGGTTCTTTGCACCTTCCCCTCGGTCCGACTTCTTGCTAGGTGGAGTTATCACCTGCAATATCGTTGAAGAGCCACCTGACCGCCGTTTCTGACGAGATTCGCTCAGAATCGGTTGTTTCCGTTAGGATGCCTGGCCACCTCACTAAGAGTCCGACGAGATATTGTCGACTTCTTTTTGTGAGGTGTGGGGGTGATATCTCCTTCGTTAAGATTTCCACCTACACCAGGTCTTTTTGGAGCGGGTTTGTGAACAGAAATGAGAGATTTCCTGTCGGTAGATTTTTTCTTATCTGCATAAGATCTACCCGCTCCTAATTGCTTCCAAGTGGTTGCCCCCCAGAGAGCCGAGACTACGCATGGCATCTATTGGGAGCACCCACAGCACGTGCGACACATGGCGTCATGATTATCGAGAGCTGAAGCCATGTGTGGCCGCACGCTGAACGAATCTGTCCGGGTCTCTTGACCCTTTCAGATTGTCGTTTTTTACCAGACATATCGAAATTAACGCGAAATTATGTCAGAAAACATCAGAACACAAAAATCGTAAAATTTCACTGAATTTGGAAGATTTATAGAGAAAAATCCGAAAAAACAAATTTCCGAAAAATTCCCACCAATCTATGTCTGCGCTTGATTCAAAGCATAAATGAACTACAAATTAAAAAAAAATTACTTTCAAACAAAAACTTTATTGGGCGTAAACCGTCCCTACTACTACTATAGTAAATTTGACAACTCGCTCGCGAAAAGCGATGACACTGAAATGAAAAATTCTAAATATTTCGTAACTTGGAATGGAATAACTCTTGACCATACACAAAACTATGGCAAAATACCGACGCAAACTGCACCGGCTTTTGTCAATAACAATTTCCTTCTTTCAAAATGGCGGTTCGTTATGAAAACAACAACTCGCTTTCCGACACGAACAAAATGTCAAATTACAACCGAACTACCAACGATAGGAAAATTCCCTCTCGTGTAGTTATAAATCAAACTTATGCGAACAATTAGATAAATAAATTTATCAAAAAAGGATCTAATTAAACTCAGAAAACTCTAAACAAACCAGACACTAAAAAAGCGCAGCCATTATATGTTTTCTGACGATAAATATGGCCTCCGGAAGTGACGCGTCACCAGAGGAGACTAGGGGATAAGGCTAAAGTGGAGACCACAGTGTTGATTCTTTATTTCATTAAGAAATAGAACGTCAGAAAGGGTCTTTTTAGACACCCTGATAGCAAAAGTAACATCACAGTGTAAGGAATAAAAACATATATCTCCTTTTATACTGCAACCATTGCTCCATCTAGCATACTGAAGGGGGTTGAATAAATGCTGGTTATATCTGAAGTAACCTAATAGACCTGAAGTAGCCTAATAGACATGAAGTGCCGTTTTTGCTTTTATTTTTTCACCTTTGACCCCTAATCGTGGCCTCCGATTGGTCAGTCTCAACAGGTGAATATTGTCCATTTTTACAGTATATGCGACATAGCCAACGGTATGGATGTGTCCGTTACGATTGAAATGTTTATTATGACAAATGTGTAGTTTAAAACCAGCTAATATTGAAGCTCATCGTAAATAAATCGGAGAGTTAATCAGATACAATACCGAATCAACCTAGCGTGGACGCCGCCATTTTGCTTTGAATGACGTCGTTAGATTTGTGACGTATGGCGAGGGAATAACGTCAAAACATGACGTCACGCACGTTCAACATTTAAGTTTAGTATGCGGTATAAATTAAGTACATGATTAGTGCCGTCGAATATAAAATATATTTGGTTTCGCCCCGACAACTTTATAGGGGCTCGCTAAAGCTCGCCCCAATAAAGTTGTCTAAGGCTCAACCGAATATATTTTATATTCGACGGCACTAACCATGTATTTACTATATATTACATCCTGGGATGTGGAAGTCCAGGTTTAAATACCCTGCATAAACGTCCAATACCGCTGCTAGGCCATCAAATTCAGACGGTGAAAAAATAGGAATAAAATTATACTTTAAGATGGCTTCCCAAAACATTGTATGGCCATCCTGACTTTTTTTTTTTATTGATAATGTGTGTACTGCTCAAAGACTATAACTTTTAATTCTTTATTCAAGTATTAATTGCTTCAAGATCCAAAAACATGATTTTACCACATTACTAAAGTAATGTACATGTATGTTAGCCTCCATACCGTCCCAATCAGCCAACTCCATCCACCCTTGTCTTTAAGTTTTAAAAATACAGTACATATTTTTTATTTTTTTTTATTAATGAGCATGCTGAATATGGGAGCCTAAAACTAGGATAGGTTGGATTACCTGAACCACATACCGTATATTTATTGCCTGAAAATACTAGAGCAAGTAAGCTGGAGCTCACATATACCCCCGGCCGCTGCCGCTGCCTCATAATGCTAATCAAAAAAGCAAACTCATGTTGAATCCAGAATGATTTTGAAAATGCAGACAATGCTATTTGGAAAATTATATCAATGCATTGAATTAACATAATTAAGTGAAGGATGACTGTTACAGAGATATAAAGTATTTAACTAGACATTATGTTTGTAAAGCATGGATATGCCCCCATGGCATACCAGACTCACTAGAGATTGTGTATACAAAACAAAGCTTACACACATTTCTGAGTCATTTGAGAAAGTCTTACAAAGTGTTTGATATAATAAAATGGCCAAGTGTTTCAGCACCACTTTGAAGGTCACGAATGTTAAGGTCATGTCCACATATTAAAGCAATCCTTCAAGCACTATTGAAGCTATTACATGATGGACAAAATCTTTACAACGTAAGAAAATGGCTAAGTGTTTCAGCACAATTTCGAATGTCACAAAGCTCAGAGTTATGTCATTGGTGGTGCGAGTGCATCACACATGTTCATGTGAATGAACTGTTCGAATATTAAAGCAATCGTTCAAGTAATAGTGAAGATATTACATGATAGAGAAAGTCTGACAAAGCTTTCGACTTGTTGACGTAAATGTACACTGACGCTCGTACAGAACCTGAAGAGCAATGCAATATGCCCGCCTTGCTATTGCAAAGGGACATACAAACATTACCTAAATGAAAACTAGAAAATGAGTTCATTGGATACGGATTCCGCGCATATTGCTTCGATAGTAAATTACGCAAAATTCCAAGTCCAAAAGGGGATGATAATCCATGGCTCAATGTCAAAGCAAAAATATAATTTCACGTTGTGCATCTTCATAAAGAGCTACATACCAAGCATCAAGCCTCAAGCTATTACGGTTTATAAGTTTTACAAGTTACAAGGCAAATTTGTGAAATCTAAGTCGAAAAGGGGGAGATAATCCCTGACCCGGGGGGGGGGGTCGAATAAAAAATTGAAATAAACTGTGTGCATCTACTCTTCATAAGGAAGCTACATACCAAGTTTCAGGTCTGTAGCTGTTACGGTTTAAACGTTTTACGAGCTACAAGGCAAAATTGGGAAATTCTAAGTCGAAAAGGGGGAGATAATACATGACACGGGGGTCAATCAAAAACTCATCATAAGGAAGCTACATACCAAGTTCCAGGTCTGTAGCTAGTACAGTTTAAAGGTATTACGAGTTACAAGGCAAAATTGGGTAATTTCAGGTCAAAAAGGGGGAGATAATCCATGACTGGGGGTTGATTTGTTTGTTTGTTTATTGGCCTATCAACATCTAATGTCATGTAAGGTCAGGCAAATTGTTTCAATCCCGTTTTAACCTGCTGCATTGGGGGGGGGGGGGGGTCCCAAAATCAGAACGGAATTTTTACATCAAGAAAAAATATAATTAGCCCTGAAATTAGAATAACCTGATCTGGTGCCAGGACCATACCACACCAAAATCACTTGGCCTCTTCCCCTACAAAATGATTACGAATAATCGTAATACTGACATTTATAAGGGGTATAACCAGATTCAACTGTCACATACGAAATACCAAAGACGTATGTGAGGGCCAAACCAGGTCTCCAGTCTGAATTCCGGTAAGGATGAACCCCGATCGTTAAATTACCCATCACATTCTCCCACCTGTCACCCAAAGTTGCGGGACGTAACTATGCAATACTCCCGTACCGTCCGTAGCATACTAACACCATGGTAAAGCTATCAATTGGTAAATTTACTTTAATACACTAACGTCGCCCGTCATAGGCAATGCCTATATCATGAATATGTCTTGGAATTTCATTAAAATTGAGTCCCGAGGACGCAATTCTAATGAAATTCTAGGGCATATTTACAGAGAGTAATAAAAAACATACTCGTAATTTGTTGGATGTTATTTTAACCGCTAGCATGCAACGAGTTAGTAGTGTTGGTAAATTAAATTGTATTACCTGTATTTGCTAGCATGCAATGAGTTAGTAGTATGTACTATATCTGTATAATCTATTTGGTACAATAAAACAAATATTGCATTCAAGAGAGAGAGAGAGTGGCTGTTATTAACTCTCGGAAAATAATTTTGACCAAGGCTAGCACCTCGGTCGACATTAATTATTACCTCTTGTTTACAATATCCATTATTACCCAACTCCCTACATAAGTTTATATTACATAGTTTTGAATATTTCCTGGATTTTGATGTGTCTGTGAAATAGTTTCACACGTCTGGGCAATAGTCCTGCGTGCCTGTTGAATAGTTAAACATTGTTACCCAGCTCCCTATATAAGTTTGTATTCCATAGTTTTCCCTTGATTTCGACGTGCCTGGACAATAGTTCCACTTGCCCGGTCAATAGGTCCGCATGACGGGCAATAGTTCCATTGCCCGGTCAATAGTTATGCGTGCCCGGTCAAGAGTTCCGAGTGCAGGGCAATTGTTCCGCGTGCTGGGCAATAGTTCTGCGTGCCCGTTCAATAGTTCTGCGTGCCGGGCAAACGTAATTTCGGTCAGTCGATGCGCCCCATGCCAAATATACGTTCATTGTGTCACATATAGTGTTACAGTTCGAGTAATAAAACATATTGCCCCTCGGTGTTGTGGTGTTGTGTACAACTCGATGCACTATTGCGGCCACAGGCAATAGTACCTCGGGTCGTCCACCACACCGAGGGGCAATCGTTTTGACATAATGTTGAAACTGTACTAAAATACCAGTATAAACAATTGTGGTATTCAACGGCGTCAGATAGTTTTAAATGTATAAATTGCAGAATTTGAATCTTTAAACATGAACATCAAATGGAAAAATACTTACTTATACTACCACAAAATCTTGCCCAATGTTTTATATATTATAAATTATTGTAACAAGTATCTACCAATTGAAACTGGTAGATGGCGACAGCTAGATCGCCACAACACAATATGTAACTTATGTGACTCGTCTGCAATAGGTGACGAGTTTAATTTTGTATTTGAATGTACGCATTTCGGCGAAATGAGAAAGAAATATTTATCAAAATATTTATGTAGACGACCGAATACTTTCAAACTAGAGAAATTATTTAATGAATCAAGGATTGGCCCGTTATGTATGTTATAGTAGCCATACTTCACGTGTTGTTTGACATATTCCATGCACTTCTATGTATTTATACATGTATACCTACCTCTTATGTCATTTGTAAAAATGATAAGAGTGAATAAACTTTTGTAAACTTGTAAGACAATCGTTTTGACTGGTCCCCGAATGACCATGGCATAACTATTTTATTACTCAGCCTGTAACACTGTATACTATTTTCACACTTAAAAATTATGACGTCATGATTTTTGTTGAAGATTACGTCATCAACTTTAATGCAATTTAAATCGGTCAGTAGATGTGCCCCACCCTAAATTGTAGCATATACAGGGCAAGCTGAGAAATACCAGATGGCCGCGACCCAAATGTCGATCCCGTTGAGGCATTTGATGGTCTCAGAGTGTATTTATTTGAAGTTTGAATTAAGGGTTGTGGAGATATAAGGTATGTAAAAGCTCTAACGCAAATTTTAAAGTCATTTGACCTTGATCTTGGGCATGTGGGCCGCATAAGTGGGCTATATATTGAAAATATGGATCATAATAAAGAATTATTTGACGTTTGAAGTAAACCGGAGTAAGTGTTGTGGAGATATAAGGTTTGTAAAACACAAATTTCAAAGTCATTTGACCTTGACCTTTGTCATGTTGACCACATGGGCAGGCTATAGAATTAAAATGTGGATACTTAAAAGGAAGTATTGGAAGTTTCAAGCAAATTGGAGTAACGATTGTGGACATATAGGAATGTAAAAACTTTAACGCAGATTTTATAATAACGCAAACTTCTAACTCATTTGACCTTGACCTTGGGGCACAGGGGACGCATGAGTGTGACACAAAATGAATATATGGATGATGACCAATAAGCATACACAGTTTCAAGCAAATCTGACTTACGGTTACAGAGATAGTAGGTATGTGAAAAGTTTACCGCAAATTTGGACAAAAACTTTATCACTTCTAAGTCATTTGACCTTGACCTTGGGATACAGGGGTCGCATGAGTAGGACACTGAATGAATATATGGATGATGACCAAAACGCATACGAGGTCTCAAGCAAATATGAGATAGTCGGTATGTGAAAATTTTAACGCAAATTTTGACAAAAACTTTAACGCAAACAAAAGTCATTTAACCTTGTACTTGGGCACATGGTCCGCATGAGTGGGACACAGCATGAATATATGGATGATGATGACTAAGCATATGAAGTTTCAAGTCAATGTGATTTATGACTGCAGAGATGTAAGGTACATTGTATTTAAAAACTTTAACACAGATTTCGGACGGTGACGTACACACGCACGTAAGGACGTCATTATGATCACTATGTCTTACTTTCCGCAAGTGGGCTCGACAAAGACAGTTATTCCATGGTCATTCCGGGAACAGTTAAACCTATTGCCCCTCGGTGCTGTGGACAACCCGATGCACCACTTTACGTTTCAGCAATGGTACCTCGGGTCGTCCAGGCCACAAGGACATGAGCGAAGCACTGGTGTAATGACCCTACATATTAGGAAACCATTTGTTTTGGAAAACCCTTTCCAAAACAAATTGTATCCAAACACATTGTTATTGTGATAAAACAGTACAGCCATACTAACCCTAAATATTGCAACACTTTTTGTTGTGGGAAACCTTATTTACAGTCTACATTCATTACCTCAACATAATTTAAGTCAAACTACTGATAACTCAAAGACAAAGTAATGGTCCCAAGTACATGTTTTCATATACCGCTGTATAAGAACTCTCGTTAAAGAAAATTTCCATTAACTCATAACGTTTCCTCAGTGCCTTGGACTTTAAGTAAACGATTGTAGACTGTACTCTGTTATTGTGATAAACCAGTACAACCATACTAACACTAAATATTTGGACACTCTTTGTTGTGGGAAACCATAATTTACAGGTGTTTTCCGGAATAAATATTGTCCGAATACATAGGGTTATTATAACATATTTTCATTTCCCAATGAAACACAGTGGAACGCAAGACGTAAATATTTGTCCATATTAACGTATTGCAAGTTCATATTGGTCAGTGTCGAAACTATGTTTCACCTCGTAAAATAGTTCCTTCTAACTCATAACAAATTTGTTTATTTAATTTATATTATTTTTTATAATTTTTGAGGTCCATATATATTGTGAGTGATTTATGTATATAATAAAAAGGTTATTTGATTTGTATGTGGATATATGCCACTCATTTCGTCGCACAACTCCAAATGTCGCGCAATATCGCACGCTACAGTACTCTTGCATATAGCCACATACAAATCAAATAACCACCTAGAATAACTAGATCGGTCAGAAAGCGAGGCTTACGGAATACCCCCCGCGTGGGCCCAGGTACCCCTAAATATTTAAAAGAAATCCAAGTGTGTGGGCTTGTGACCTTGACTCTGGGCTTAGCGGGGCGGCTCGAACGTGAATTTGTCACATGGTGATAGAGGTCCATTGGAGCAATGCGTATGTGAAGTTATAACCGATTTCTCTGAAGTTTTGTAAAGAGACTAAGTATGTGACCTTGACCTCGAGATATTTGTCACAGTATGATAGTAGAGCCTTAGAGGAATCCATGCATGAAATATTAAGAATTTTCGATGAAAGAAATAGAAGTTATAACATATTTCTCTTATGTTAAGTTTTGCAAAGATACTAAGTATGTCACCTTGACCTTGGGATCAGCGAGGGTTGGACGGTCGTATATTTGTCACAGCATGATAGTATAACCTTAGAGGAATGCACGAGTGAAATATTAAGAAGTTTCGCAGAAGGAAATAGAAGTTATAACATATTTCTCTGATGTTAAGTTTTGTAAAGAGACTAAGTATTTGACCTTGACCTTGGGATCAGCGTGGGATGGACGGTCGAGGATTTGGCACAGCATGGTAGTTGAGCATTACAGGAATGCATGTGTGAAATATTAAGCATTTTAGAAGAAAGGAAATAGAAGTTATAACAATATTTCTCTGATGTTAAATTTAGTGACGGACGGACGCACGGCGGACGGATGCACGGACGCACGGAAAGACGGACGGACGGACGGACGGACGCACGGACGGACGGACGCACGGATGCACGGACGCACGGACGCACGGACGCACGGACGCACGGACGCACGAACAACCTGACTCCAGTATAACCCCCGGGGGGTATAATTAATTACGGTACCTTTAATAGTGCACAATGGATCCTCGGGACTCCAGGTGCCATCAGCCTGACAGACGGTGGAGACATCGCCAAGCTCTACATAGCCCGTGTGACAGGAATATGTGCCAGACTGCCCAAACGTGGTTCCATCCTGCGTCACCGCTAAACCATTGGGCGGGTTCGGCAGGTTATCACAATCTGGAATGGAGATGTTCACACAATTATGGTTGTGACGCTTGTTTTCGGGGCATTGCCAATAGTCCACGTGCGCTCGCGCGGGATGTTTTGTTGCAGACGAGGTAAATAAAAACACGGCTGACCTACAGTAGCGTAACCATTTGTCAGGATTACCCCCGCGTCGGGAATTTCCGTAAACCGCATTTGTCACTAATCACGGAACCTTTCACGGTCAGTTTCCAGGACATTTTTTGAAGAAGACACCTATCTGTCAAATAGAGAAAAATATTCCACATCGCCCTTGGTCATGTCAGGTTTTAATCAAAATTGTTAGAATACCTTCAAAATGTTGTATTTCAGCTATTCCCACTTGTGTGCACTCATAAACATCATTATTGAAAAAGATTTACAAAGCATGGTTCTGTCAGTCTGCGTCACTGGGTTCTTTAGCCATTTTGAGCAGTCAATGTCATGTAAACACAGACTGGTAAATGTCAAATTACCAGAATAGAGCTTCTCATTATACTGGGGGGTCTTATATGAAAAACAATAAAAAACTAACACATAATTATATTTGATTACACAGATGTATATATAAACTCTGTGTTTTTAATAGAATGTATTGTTCTGTTGATTATAAAAATGCTCAGAATAATATTCTAAAGTTTGTAGATTGTTATTATCTTGTTGTTGGTATAAATCCTGCCTGTAGTGTGCACCATAATGAATATGGTAAAATAGCATGTACCACAAATGAAAATTAAACGTGATCTGAAAGCATCTTGCATTATGATTATTAGCCTTGTGATAACATTATTGTCATTTAAGAATGGCAAAGAAAATGGTGGATTTTGTTTTACTGTACACTCCTCTGATAATTTAGATAACCATTTTTTACTCTGATCCGATGGTGCGCCACACTACAGGATGAGAATAACTCAATAACAAAAATCCAGAGTCTAAGGTCACAGTCTATTTTCTACAAGCGCCTTGATGATACGTTAACAAAATGTACGACATGGAAAACAGCAGCACTTTTAGATAAATCTGGTTTCACAGCACTTTTACGATAAGTTTATTGTTTTAAAAAGTGTTGAATAATTGTTTTTGTATGCTTATAGCTCTAGTAACTGGCCAACGAAGGCTTATTATCCAGAACCTACTGTCTGTTCCATGAAATGCTGCCCAAGATTTATTGCTATAAAAACACCCCAAACTGCTTATTTTTTTATATAAAACAATGTAAAACTATTTTTTTAGAAATGAGCCTACTTTTTATTTCAAGAAAATCCGTCTAATAACAAAGTTATTTCGAATAAACAGTCATGGATGGGCTTTTGCCTTATAAATTCATTTCACCGAATTTTAGTTGTTGACAATAAAACAAGAAACTACTATTGCAATAATCACTTCCGGTAAACTACAACAACAACTATTATTGCGAACTGAACACAAATTCTTAATAAATTTGTTTATTAACATCATTTTCTGGCATATAACTTAAACAATTTGCATTAAAATATATCAATTAATCATTTGATCTTCATATATTTAGCGAATATCATTCATCCATAAGGTTCCAAGTCGATCTGATACTATTGCTAATACGTCCTGATGTATTGTAAATTGTGGATGCTAACGAACTTGATTCGATTAAACTCGTGATCTTCACCAACCAATCAGCATTTAGTAAACCAAGTTGTCCGCCGGAAATTCGTCCGGCAAAGAAACTGGCTCACAGGAAGTGACTGTATAATTCCGCCGGAAATGACGTATATATGGTGTTCCCAAGTCATACCATTAGAGAATGTAGATTTACACCGGTGTCGATGTGCGAGGATATGTGCAATTAATTTTGCGTGGTAGGAACAGCGTGCCAACCTCTGCTTGGCGTTGTCAATATATACGAAAGCTGTAGCAGATGATGATGACAAAATGTTGTATTTTGACCAAATTCTCGGCATTTTCTGCTGGAATTATTGTACGAACACCGAGAAATGGAGGCTTGATTCCTTTATTTTTCAACCTTGCAAGATTTGCTCTCATAAATACAAGGTTAGTGTCTTTTTTTAATGATGAAAACCAGCAAGCAGTTCGATGCTAGAAAAATGTTGAAAATCTGATCGCACGTGGACCAGGTGGCAGTACGGTGTACATTTAATAAGACGGTAGGTAGCCGGGAAGGGGGATCGGGTTGCAGTACTGTATACCTTTAATGAGACTGTATGTAGCCGGGAAGAGGAACTAGATGACAGTACAGTATACCTTTAATGAGACAGTAGGTAGCCGGTAAGAGGGACCAGGTGGCAGTACGATATTCCTTTAACGAGAAGGTAGGTAGCCGTGAAGAGGGACCAGGTGGTAGTACGGTATACCTTTAATGAGACAGACAGTAGCCGGGAAGGGGACCAGGTGGCAGTAATGTATTGCATTAATGAGACGGTAGATAGCCGGGAAGGAGAACCAGGTGGCAGTACGGTATACTTTAATGAAACAGTAGGTACCCGGGAAGGGAACCAGGTCGCAGGAATGTATATCTTTAATGACAAGGTAGGTAGCCGTGAAGAAGGACCCGGTGGTAGTACGCTATATCTTTAATTAGACAGTAGGTAGCCGGGAAGAGGGAACAGGTGACACTACGGTTTACTTTTAATGAGAAAGTAGGTGACTGGGAAGAGGGACCAGGTGGCAGTACGGTATAACTTAAATGAGAGAGTAGGTTGTCGGGAAGCGGGATCCGGTGGCAGTATGGTATACCTTCAATGAGACGGTAGGTAATCGGGAAGAGGGACTAGGTGGCAGTACGGTATACCTTTAATGAGACGGTAGGTAGCCGGGAAGACAGACCAGGTAGCAGTATGGTATTCCTTTAATAAGTCAGTAGGTAGCCGGGAAGAGTGACCAGGTGGCAGTACGGTATACCTTTAATGAGACAGTAGGTAGCCGGGACGGGGATCAGGTGGCAGTATGGTATACCTTTAATGTATACCTTTAATGAGAAGGTAGGTAGCCGTGAAGACAGACCAGGTGTCAGTATGGTATTCCTTTAATGAGACAGTAGGTAGCCGAGAAGAGTGACCAGGTGGCAGTACGGTATACCTTTAATGAGACAGTAGGTATCCCGGAAGAGGGATCAGGTGGCAGTACGGTATACCTTTAATGAGACAGTAGGTAGCGGGAAGACGACCCCGGTGGCAGTACGGTATACCTTTAATGAGACCGTATGTAGCTGGAAGAGGGACCGGGTGGCAGTATGGTATACCTTTAATGAGACAGAAGGTAGCAGGGAAGAGGGAACAAGTGGCAGTATGGTATACCTTTAATGAGACAGCAGGTAACCGGGAAGGTGAACCATATGGCAGTACGGTATACCTTTAATGATACAGTAGGTAACTGGGAAGAGGGACAAGGTGGCAGTATTCTATGCCATTAATGGGACAGTAGGTAGCCGGAAAGAGGCAACAACAGGTGGAAGTACGGTTTTCTTTTAATGAGACAGTAGGTGACTGGGAAGAGGGACCAGGTGGCCGTACGGTATACCTTTAATCAGACAGCAAATAGCTGGGAAGAGGGACCCGGTGGCAGTACGGTATACCTTTAATGAGAGAGTAGGTAACCGGGAAGAGTGACTAGGTGGCAGTACGGTATACCTTTAATGAGACGGTAGGTAGCCGGGAAGAGGGACCAGGTTGCAGTATGGTATTCCTTTAATGAGACAGTAGGTAGCCGGGAATAGACCAGGTGGCAGTACGGTATACCTTTAATGAGACAGTAGGTAGCCGGGAAGAGGGACCCGGTGGCAGTACGGTATACCTTTAATGAGAGAGTAGGTAACCGGGAAGAGTGACTAGGTGGCAGTACGGTATACCTTTAATGAGACGGTAGGTAGCCGGGAAGAGGGACCAGGTTGCAGTATGGTATTCCTTTAATGAGACAGTAGGTAGCCGGGAAGAGTGACCAGGTGGCAGTACGGTATACCTTTAATGAGACAGTAGGTAGCCGGGACGGGGATCAGGTGGCAGTATGGTATACTGTAGGTAGCCGGGAAGACAGCCCATGTGTCAGTATGGTATTCCTTTAATGAGACAGTAGGTAGCCAGGAAGTGGTATCAAATGGCAATACGGTATACCTTTAATGTGACAGCAGGTAGCTGGAAGACGGACCCGGTGGTAGTACGGTATACCTTTTATGAGACAGTTGATAACCGGGAAGAGGGACCAGGTGGCAGTATTGTATACCTTCAATGTGACAGTAGGTAGTCGGGAAGATGGAACAGGTGGCAGTACGGTTTACCTTTAATGAGACAGTAGGTGACCGGGAAGAGGGGTCAGGTGGCAGTACGGTATACCTTTAATGAGACAGCAGATAGCTGGGAATTGGGACCCGGTGGCAGTATGGTATACCTTTCATAAGACAGTAGGTAGCCGGGAAGAGGAATGAGGGATCTGGTGGCACTACGATATATGTTTAATGAGACGGTAGGTAGACGGGAAGAGGGACAGGGTGACACGGTATACCTTTAATGAGACGATAGGTAGCGGGGAAGAGGGACCAGGTGGTAGTACGGTATTCCTTTAATGAGACGATAGGTAGCCGGGAAGAGGGACCAGGTGGTAGTACGGTATTCCTTTAATGAGACAGTAGGTAGCCGGGAAGAGGGAGCATGTGGCAGTACGGTATACCTTTAATGACACAGTAGGTAACCGGGAAGAGGGACCAGGTGGATGCATGGTATACCTTTAATGAGACAGTGGGTAGCTGGAAGACGGACCCGGTGGCAGTACGGTATACCATTAATGAGACGGTAGGTAGCCATCAAGAGGGATCAGGTGGCAGTGAGGTATACCTTTAATGAGACAGTAGGTAGCCGGGAAGAGGGATCAGGTGGTAGTACGGTATACATTTAATGAGTCAGTAGGTAGCCTGGAAGAGGGACTAGGTGGTAGTACGGTATACCTTTAATGAGACAGTAGGTAGCCAGGAAGAGGGACCAGATGGCAGTACGGTATACCTTTAATGAGACGGTAGGTGACCGGGAAGACGGATAACTTGGCAGTACGGTATACCTTTAATGAGACAGTAGGTAGCCAGGAAGAGGGACCAGGTGGCAGTAGGGTATACCTTTAATGAGACAGTAGGTAGCCAGGAAGAGTGACCAGGTTGTAGTACGGTATACTTTTAATAAGACAGTCGGTAGCCGGGAAGAGGGACTAGGTGGTAGTACGGTATGCTTTTAATGAGAAAGTAGGTAGTGGGGAAGAGTGACCAGGTGGCAGTACGGTATACCTTTAATGAGATGGTAGGTAGCCGGGAAGAGGGACAAGGTGACAGTACGGTATAACTTTAATGAGACTGTAGGTAGCCGGGAAGAGGGACCAGGTGGAAGTATGTTATACCTTTAATGAGACTGTAGGTAGCCGGCAGTAGGGACTAGGAGGTAGTACGGTATACCTTTAATGAGACCGTAAGTAGCCGGCAAGAGTGACCAGGTGACTGTACGGTATACCTTTAATGAGATAGTATGTAGCCAGGAAGAGTGACCAGGTGGCAGTACAGTATACCTTTAATGAGACAGTAGGTAGCCGCAAAGTGTGACCAGGTGGTAGTACGGTATACTTTTAATGAGATGGTAGATAGCCGGGAAGAGGGACCAGATGGCAGTACGGTATACCTTTAATGACATGGTAGGTAACTGGGAAGAGGGGCCAGGTGGCAGTACGGTAAACCTTTAATCAGACAGTAGGTAGCCAGGAAGATTGACCAGGTGGCAGTACGGTATACTTTTAATGAGACAGTAGGTAGCCGGGAGTAGGGACTAAATGGTTGTACGGTATACCTTTAATGATACAGTAGGTAGTCGTGAAGAGTGACCAGGTGGTAGTACGGCATACCTTTAATGAGACAGTAGGTCGCCAGGAAGAGGGACCAGGTGGCAGTACGGTATACCTTTAATGAGATGGTAGGTAGCCGGGAAGAGGGACCAAATGGCAGTACGGTATTCCTTTAATGAGACAGTAGGTAGCCGGGAGTAGGGAGTAGGTGGTAGTACGGTATACCTTTCATGAGACAGTAGGTAGCCGGGAAGAGTGACCAGGTGGTAGTACGGTATACCTTTAATGAAACCGTTGGTAGCCAGAAAGACTGACCAGGTTGCAGTACGGTATACCTTATATGAGATGGTAGGTAGCCGGGAAGAGGGACCATGTGGCAGTACGGTATACTTTTAGTGAGACAGTAGGTAAACAAAGTGTGACCAGGTGGTAGTACGGTATACTTTTAATGAGATGGTAGATAGCCGGGAAGAGGGACCAGGTGGCAGTACGGTATACCTTTAATGAGACTGTAGGTAGCTGGTAAGAGGGACCAGGTGGCAGTACGGTATACCTTTAATGAGACAGTAGGTAGCTGATAAGAGGGACCAGGTGGCAGTACGGTATACCTTTAATGAGATGGTAGGTAGCCGGGAAGAGGGACCAGGTGGCAGTACGGTAAACCTTTAATCAGACAGTAGGTAGCCAGGAAGATTGACCAGGTGGCAGTACGGTATACTTTTATTTTAATGAGACAGTAGGTAGCCGGGAGTAGGGACTAATAAATGGTTGTACGGTATACCTTTAATGATACAGTAGGTAGCCGAGAAGAGTGACGAGGTGGTAGTACGGTATACCTTTAATGAGACAGTAGGTCGCCAGGAAGAGGGACCAGGTGGCAGTACGGTATACCTTTAATGAGATGGCAGGTAGCCGGGAAGAGGGACCATGTGGCAGTACGGTATACCTTTAATGAGACAGTAGGTAGCCGGGAAGAGTGACCAGGTGGTAGTGCGGTATACCTTTAATGAGACCGTAGGTTAGCCAGGAAGACTGACCAGTGGCAGTACGGTATACCTTTCATGAGATGGTAGGTAGCCGGGAATAGGGACCAGGTGGCAGTACGGTATACCTTTAGTGAGACAGTAGGTAGCCGCAAAGTGTGACCAGGTGGTAGTACGGTATACGTTTAATGAGATGGTAGATAGCCGGGAAGGGGGACCAGGTGGCAGTACGGTATACCTGTAATGAGACAGTAGGTAGCCAGGAAGAGGTGACCAGGTGGCAGTACGGTATACCTTTAATGAGACAGTAGGTAGCCAGGAAGAGTGACCAGGTGGCAGTACGGTATACCTTTAATGAGACAGTAGGTAGCCAGGAAGAGGGACCAGGTGGCAGTACGGTATACCTTTAATGAGGCGGTAGGTGGCCGGGAAGACGGATAGCTTGGCAGTACGGTATACCTTTAATGAGACAGTAGGTATCCAGGAAGAGGGACCAGGTGGCATTAGGGTATACCTTTAATGAGACAGTAGGTAGCCAGGAAGAGTGACCAGGTAGTAGTACGGTATACCTTTAATAAGACAGTCGGTAGCCGGGAAGAGGGACTAGGTGGTAGTACGGTATGCTTTTATTGAGAAAGTAGGTAGTGGGGAAGAGTAACCAGGGTGGCAGTACGGTATACCTTTAATGAGACGGTAGGTAGCCGGGAAGAGGGACCAGGTGGCAGTACGGTATACCTTTAATGAGACAGTAGGTAGCCGGGAAGAGGGACCAGGTGGCAGTACGGTATACCTTTAATGAGACGGTAGGTAGCCGGGTATGAGGGACCAATTGGCAGTATGTTATACATTTAATGAGACAGTAGGTAGCCGGCAGTAGGGACTAGCTGGTAGTACGGTATACCTTTAATGAGACCGTAGTAGCCGGCAAGAGTGACCAGGTGACAGTACGGTATACCTTTAATGAGACAGTAGGTAGCCGCAAAGTGTGACCAGGTGGTAGTACGGTATACTTTTATGAGATGGTAAATAGCCGGGAAGAGGGACCAGGTGGCAGTACAGTATACCTTTAATGAGATGGTAGGTAGCCGGGAAGAGGGACCAGGTGGCAGTACGGTAAACCTTTAATCAGACAGTAGGTAGCCAGGAAGATTGACCAGGTGGCAGTACGGTATACTTTTAATGAGACAGTAGGTAGCCGGGAGTAGGGACTAAATGGTTGTACGGTATACCTTTAATGATACAGTAGGTAGCCGAGAAGAGTGACGAGGTGGTAGTACGGTATACCTTTAATGAGACAGTAGGTCGCCAGGAAGAGGGACCAGGTGGCAGTACGGTATACCTTTAATGAGATGGCAGGTAGCCGGGAAGAGGGACCATGTGGTAGTACGGTATACCTTTAATGAGACAGTAGGTAGCCGGGAAGAGTGACCAGGTGGTAGTGCGGTATACCTTTAATGAGACCGTAGGTAGCCAGGAAGACTGACCAGGTGGCAGTACGGTATACCTTTCATGAGATGGTAGGTAGCCGGGAATAGGGACCAGGTGGCAGTACGGTATACCTTTAGTGAGACAGTAGGTAGCCGCAAAGTGTGACAGGTGGTAGTACGGTATACGTTTAATGAGATGGTAGATAGCCGGGAAGGGGGACCAGGTGGCAGTACGGTATACCTGTAATGAGACAGTAGGTAGCCAGGAAGAGTGACCAGGTGGCAGTACGGTATACCTTTAATGAGACAGTAGGTAGCCAGGAAGAGTGACCAGGTGGCAGTACGGTATACCTTTAATGAGACAGTAGGTAAGCCAGGAAAGGAAGAGGGACAGGTGCAGTACGGTATACCTTTAATGAGGCGGTAGGTGGCCGGGAAGACGGATAGCTTGGCAGTACGGTATACCTTTAATGAGACAGTAGGTATCCAGGAAGAGGGACCAGGTGGCATTAGGGTATACCTTTAATGAGACAGTAGGTAGCCAGGAAGAGTGACCAGGTAGTAGTACGGTATACCTTTAATAAGACAGTCGGTAGCCGGGAAGAGGGACTAGGTGGTAGTACGGTATGCTTTTATTGAGAAAGTAGGTAGTGGGGAAGAGTAACCAGGTGGCAGTACGGTATACCTTTAATGAGATGGTAGGTAGCCGGGAAGAGGGACCAGGTGGCAGTACGGTATACCTTTAATGAGATGGTAGGTAGCCGGGAAGAGGGACCAGGTGGCAGTACGGTATACCTTTAATGAGATGGTAGGTAGCCGGGAAGAGGGACCAATTGGCAGTATGTTATACATTTAATGAGACAGTAGGTAGCCGGCAGTAGGGACTAGCTGGTAGTACGGTATACCTTTAATGAGACCGTAAGTAGCCGGCAAGAGTGACCAGGTGACAGTACGGTATACCTTTAATGAGACAGTAGGTAGCCGCAAAGTGTGACCAGGTGGTAGTACGGTATACTTTTAATGAGATGGTAAATAGCCGGGAAGAGGGACCAGGTGGCAGTACAGTATACCTTTAATGAGATGGTAGGTAGCCGGGAAGAGGGACCAGGTGGCAGTACTGTAAACCTTTAATCAGACAGTAGGTAGCCAGGAAGATTGACCAGGTGCCAGTACGGTATACTTTTAATGAGACAGTAGGTAGCCGGGAGTAGGGACTAAATGGTTGTACGGTATACCTTTAATGATACAGTAGGTAGTCGTGAAGAGTGACCAGGTGGTAGTACGGTATACCTTTAATGAGACAGTAGGCCGCCAGGAAGAGGGACCAGGTGGCAGTACGGTATACCTTTAATGAGATGGTAAGTAGCCGGGAAGAGGGACCATGTGGCAGTACGGTATTCCTTTAATGAGACAGTAGGTAGCCGGGAGTAGGGAGTAGGTGGTAGTACGGTATACCTTTCATGAGACAGTAGGTAGCCGGGAAGAGTGACCAGGTGGTAGTACGGTATACCTTTAATGAAACCGTAGGTAGCCAGAAAGACTGACCAGGTTGCAGTACGGTATACCTTATATGAGATGGTAGGTAGCCGGGAAGAGGGACCATGTGGCAGTACGGTATACTTTTAGTGAGACAGTAGGTAAACAAAGTGTGACCAGGTGGTAGTGCGGTATACTTTTAATGAGTTGGTAGATAGCCGGGAAGAGGGACCAGGTGGCAGTACGGTATACCTTTAATGAGACTGTAGGTAGCTGGTAAGAGGGACCAGGTGGCAGTACGGTATACCTTTAATGAGACAGTAGGTAGCTGATAAGAGGTACCAGGTGGCAGTACGGTATACCTTTAATGAGATGGTAGGTAGCCGGGAAGAGGGACCAGGTGGCAGTACGGTAAACCTTTAATCAGACAGTAGGTAGCCAGGAAGATTGACCAGGTGGCAGTACGGTATACTTTTAATGAGACAGTAGGTAACCGGGAGTAGGGATTAAATGGTTGTGCGGTATACCTTTAATGATACAGTAGGTAGCCGAGAAGATTGACGAGGTGGTAGTACGGTATACCTTTAATGAGACAGTAGTTCGCCAGGAAGAGGGACTAGGTGGCAGTACGGTATACCTTTAATGAGATGGCAGGTAGCCGGGAAGAGGGACCATGTGGCAGTACGGTATACCTTTAATGAGACAGTAGGTGGCCGGGAGTAGGGAGTAGGTGGTAGTACGGTATACCTTTCATGAGACAGTAGGTAGCCGGGAAGAGTGACCAGGTGGTAGTGCGGTATAACTTTAATGAGACCGTAGGTAGCCAGGAAGACTGACCAGGTGGCAGTACGGTATACCTTTCATGAGATGGTAGGTAGCCGGGAAGAGGGACCATGTGGCAGTACGGTATACCTTTAGTGAGACAGTAGGTAGCCGCAAAGTGTGACCAGGTGGTAGTACGGTATACGTTTAATGAGATGGTAGATAGCCGGGAAGGGGGACCAGGTGGCAGTACGGTATACCTTTAATGAGATGGTAGGTAGCCGGGAAGAGGGACCAGGTGGCATTACGGTATACCGTTAATCAGACAGTAGGTAGCCAGGAAGATTGACCAGGTGGCAGTACGGTATACTTTTAATGATACAGTAGGTAGCCGGGAGTAGGGACTAGGTTGTTGTACGGTATACCTTTAATGAGACAGTAGGTAGCCTGGAAGAGGGACCAGGTGGCAGTACGGTATACCTTTAATGAGATGTTAGGTAGCCGGGAAGAGGGACCATGTGCCAGTACGGTATACCTTTAATCAGACAGTAGGTAGCCGGAAAGTGTGACCAGGTTGTAGTACGGTGTACTTTTAATGAGATGGTAGATAGCCAGGAAGAGGGACCATATTGCAGTACGGTATACCTGTAATGAGACTGTAGGTAGCCTGGAAGAGGGACCAGGTGCCAGTACGGTATACCTTTAATGAGATGGTAGGTAGCCGGGAAGAGGGACCAGGTGGCAGTACGGTATACCTTTACTGAGACTGTAGGTAGCTGGTAAGAGGGACCAGGTGGCAGTACGGTATACATTTAATGAGTCAGTAGGTAGCCTGGAAGAGGTACTAGCTGGTAGTACGGTATACCTTTAATGAGACAGTAGGTAGCCAGGAAGAGGGACCAGGTGGCTGTACGGCATACCTTTAATGAGACAGTAGGTAACCGGGAGTAGGGATTATGTGGTAGTACGGTATACCTTTAATGAGACAGTAGGTAGCCGAGAGGAGTGACCAGGTGGTAGTACGGTATACCTTTAATGAGACAGTAGGTAGCAGGGAAGAGGGACCAGGTGACAGTACGGTATACCTTTAATAAGACGGTAGGTGGCCGGGAAGACGAATAACTTGGGAGTACGGTATACCTTTAATGAGACAGTAGGTAGCCAGGAAAAGTGACCAGGTGGCATTACGGTATACCTTTAATGAGACAGAAGGTAGCCGAGAAGAGGGACTAGGTTGTAGTACGGTACACCTTTAATGAGACTGTAGGTAGCCAGGAAGAGGGACCAGATGGCAGTACGGTATACCTTTAATGAGACAGTAGGTAGCCCGCAAGAGTGACCAGGTGGCATTACGGTATACCTTTAATGAGACAATAGGTAGCCGGGAAGAGGGACTAGGTGGTATTACGGTATACCTTTAATGATACAGTAGGTAGCCGAGAAGAGTGACGAGGTGGTAGTACGGTATACCTTTAATGACACAGTAGGTAGCCTGGAAGAGTGACCAGGTGTTAGTACGGTATACCGTTAAAGAGACAGTAGGTAGCCAGGAAGAGGGACCATGTTGCAGTACGGTAGACCTTTAATGAGATGGTAGGTAGCCGCGAAGAGGGACCAGGTGGCAGTACGGTACACCTTTAATCAGACAGTAGGTAGCCGGAAAGTGTGACCAGGTGGTAGTACGGTATACTTTTAATGAGATCGTAGATAGCCGGGAAGAGGGACCATATTGCAGTACGGTATACCTGTAATGAGACTGTAGGTAGCCGGGAAGAGGGACCAGGTGGCAGTATGGTATACCTTTAATGAGACAGTATGTAGCCAGGAAGAGTGATCAGGTGGCAGTACGGTATACCTTTAATGAGTCTGTAGGTAGCCGGGAGTAGGGACTAGGTGGTAGTACGGTATACCTTTAATCAGACAGTAGGTAGCCGGGAAGAGGGACCAGGTGGCATTATGGTATACCTTTAATGACACAGTAGGTAGCCGGGAAGGGGGACCAGGTGGCAGTACGGTATACCTTTAATGCGACAGTAGGTAGCCGGGAAGGGGGACCAGGTGGCAGTATGGTATACCTTTAATGCGACAGTTGGTAATCTGGTAGACGGACCATTTGCCGTCATCCTGGCAGGCAGTGGTTTTGTCTCCCACAAGGGCGTACCCAGTGGTACAGCTGAAACTGGCTTGATCACCATACTTTGTTGCTGAAAAAATCACTCTCCCATTCAGTGGCTCCGTAGGATCACCGCAATCTGTAAATAAGTACTCACTAATTTGTGGCTGTGACATGAGAAATGGGGCTTATGGAATTTGTGAGCAGTGTATCAGTATCCTGATAATGATCTATACTGCTGTGAGAAGCATGATGGGTGATTCATTGATGGAATGGTGAACAGTGCATATCCAGATGCACTGTGATGCTGATCTGGGGCTACACTGGTCACAAAACCCATAAGCCCCATTCTCCAGTCACAGATGTATACAATATTTTGTAATGTGTCTATTCAGGGCCAAAGCAACATTTAGGTACAAAATAGTGTTTTAATTGAGGCATAAAAATGGCATATGTAACTATGACTGGAGAAATGGGGCTTATGTGTTTTGAGCCCAGTGTAGCCCCAGTGTGCTAGAACACCAGACAAGTATCCACAAAGCAAATAAGCCCTATTTCTCCAGTTACATCTGACAAAGATGTAGCAGCTTCATTCAAAACAATCAGGCCTAAAATACCAGCATATATTTTACCGGCGAATGGACCATATGATGTAGTCAGTGTTTTCCACATACCCTTGATGGTACACGTTGGGTCTGCAGCCGTCCATGTTTGATCAGCCTGACATGTGGAGGTGGGATCTCCCAAGACTTCAAACCCGGGGATGCACACGTATACGGCCTCCTGACTAAATGTCGTGCCGTCTGGAGTCTCAGCTATTCCGTTAGTGGGATTATCAGGGGGGCCACAATCTGAAATTAAGGCAGCATTGTAAGTGTTATAAGTCGTGTGAATAACACCCACAACTCCTCGCTGATTTGGTTTCAATGTCATTTTTCGCTGAAGATAATGCCTAAACTACAGCAGAATATCTCTAAATGGGACATTCAAAAATCTTCCCTGATTTGGTTTCAGTGTCGCTTTTCCATAAAGATAATGTCTGTTCGTGATCGCAAAGCAGACAAACATGTTTTGGAATTCACACGAATTCACACAGACCTGAATTACAGTGAAACCTCTCTCTACACCGGACACCCAGGGGTCCTCCAGGCAATGTTAAATTTGGTTATTTTTGCTAATCATACACGAACAACGTGTGTTAGGGTGTCACAGTGTGCGTGGTGATTATACGAGTGTGCAATGCGGAAACTAACTTATAATACAAGAATTCTGCCACGGAAGCGGTGTCGCGCCTGCCGAGGCATTTGACCGTAACATGATCATGTGCATGTGCTAAAGTGAGCATCACGAAAACCGTCAGAGAAGTGCATGTTTAAAATACGAAAAATGTCAAGGTTGAATAAACTTTGTGAAATGGCTAAGTGTTTCCAAAACCATGTTAAGGTCAAAATGGACAAGGCCATGGTAATGGTGGCATGAGTGTGTTCCAAATGCTTCCATGTAGCAAGTGTCCAAATAGTGAAGCATTCCATCAAGTAATATTAATGTTATACGATGAGGAAGAAACTATTTGAAGTGTTTCCGCAAAAATGTGAAGGTAAAAGAGGTCAAGGTCATGTTAATAGGGGCGTGAGTGTGTTGCAAATGCTCACATGTATCAAGTGTCCAAATATTGAAGCAATATGTCGAGTAATATTAATGTTATATCATGATGAAGAAACTTGTACAAACTTTTTGACGCAAAAATGGCTAAGTGTTTCCACAAAAATGTGAGGTAAAAAGGTCAAGGACATGTTAATGGTGGCATGATTGTGTTTCAAGTGCTCACATATATCAAGTGTCCAATATTTAAGCAATCCGGTAAAAAGGTCAAGGACATGTTAATGGTGGCATGATTGTGTTTCAAGTGCTCACATATATCAAGTGTCCAATATTTAAGCAATCTGTCAAGTAAAATTAAAGTTATACCATGATGACGAAGCTTGTGCAAACTTTTTGACGCAAAAAAAATGGCTAGGCGTTTCCGTAAAAAAGGTCCAGGTCATGTTAATGGCGGCATGTGTGTGTTTCCAATGCTCATATGTAGCAAGTGTCCAAATATTGAAGCAATCCATCCAGTAATATTAAAGTTATAGCATGATGACGAAGCTTGTACAAACTTTTTGACATTTCGGAAGACGTCGGAAAAAGCGGCGACTTCTGCTAAAGCAGGTGAGACATAAACTTTTGAAGAAGTTTGAGCGGTTGTATCTTTGTGTCTTATCTGCAGCAAAGTGGTATTCAATAATAACCATCAATTGGTGAAAGGGACTATGTCACTACTCCCATCATCAGACATTTTTGAAAACCAATAGGCTTCTTCGTCTTGCAGTGATAAACATGTATATCAAATTTGGTTACGATCTGTCAAGTATAACCTTGAGTTATAGCGTGGACAATGATAGAGAGTGCGAAAAGAAACAAGAATTCCGCCACAGAAGTGGTGTCGCACATGCAGTAGCATGATCATGGGCATGTGCTAAGTGCATGCACGAAAAAGGTCAAGGTTGAAGAATCTTTTTTGACATAACAAAATAGCTACCGGCAAGCGTTTCCACAACGATGGGAAGGTCAAAAAGATCAAGGTCATGTTAATGGTGGCATGAATGTGTTCCAACTGCTTACATATATCAAGTGTCCAATATTGAAACAATCCGTCAAGTAATATGAATGTTATACGATGATGAAGAAACTTGTACAAACTTTTTGATACAAACAAGAATTCCGCCACGGAAGTAGAGTCGCGAATGCAAATGCCTTGTCGGTACAAAACAATGTTGTAGCAGGAATTTTGTTAAAGTTTCTGCATTACTTTGACATGGACATGCATATCATGTGGTCACACATTGATTAACCTATTTCATGCTGAGGATACGTCATTTTGTTTATGGAAAATCCTAAATATTTGTTATGTCCTTCCAATTATATGTCGTGACCACCATTTGCACAATCTCGCCGAGACGGTTCAAATGAGTGGTCACAACATATACTTTCATTGACAAAATATAAATAAAACATTAAAATAATTCATACCCGTAAAGATGTATTTCGAATGTAATTGGTTAATGGTGTAACAGCTAAGGTCATATTAGGCTGGGTCAACAGGGTGAAACCCATTATGGAACCTATATGGAATTCAGAACTTGAGAAAAATATTTATTCAGCCCTGGAAATAGAATAACATGACCTGGTGCGAGGTTCTCACCACACTCAAGTAACTATAGCCCCATCCTCAAAAAGTATTGGGATGAACCATATTGCTAAATTATGCTGAAATTACCCCATGTTAGATTGTCCACGTGCGATTACACCTATACGGGAGCATATGACTAACATATGAATGTACATGTGTACAAAACTTTACAAATGCACTATCACTATATCCCACTATATCCCACCATGCCTGTCTGTCATGTTTGGTCAGTTTCCCGAGGAAACGATCACCAATAGCAAAATCAAACAACGTATGGATGGCAAACGACAATATGAATATACGGAAGGTCACAATATTGTCCGTCGATGTGTAGCCTGTATACAGGGGGGTGTTTAACTTCATGGAAAAAGAAGTCATTTGACCTTGATCTTAGGCATGTGGGCCGCATGGGTGGGTTAAGTATGAAACAAGAGTTGACAGAAGACAACAAAGCTCGCCCGTTGGCAGCCTTCACTCAAACTTGGCACAGAAATATAAACAAGAGGGTCATGATGGCCCTAATTCGCTCACCTGACTTCATGAACACCAGAGGAGAATGTGGCAATGAGTTTATATGTGTTTTAAACAAATTGTGCTATTTTTAGATAGCAGTCATCTTGGATTAAGCGATTACTCTCATTTTACCAAATCTGAAAAAGCTTCACTCAAGGATCTTAATTTACTATGAAGTTTAGCCAGCATCGGCCATGTAGTTCCTGGGAAAAAATCTTGAATAAATGGACCTTTTGGCGGCCATCATGGATGGCATAATCATCAAATTAAGACAAATATTGCACCAAAGCAATCGCCTCATCGATACCTTCAATTTGATATATGACATGAGCATATTCGGTTAACAATAAAATTTGAACCCAATTTGACCTCGGGGTCACCATTTTAACACCTTTGGAAGAGCATTCTACATCGATCATTCCTACCAAGTTTCGTTGAAATCCGGCTGGCGGTTCATGAGAAGAAGATTTTTTAAGAATTTGTGCTATTTTTAGACGGCGGCCATTTGGTTTAGCGACGACATCCGTTTTAACAAATCTGAAAAGGCTTCACCCAATGGACCATAACTGTGAAGTTTGGCCAACATCGGCCAAGCTGTTCGTGTGAAGAAGAATTTTGAAATCTCTAATAAAAGAACGACCTTTTGACTTTTCGGCGGTCATCTTGAATGACATAACCATCCCAGTTCCAGTTCGACAAAAATAATGCACCTGAGTGATCGCCTCGTTGATACCTTCGATTTGATATATAACAGGACCATATTCGGTCAAAAATAAAGGGGCGGGCGGTGGGTCATGGATTTGCTATAGCACGATAGAGTATCATCAGATGAATGCATGTATGAAATATCAAGGCGTTCCATGAAAGGAAACAAATGTTATAAGACATTTACCCCGAACGTTAAGTTTATGAATGTGCTAAGTTTGTGACCTTGACCTTGGGGTAAGGGTTGGGAAACAGAAAGGAAACAGAAGTTATAAGACATTTACTCCAACGTTAAGTTTGTGGACGCCGACGACGCCGACGACACCGACGACGCCGATGACACCGGGGGTATGCGATAAGTTGGATACAGCATGAGTGTGATACAGTATGAATATATGGATGATGACTAATAAGCATATGAAGTTTCAAGTCAATGTGATTTAGTACAGCAGAGATATAAGGTATTTAAAAACTTTAACGCAGATTTCGGACGGACGTCCGGAAGGACGGACGCACGGACTGACGCACGGACACCCGGACGTCATTGTGATCACTATGTCTCGCTTTCCACAAGCGGGCTCGACAAAAAAGCAGGCGCGACAAAAATGGCTAAGTGTTTCCGCAACAAGGTGAAGGTAAAAAAGGTGAAGGTCATGTTAATGTCGGCATGAGTGTGTTCCTAATGGTTACATGTATCAAGTGTCCAAACATTGAATGAATGCGTCAAGTAATATGAAAGCTATAGCATGATGACGAAGCTTGTTTGGACAAAAAATGGCTAAGTGTTTCAGCAAAAAAATGAATGTAAAAAAGGTCATGTGAATGGCGGAATTAGTGTGTTCCAAATGCATACATGTATCAAGTGCCCAAACATTGAATGAATGCGTCAAGTAATATGAAAGTTATAGCAGGATGGGGAAACTTGTACAATGTTTTTGACGCAAAAAATGTTAGTAAAAAATGTAAAGGTCATGTTAATGGCAGCATGAGTGTGTTTCAAATGCTTACATGCACCAAGTGTCCAAACTTTGAAGCCATCCATTAAGTAATATTAATGTTATACGATGATGAAAACAACTTGTACAAACATTTTTACGCAACAAAATGGCTAAATGTTTCCGCGAACATGTGAAGATAAAAACAAAGTCAAGGTCATGTTAATGGCGACAGAAGTGTGTTCCAAATGCTCACATGTATCAAGAGTCCAAATATTGAAGCAACCCGTCAAGTAATATTAAAGTTATATCATGATGACGAAGCTTGTACAAACGTTTTGACATTTCGGACGACGACGACTTTGACGACAACGGGAAAAGCGTTCTGCTAGAGCAGGCATGACAAAAATGGCCACCAAGGTGAGATACGTCATCGGAAATAGGCTTCTTCGTCTTGCTGTGATAAACATGTATACCGAATTTGGTTATGATTGGTCAAGGATACAAAGTGCGAAAATTCAAAATTCCCGCCAAAGAGAGATCAGTTATCGGATTTTTTTGAAAATGAATAGGCTTCTCCGTCTTGCCATGATAAGCATGTATATCGAATCTAGTTACGATCGTTAAAGTAGAACTTGAGTTATTGTGTGGACAAGGATACAGAGTGCGAAAATTAACAAGAGTTGTCAGCAGATGGTGCTTTAGATTAATGAATATCAAGAAGCTGTGTGAAAGGAAACAGAAATTATAAAAAATTTCGCTCAATGTTAAGTTTGGGAAAGCGCTAAGATTGTGATTTTACCTTGGGGTTAGCGGGGATCTGAAGGTCGTGGATTTGGCATGGCATGATAGAGAATTATTAGATGAAGGGCTGTGTAAACTATCAAGAAGAGCGGTGAAATGTTAAGTTTATGAATCTAGGAGTTAGCGAAGGGTCTATGGGTCGTGGATTTGTCACAGCATGATAGAGAATCATTAGAGAAAGACATGTGTGAAATATCAAAATGTTTCGTGAAAGGAAACAGAAATTATAATAAATTTTCCCCAACGTTAAGTTTTTGAAAGCACAAAGACTGACCTTTATCTTGGGGGTTAGCAGGGGTCTGAGAGTAAATTTTCCCCAACCTTAAGTTTATGAAAGCACTAAGACTGTGAACTTGACCTTGGGGTTAGCGGGGGTCTGAGCGTCATGGATTTGTCACAGCATGATGTAGAATTATTGGATAAAGGCATGTGTGAAATATTAAAACATTTGATGAAAACAATTTTTTTTATAATATTTCCCCCAACGTTAAGTTTTTTAATCAACGGGACGGGAAATATGACGTCAGGGGTATGCCATAAGCACACCTTTCTTCGAAAGGCGGGCTAAAAATTGCCGGCAAGGGGAGAGTTTTGAAAATGAATAGGCTTCTTCGTTTTGCCGTGATAAACATGAAAACAGAATTATGTTAAGTATTCACCTTGTACTGGTGGGCGGGCACAGCTTGTCCACGTTCTACTTGACTTATTTGCAAACTCTGTTTATTTTTCAGTATTATAAACAATTAGGTTCAGAAAAATATACAAATCTACAATTAAATTATTTTTTTTGTATATGTATGGTGTTTCATATCTGAGATCCAGTGCCTTTAACCCATAGAATGTGCGGAAACAAAAATTGACGTGACGTCTGCTGTTGTTTTATATTTAGTCTGCTTTCTCAATAAAAACATGGCTTTAGAATCATTTCCATTTGAAATGATTCTGAAGTGATATCAAACCAAGTTGTTGATACGAAAAATGGAAAATAAACAGCAGACAACAACATTGAATTTAGCGTTGTAAGGTTAATGAGATATTCAGTGTGAACATAAAACACATACAATATCACATGTAGAGTGCTATATATCTGTTTTGTTATGTAAAATCTACTGTAAAACTTACGTTTATGTTACAAAACCACACACTCCCATATCCCGCTATCATACGTTTGTGAAACGTTATGTCACATGGCTACGAAACCAAGTGATCCCATATCCCGCTATCTTACGTTTGTGACAAGTTATGTGACTTGGCTACGAAACCATGTGATCCCATATCCCGCTATCATACGTTTGTGACAAGTTATGTGACTTGGATACGAAACCATGTGATCCCATATCCCGCTATCATACGTTTGTGACAAGTTATGTGACTTTGCTACGAAACCATGTGATCCCATATCCCATATTTTACTAAAATGTTTACCTTGGTTATATGTTCTTCACACTGGCATGGAAGCAGCAAGCATTGGCGTGATTTAGATGTATTCGTTGCAAATTCGGATCAAACGTTTGCGCTGAATTAACAGGTACTTTCATTTGTCCGATAAACTGATTGTCCGGATAACTGGTATGATTGTAGGAATATTTTTCTAATTTCAAAAATAGTTTTTCAAAATTTAACTTGTTTTCTTAGATCATTTCCAAGCTGTCTAGCCAAGTTTCAGAGTCAATTTCCAAATTCCATTTTTCGACTCCTCCATGTTCTCCACCTCTTCTCCCCCATTTTAAATTCCCAAAGAGAAATAATTTTTCCTAATAAAATCAATAGTTCAGCAAATGTTACGAATAAAAAGAATGTTCGTTCTAAAATATAAAAAAAATGTGTTTGCATTGTTTATATGGGCAGGTTTCGTGAAACAGGATATGATTGGAGAAATTGGGCTTATGGGATTTGGGACCTGTGTAGATACTGATTAAATAGCACACTCCTGTAGCCTGATGACGATCTATATTCCTTGTTAGCAGAATGACAGCTGTTTCATTGATGGAATAGCGAACAGTGTAGATCCCGATCAGACTGTGCGGATGCACAGACTGATCTGGATTTACACTGGTCCCAAAAACCCATAAGCCGCATTCTCCAGTCACAGCTACATATGTGGTTTCAGATATTTTTGTCGTGTAAAAATTGTGTTATTTAATTTACATATCTGAAGGTAAAACAAGGGATGAACCCAGATTCCGAGTAGATGAACCACATCGTTAAATTAACCATTCACATGCTCCAAACCTGCCATCCACGATATCAAAAGAGATTACTCTATGAATATGTTGAATGAGTGAACTTACTGACGATGGTGCAGATAGGTGGCGGGTCACTCCACAATCCGTCTGGCTGGCAAGTTCGTTGGGCAACACCAATGAGCTCGTAACCAGTGATACATGAATAGGTTGCTGTAGCTGCATAGTTGGTGCCATCGGGCGTCACAACTAACCCATCGACTGGACTGACCAGCTCACCGCAATCTAGGATAAAATACATTACAGTTAACCCTTACAATGTTGGAGGGCGTTTCATTAAACTTTGTACGACTAAAATGTTCGTAAGCGAAAAATTATGATATTCTGTAAATTGCACATTAACAATGTTTTCTTGTAAACATTTATTGGATTTACATTTATTGAGCATAGGTGACATGCAGCCTATGCTCAATAAATGTAAATATATCAATGGAAATTTCGAGACGATCCTAAATTTGCACTTGCGAACATTTTACTCGTACAAAATTTAGTGCAACGGGCCCTGAATTACTGACGTCATTTCTCCATATATGGTAAACACGAGAGTGGTGTAAACTACTGCTGCCAAGTGGTTTAATTCACCGTTAGATTTCTGTAATCTACTGGTTGAAATGTAATAACGTAGATGATAGTTAACCTGAATTAAATTTTGTCGTTTGCTGTTTATGTTTTGATTTCCAATTTTCTCAACACATATGTGGCATGGCTACACTTTAGAGTAATGTGATATCTGAATATAACATATGTGAATATTGTCTTGTTACTGTATGGAGCATTGAGTTGCCATCTCTGCCATCTTTGTATGTACAAGCCATCGTACAGTTTCACCACTTCGTGCGTTTGAAACATACATCAAATATTACGACAGTAAACCAAAGTAAAATTTGGTGCAATACATAATAGGTAGATATGAGAACGGCAAACAATAAATAGTATGTCCATCAAACTATACAAATGACATTTGACCATTTCGAGATATCTGAGCATTTCTCCCATCAATCTCAAAATAAATTTCAACGTGTAAACTTTTCAATACGATGCACAGCCTATGTTACTGTACACGTTACCTATAGGTAAAGCAATATTTACTAGCATAGTAGGTGAATAGACACAAGGGGACAATACACTCAGGTAACTGCTTATATGTCACTGGATTTGATAGCTAGTAACATAGTACAGTAATGGGTATATATGGTATGTGTTGTGTGGTTTGCCAGGTAAAAGTGAAACACTGTGCGATTGTATGTGTATGAAGCTATTTATAATGGTGGTTCCTGGTGTTAAAAACACAGACACAAACCTGTCCAGAAAACAGACATAGTTTACAGTTTCGTGTAATATAATTGATAGGTCCGTTCTCCTGGCTTTTCTACATGTGATTAGCTACATTATTATCATATGTTCTACTTCACAGTTTGAATTCTTTGTCAAACGGCAGAACAGGCGAAACTGGCTGATGGCTGGAACACACAAAGATGGCCGACTTGGCCATCCAAGGTGCCGTGTAGGATACAGTAAAGAGGCAGTATTCACATATATGTTATACATATATTACATCACATTTATGAAACAATTACCTTCGAATCAAACGACAATTTTCGTTTCCCACATTCTAAGTGTTAACGTTGCACCCATAAATACATACATAAATAACATGGTATGTTTCATGTTAATTTTGGATTATTCCATTAATCAGAAAAGAGAATTGTTTAATCTTAAAACCAATGACAAATACCCCAAATCCAGATAAGATGGCTCGCTACGATCCGGCTCATCTGGATCAACAGTGTTTGCAAATGTTGGCTTTATGCTCTGCAGGGTTGAAAGGGTTAAGTCTCTGTGAACGGTCACCTTTCCCACATGGGTTTAGTACTAAATACCATATATTACCTGTGCAAATGGGTGGGGGGTGAAAATGTCTAGTCCGATAATATTAGACCTCGGGTTTTGCTATCTGATGGACCCGAGTAATATGCAATGAGAAATAACAGATGAAAAAGAATTGAATATATACGTTTTATGTTATAGAACTATGAAAATGTCCTGCACTAAAGCTGGGATGAGGGGCATTATTGAAGTAAAGCCGGAGACTGAGCATGTATACACCCTGCCCATGACTAATATGTGAGATACATCTGATTTACAGTAGAGGTTATATATATATGAGAATTGCATGTAGAATTATGATCCGCCGAATTATGGTAAGATAAAACTTTATATTAGTGTTCTGAGTTTTGTCTGGTTAAATTATGCATATAGTATACATAAACATAGTAAGCATTTATATGACAAATTTTTCCCGGCCTTAAATAATATGGATATCAGTACAACAAAACAATTATATTTAAATTGTGAGGTATTTTGGTACACGCGACTTCCGGGTACCTGATGTGCCACGTGACTTTCAAGCTGTGCTTGATTTTAAAGTACGCAGAATCGATACACATCAGAATGATATGCTAATATATACATGCGAAAGCCGAGGCTTTGTGCAAAATTATATGTTTTTATTGAAAAGTGTTGAAAACAAGAAACAAGAAATCTGTAAGACTTATGGATGTATCCATCAAATAAGTCATTTGACCGTGACAATGAGAACAGGGGCTGTATGGTTGGGCTATCAGAATGAATGTTGCCTAGCTACCATTGGTGATACACGTGTGTGGGGATGTCCCATTTGCCAGAATGAATGTCTAGCTACCGTTGATGGTACAAGTGTGTGGTGACGTCCCGTTGTCCAGAATAATTAATGTTGCCTAGCTACTTCGATGGTACATGTGTGTGGTGACGTCCCATTGGCAAGAATGAATGTTGCCTAGCTGCGTTTGGTTGGCCAGAATAATGAATGTTGCCTATTTACCTTTGATGGTACACGCGTGCGTGGTGATTTCCTATTGACCAGAATAATGAATGTTGCCTAGTTACCTTTAGTGGTACACGTGTGTGGTGATGTCCTAAGGACCAGAATAATGAATGTTGTCTAGCTACCTTTGGTGCTACACATGTGTGGTGACGTCCCATTAGCAAGAATAATGAATGTTGTCTAGCTACCATTGACGGTACACGTGTGTGGTGACGTCCCATTAGCTAGAATAATGAATGTTGTCTAGCTACCATTGATGGTACACGTGTGTGGTGACGTCCCATTAGCCATAATAATGATTGGACCGAATGTTGTCTAGCTACCATTGACGGTACACGTGTGTTGTGACGTCCCATTAGCCAGAATAATGAATGCTGTCTAGCTACCATTGATGGTACACGTGTGTGCCGTCGTTCCTTTCATCACCTGGATTTCTGGCCATTTGGAGTGCGCGTCGACCATAATTAGGTACATGTAACCCATGAATGGTCCGGCAAAGTCGATATGTACACGTTCCCATAGAGCGGAGGCCATATCCATTGGGTGTAGTTCAACTTTTGTTGGCTCGTTCTGATGTACTTGACAGCATGAACACCGTTTTGCTAACTGTTCAATTTCATTCTCAAGACCTGGCCACCAGAAGTAATTTCTGCTGAGTGCTTTCGTTTTCACAATACCGGCATGGCCTTCATGTAATTCGTGTACTTCTCAATTTTGGTGGTATGATGACGTGTATTCCCCACATTAAACATCCCTTGACAGATCTGATAGCACTGGGTCGCGCCGCGTTTCACGTGCTATTTCCATTGAGGTTACGAATAGATTTTCAATTTGTGACACATTGAAAAGTTCTACTGGGTCAGTCTGTGACTCTTTCTCTTGCTCTGGGCATGGTAACCGTGACAGTCCATCAACATTTGCGTTTGCTGTGGAACTTCTGTACTCGATTGTGTAATCGTAGCCTTGCAATTCGAATGCATATCGCTGCAGTCGGGCAGCTGTAGTCGCTAGTATCCCTTTCTCTGGACCAAATATGGTAAGAAGCGGCTGGTGATCAGTGACCAGTACAAATTTCAGCCCATACATGTAACAGTGAAATTTCCTCACTGTCCATATGATTGATAACGCTTCCTTGCGCGTAATTTGTCTCAGCTGTGCGCAGGGAGCGCGATGAGAATTCGATTGGTCGTTCTTCGCCAGTGGCCATAATGTGCAACAGTACCTATCCTAGTCAATAGGCTGATGCATCACACGCGAGTCTGATCGGCAGATCTGGGTTGTAATGTGCTTACACAGTGTCTGACGTGATCAGTTATTTCACGTTCATGAACTCATTGTCCGCGATTGTGACCATTTAAATGTCACATCTTTTCTCAACAGCTTGTGTAATGGGTGCACAATAGTTGCCATGTTTGGAATAAATTTTCCATAGTAGTTGAAAAGTCCTAAGAACGCTCTTAGTTGTGTCACATTTTCTGGCTTCGGCGCATTCGTCATTGCGTGAACCTTTCTGGTGTCTTGTGCAGTCCCTCTGCATCAATGATATGCCCACAGTATGTAATCTCCTTCTGGAAGAAACTACATTTTTCCAAGATTGCAAGGAGGTTGTAGTCGTGTAGACGTTGCATTACTAATTGAAGAGGGTGGAGGTGCTCTTCATCCGTTTTGCCTGTGATGATCATATCGTCGAGGATGCGGCTTGTGTTTGTTATTCCTTTCAATACCTGATCCATGGTGCGTTGCCATATATAAATGGCAGATACGGTTCCGAACACTAATCGGTTGTACTGATACAGTCCTTTGCTTGTGTTGATTGTCAGATACTTCTTGGAGTCATCGTTCAATTCCAACTGTAAGTTGGCTTGTCACAGGTCTATTTCGTGTATTTCTGTCCACTAGCGAAGTAACGCGAAAATATCTTCTATTTTCGGCAGCGGATACTGGTCCACTTGCAGCTGTGGGTTAACCGTCACTTTGTAGTCGACGCAGATTCTGATGGTGCCATCTGATTTCGGTATCGGGACTATCGGTCTGGCCTATTCGCTGATATCCTTCCTTGATATAATTCCATCTTTCTCTAGCTTGTCCAGCTCAGTGTCAACCTTGTTTCTCAATGCATACGGTACTGGCCGTGCCTTGCAGAATTTTGGCTGTGCATTTTCGCTCAGTGTCAGGCTTGCCTTCACACCTTTAACACTTCATATGTCCTGTTTGAACACGGTGTCATATTTCTGCAGTAGTTGATTTAGCTTATCTGGGACACTGGCTTGTAACGGTAGCAATTTGATTGCATTCCAATCCAGTGTTATCTGTTTCAGCCATGTACGTCCAAATAATGGGGGACTGTTTGTTTTCACAACATACATGACTAAATTAAATTCCTGGTTCCCATATCGGACATTGACCTGAATTGTTTCAGCTGGCTTTATCACTTCGCCAGAGTATGTCCTTAGTACAGTTGTTGTTTCAGCTAATTGCCTGTTATTAAACAACTTCAAGTACAGGTCGTGGGAGATCACTGATATCGCCGACCCAGTGTCTAATTCCATCTGCAGCTGTTTTCCATCTACAGTGGGCGTAACGGTAATTGGATCTGAGCTGCCAGAGTTAATCCGTAAAACACTGATAAATTCCTCAAAATCTCGTGTTTCTAACTTGATAGAGTATATACACTTTTTGTTGACTTTTGCTGTTTGTTTCTTTAGTTGTCCTTTCTTGGAGAGACAAGCAGATTCAATGTATCCCTTTTTCTTGCAGAAAATACACTGTGCATCTTTAAAGAGACATTCTCCTGGAGTATGCCCTTTTCTGTCGCATCTGAAACATGGTTTCAGCGCCTGTGGTTTTTGTGCGGCAGGCGTATTCTTCACGTTGTGCACAGGTTCTGACATGTGCTGCTGCTGAGGCTCGGTGGCGTCCTTGGCAGCGCTTTCTATGGCGATGGAAATCTCTGTGGCTTTGGCCAATGTGAGGTCTTGTGTGGAGAGTAATTTCTTCTGAATGTTCTCATTTCGAAGTCAGTAAACCAGCCGATCACGTAGAGCGTCATTGAGCATTGTCCCGAAGTCACAATGCTGGGTCAACTTTTTCAATTCTGCCACATACACGTGTAATTGCTCCCCTTCTCTCTGGTCGCGTTTGTGAAAACTAAATCGCTCGGGAATCACCAATGGTTTTGGTGATACATGGTCACTCAATAATTACAGAAGTTCATCGTATGATTTTGATTTCGGCTCATCTGGCGCAGTTAAATTCCGAAGTAAACTGTATGTGCTAGCTCCAATTAAGGTCAGCAAGGCTGGTACCTTTTTGTCATTAAGAATAAAGAATTGTTCCAAACGTTCAACGTAACTGCTCCAATTTTCATTATTTTCAGTGAACTCCCCAATAATTCCAATTTTAAAATTGGCCATTGCCAAGTAAGGTATAAACCACTGAAAATCCTCGTCGCCAAAATGTTATGTATTTGCTATTTGTAACTGGTACAAACTACACAACAATATAATCCGAGTTCTACTCATGAACTGTTTTATTTCTCAAGCTGCAGTGCTATCAGCGGGACAGTGATATAGTGTAGTATATACCTACATATATGTTTACATCTGTGTCTACTATGATACATGTTTGTCTAGCTACGTTCCATTGGCCAGAATAATGAATGTTGCCTAGCTATCTTTGATGGTACACGCGTGTGTTGTGATGTTCTATTGACCAGAATAATGAATGTTGCATAGCTACCTTAATGGTACACGTATGTGATGATGTCCTAATGACCGGACTACTGAATGTTGCCTAGCTACCATTGATGGTACACGTGTGTGGTGACGTCCCATTAGCCAGAATAATGAATGTTGTCTAGCTACCATTGATAGTACACGTGTATGGTATCGTCTCATTGGTCAGAATAATGAATGTTGCCTCGCTACTATTGATGGTACACGTGTGTGGTGACGTCCCATTGGCCAGAATAATGAATTTGTCCTAGCTACCTTTGGTGGTACACGTGTGTGGTGACGTCCCATTAGCCAAACTAATGACTGTTGTCTAACTACCTTTGACGGTACACGTGTGTGGTGATGTCTCATTGGTCATAATTACTGTTGTCTAGCTACCTTTGATGGTACATGTGTCTGATGACGTCCTATTGACCAGAATAATGAATGTGGCCTAGCTACAATTGATGGTACATGTGTGTGGTGATGTCCCATTGGCCAGCATAATGAATGTTGCCTAGCTACCATTGATGGTTCACGTGTGTGGTGGCATCCCATTGCCCTGTGATATCCATATGTCACAGTATGTATGTAGCTCACAATGGGCAGCAAGTGTGTATTCGTGCCCGGTTAGCTCGACACGTTAGAGCGATGGTACGGTAAACCAGAGGTCCCACGTTCGAGTCCCGGGCCAGTGCAAATGTTTCTTGCCCCATGACATATGCATAATAATTCAGTATAATTAGTTCATGCAATTCCTCAAGGCATATTAAATCTCTGCTCAATAAATTATATAGTGTTAGTATTATATTGTATACCAGAATATAACTTTCATGTAAAATGTTTGTTCAAATCAAACATTCATGACTTGTTTTTGCCATGTTTATGTTACAAAGGTTTGAAAAAAATAAGGTGGACATTTTTTTCAAATCCAATATGGCCACCAAATTCAAGATGGCCAACAACACTGAAAATGGACATTTGAAATAAAATATATATGATGCAATTGGACTTCTAATGAGATGTATGAAACACAATTAATATGTATAATAATAGAATGACTATATATTATGTATCATATCATATAATTGGGTAAATTTCAATTTCAAAATGGCTGCTTAGACACAAATAATATCGTTGTGTTCATAGAACATATGCGGACATATTTGAACTTTTGACATCCAATAGCACCTGTCCCATAATGTATGCATCGTTATTGTTCTATAAATAGAATAATGGCTAATCCATCAGAAAATATATATAATTGTACAGGCAATATATTTGCTGTATATGATGCACAATTTCGAAACCCTTTCGCACCCGATAATGATTTATTTTTCTAAAATTTCAAAGTAAATCTGATAATTTCCACACTTCCTTAACCCTCTGAACCCGAAAGCCCGTTATAGCGGCGTTTGAAAACAGTGCAGATCCAGATGAGCCGGCTCGTAACGAGCCGTCTCATAAGGATCTGCACTTTTTGCAAGTAATTTTCATATTTTTTAGAACAAACACCTTTTCATAAATGTACTAATCTGAAAATCATTTTGTGACGATTGGATTGGTCGGAAATTAGCATATCACAGTCCATTCCAGTTACTTAGGGTTGAAAGGGTTAATTGTGTTGATAACTTTCTACATCATATATCCGTATTATTTTACTCACTTTTGAAAAAAAAGTTGGTATTGTGATGATGCATTGGTCTGAAGCAAACCCAGTAGTAAGCTAGCACCAACACGTATAATACACAAGCGTCAAGTATTTCAGTGTAAACTGCTTTTATATATGAGACCCGCCCTGTGATTTTGTACCTTCGGGCATCTGTGCAATTTCATGAACTACGTTTACAAAATGTACAATACTTTCCGTAAATGGCGTCATACAAGTTGACAACATTTTCAGAGTATATCCAGAACTATATTCCACATGTACTGTGAACATTTTGTCAACTTTTGATGAAATTACCCATATGTCGGAAGGTACAACATCACATGGCATGTCTCATATTGTCTTCTTGAATAGTTTATCATGTTTATCGCCATATTAACTTGTGCAACAAACAAAAACAAATGTAATAGACAATATACCAATTGAAACACGCCATGTGATTTTATACCTAAAAACATGAGCGATATTTCATGAATTTTTTTTACTGTAAATGACCTTTCCGCATTTGCTATGCAAATTTTGTCATCTTTCCACATCATTCTCAGAAAATATCACAGTTTCTGTAAATAAATTTCATGAAAAATCGCACTTGTTCTTGAGTACAAAATCACATGGCTTGTCTGAATTGATAATGAGCAAACTGATATAGAAGACATAGTTTCCAGGTGTTAGTAGCCATTGTACAGACCATGTGTATTCCGATCTCTTAGCTTTGATTGCACATGTATAATTGTACATAATTATTATGTAGAACAAATAATTTTGCCAGTGATTAATGAGTACAACACTTTCTCAACGTTTACTAATTTCTAATGCCCAGCATCGAGTAGCTGGATTGGCTGATGAGACTCGGCCTAGAACAATCATACTGTATAATCACGAATTGACATTTGGTGTATAATTATATGCTCAGAACATTCTAAATTAAAGGTACATACCCATTCAGTAGGAACAAAATGTTATTTATAGTAATTAAATACGTCTATAATTGTGTCACTATTCCATCAGTTCTAAAAAGTACGAGTACCTGCTATACAGATAT
This sequence comes from Conchocele bisecta, assembly GCA_029237695.1. Classification (NCBI taxonomy): domain Eukaryota; kingdom Metazoa; phylum Mollusca; class Bivalvia; order Lucinida; family Thyasiridae; genus Conchocele; species Conchocele bisecta. The sequence continues at coordinate 129,242,987 of CM055265.1, forward strand.
AATCATTTATTACTGTTTATTTTATTGTTAGTGACGTGTGGTGGTATCAGTCTATTTTCATATGCAAATTGAGGTATGATATTTTAGAGTGCTTACATATCGTTTTCACAGGTATGTGAATGGTGCAATCCCGTAAAAAATGCTAAATAGTGGACGATTGTGGGCTACATGGGTAATATACAGGAGGATAGACCGTATTTTCATTAAAATAAACCAGAAAATGTCTGCAAAATTCGCAACGGCAAGGTTTGTTTACACAGAGGAGACCACAATAACATTTTTCTCACAGCATCTTTTAACAAAGTGTCTGCATTCGTAGATCTATGATATATACCGTCGTATGGCTTCCTTGTGTTTCAAATTAAAATATGAATAAAACAACGAAAATGTACCTACCTCGTGGCAAATGGCCGTATTTTTACTCCATTTGCTCCACTGCTAAACCGTTTCGCCAACCTAAGTCTGCCGCTCACCTTCTACATGCTAACTCCCCTGCATAAGCACTCCTTCCATCTGAAGTATCGCTAAAAAGGGGGCTTAGTCCCATATGGGACTTAGCTCAGAAATCTTTCAATTTGTTCGGGGTACATAAAAACGAACCTTGTATCTGGCACGTGGGCTCGGTGGTGCTCCATGTAGCGTCAGCCTGGCACGTGCGAGTGGCGCTGCCAACCAAGTTGTATCCCAGGTTACACGAGTAGGTAGCCACTTTCTGGTATGTGATAAAAGGTGCGCTCACGACGCCATTCGCCGGGTCCGTTAATGATGGACACGCTGCAAAATGTTTTACACTAAAATGCGTGAAATAAACATGGTTGTCTGCTGGGTTGTTGTTGTTGTTGTTGTTTTTAAACCCTGGGTTGTTTCTATTTTCACTGATATCGATACATAAATATTTGCTTTTCTATTCTGTTGGAACGCAAGAAAATAGATGTTTTTATATTTTCGCGCCAATCATTCGCAAAGCATTTTGGGACAAATCAAGCGTCACATCAGCAGTATAGGTGATTCTAGCCTATCTTGGATGGTCAATTAGTGTTTGTATATACATGAAACACCTTTCTAACAATGTACAAAACCATTCAAATGCACCCGGGTTTGAAGATTATGTAATTATGAAAGGTACAAAACTCGCATTCGTCACCATTGAAACAAAATGTCACACAAAGTCGTATTTTTTACTCGCCTATGCAACGTGCTACATCGTGTTGAAACCGCTGCTTGGGGTGGGTTTTGGGCATATATTTTACATTAGCTAATAAATGAACATAAATCTCAAATATTTCGAGTCTAAACTGCACTAAAAACGCGTCTCACTAACCTAAATTCGCTTTTTAAAAACAAACACGTTCGCTTCCTGATTAAACATATTTATTTACTGCATTCACATACACGTGCACATGTCTGTTGGAATGAAGCCCCGCCCATAAACGTGCTTTCGAATTGCGATACGTCGTTATTGGCTGTTTGACAATGAATCAATCGATCGCGTACGCGCTGTGACATGGTTCGTGTCACGGGTTATTACGTCAACAAGGTGGAGCCTCTGGTGCTAAATATAGCTATAACGTATTGAAAACGTATTGAAAAATTTAATGATTAATTTAATAGATATTGGCGAAAGCATCGCAATATGCGATGAAATTGAGACGAAATTCTGTGCTTGCATTGGTCGAGAAACTAGGGCAAACAATAAATACTGAGAAATAACACAGAATGCAAAATATGAACATTCTGATCCAACCTTTTTTGCGTTAATGCAGAATATATCCTCATACAAATATTTCAATACAATATTATGAACAGGGCCGTAGCCACGTTGAGGCGAACCGAGGCAGTTGCCTCGGTACAAATTTTGCCGATTTTTTTTACGATGCGGGTCGCGCTACGCGCTCCCAATGGATACACGTTTCATAAGATTTGCCTCGGTAGATTTTTACCTACGGCCCTGATGAAATACCTCGAATTTAAATGGAGAAATTGTGCTTATGGGTTTTGCAACCTGTGTAGATCAGCCTGTACATCCGCAGCATATGCACTGTTCGCCATTCCATCAATGAAACACCCGCTATTCTTCTAACAAGTGATATAGGTCGCTATCAGGCTACAGGAGTGTGATATTTGATCAGAAGGTACACAGATCACAAATCACCCGTAGACAGATAACAATCTATTTACATGCTACCCAATGATCTACAGGAAATATTTCCACCTAGACGTTCGCGAGACGTAATCGACGTCGCGAAAAACAATTCATACGCTACAAGCTGGTCGAAGAGCAAATTTCACATTGTTTGAAGAGCATGTAAAAATTTATTCCATTACCATTTTGAAATACCGGATTTATTTCCCTTGACATCTGTAAATCCGACAAAGAAACTTGCGCTCCACACTCATTTCTTTATCGGATTTCCAAATGTCTCGGGAAATAAATCAGGTATTTCAAAATGGTAGTTGAATAAACTATATAATTTCTTGTTAGATTGTTTGTTTGTTTGTTGGGGTTTAAGGGCCTATCTACAGCTAAGGTCATTTAAGGCCGAGTCAATGGGTTTAGTACTAAATCCAACTATATATTCAGCCCTGAAATCAGAATAATCCTAATCTGATGCCAGGTCCTCGCCACACCAGAATCACTTGGCCCCCTCCCAAAAGCTGTAGGATCTACTTTTATAATTGGCAATAACCTAATATAACTTCCATGCAACAAAAGAGCCAAAGATAAAAACGTACATGAGGGCCAAAGCAGGCAAATCGTGATTCCTATAAGGAGGAACAGCTACCATTAAATTACGCCGTTACGTTTTCCGGACCAAAATATTTCTTGTTAGAAGCATGACAGGTGTTTCATTGATCGAAAAACCCATAAGCCACATTTCTCCAGTCACGGCCAGAGATGTGAGTTACAGTGACCACTCACCGACAGGGTTGCAGGTGTAAGTGCCACTCCAAGAGCCAGAAGACTGACAGATTATCACAGAAACTCCGGATAGTTCGTAGCCGCTCAAACAGTCGATCGTGGCCTGCTCCTGATATGTTGTACCCTGTGGCGCGTTGAAAATTCCATTGACAATTGATGGATTTAAACAATCTGTGAAGCAAACAAAAAACTAGTGCATAATTATGTGTACAGTCTACGCTTGTTTAATCAAAGTTCAGGGGACTAAGGAAAATACTTTGAGTTAACAAATATTTGAGTTACTGAGAGTTATAATATAGGAAAACATTCACTTGGGACTAAGAAGTATTTGACTATTAGCTATTAGTAGATTGAGCTACGAGAGTTTTAGGTGACGAGTATCGACTGTATATGAAACACTAAGCAAATACCCTCGCTGGTAGCCTTGATAATATCATACAAAATTCCTCAGTAATCTTGACCTTGGGTGGTCGGACATGGGTCTTATGCAAAATAAAGCACCAACCCTAGATTATTATCACGTCAAGATGAGTTATCTCCCCTTGTTGACTGGCCTTGCCTCGACGGGCGTATATTGTGACCTTCGGCACTCTTGTTCAATAACTTGTGAACCGCTTCACCGATTTTGGCAATATTTGGCCACATATTAAAGGCACAATGTATGTGTAAACCAATTTTGGTTACGATCCGTCAAGTAGAACTTGAGTTATTGCGTGGACAAGGATACAGTGTGAACATTAAAAATGGCTGCCAAGGGGAGATAAGTCATCGGTAATTTTCAAAATCAATAAACTTCTTCGTCTTGTCGTGATAAACATGTATACAGAATTTGGTTACGAGCAGTGAAGTAGAACTTGAGTTATTGCGTGGACAAGGATACAGAGTGCGAAAAATAAAAATTTAAATAGATAAAAATCTAGTTATTGCATGGACAAGCTGTGCCCATATGTGTATGTATTTATGTTATTAACGTGTCACATTTCTTATTTACAATATATTCAACAATACAATAACTCACAAATCAACACAAGAAACCCGGCCCATATCGACCTATGAGATACCATGGCGGTATTTACACAAGTAAAACAATGTATGCACATGCGTTTTCTATGACAAAACATATGCAAAGGGAATTAAAATGATTGGTTACGTATTGCAGTTGGTGTATAGTTACAAATAAAATGAACAAAAGTATTAATTGGTTTTTCCAGTAAATTGAAAATGCCTACGTTCCGGCAGTGGCCACATATCTGTTATATCTGAGTGATTGGCGGTGCAGATTCAAATCTGTTCACGTGTTTGCGTGATCACACTTGAAGCTGCACTGTACCAGCCTAAGTGTAAGTGAATCGGCCAAACAGTGAGGATCCTGATCAGACTATGCAGCGGTTTAGTCTGATAAAGGTCCAATCTGGTCGGTAATGCTGCAATTCTGGAACGCAGAGTAAGTTATGACTGTGTAATAAATGCTTGATAATAAAATATGCAGTGTCAAATTGTGTATTTGAGTTTGTCATAAATATGGCACTGAACGAATAGTTAACACAATGTTATAAACACTGCTTTCTCCTTTTATACATATCATATAGTGTTGATGATAATTATTGGGCTTATGGGATTTGTGACCTGTGTTGATGCTGATTGAATAGCACACTCCTGTAGCCTGATGACGATCTATATTCTTTGTTAGAATAATGACAGCTGTTTCATTGATTGAATAGCGAACAGTGTAGGTCCTGATCAGACTGTGCCGATGCACAGGCTGATCTGGATCTACACTGGTCCCAAAAACACATAAGCCGCATTCTCCAGTCACAGCTACATACATGTATGTGGTTTCAGATATTTTTGCCGTGTAAACATTTTGTTATTTAATTTACCTATCTGAAGGTCAAACAAGGGATGAACCAAGATTCCGGGTAGATGAACGACATCGTTAAAGGTGCATGCATGTGCAAGTATGATCATTGCACATCAAAAATTAAATACAGGAATAAATAGTAATGTCCGTAAACATCTTATGCAAATACTGTTATCGCCCGTGATATCAGTGTGGAAATTCACGTCTGATATAAAATGTATAATATTGCCAATCAATACATGGGGTAATGGTGAATGTATGTTTATTTTCCCAGAAAATGTATCAGATGATGTCTCTGATATAAAGAACAGTCTGTGCCTACTGAGTGGGCATGCACCTTTAAATTAACCCTTCATATGCTCCAAACCTGGCCTCCACGATATCAAAATAGATTACTCTATGAATATGTTGAATGAGTGAACTTACTGATGATGGTGCAGATAGGTGGCGGGTCACTCCACAATCCGTCTGGCTGGCAAGTTGGCTGGGCAACACCAATGAGCTCGTAGCCAGTGATACATGAATAGGTTGCTGTAGCTGCATAGTTGGTGCCACCGGGCGTCACAACTAACCCATCGACTGGACTGACCAGCTCACCGCAATCTAGGATAAAATACATTACAGTTAACCCTCACTTTGTACGACTAAAATGTTCGTAAGCGAAAAATTATGATATTCTGTAAATTGCACATTAACAATGTTTTCTTGTAAACATTTATTGGATTTACAATTGACATGCAGCCTATGCTCAATAAATGTAAATATATCAATGGAAATTTCGAGACGATCCTAAATTTGCACTTGCGAACATTTTACTCGTACAAAGTTTAGTGCAACGGGCCCTGAATTACTGACGTCATTTCTCCATATATGGTAAACACGAGAGTGGCGTAAACTACTGATGCCAAGTGGTTTAATTCACAGTTAGATTTCTGTAATATACTGGTTGAAATGTAATAACGTAGATGATAGTTAACCTGAATTAAATTTGGTCGTCTGCTGTTATGTTTTGATTTCCAATTTTCTCAACACAAATGTGGCATGGCAACACTTTAGAGTAATGTGATATCTGAATATAACATATGTGAATATTGTCTTGTTACTGTATGGAGCATTGAGTTGCCATCTCTGCCATCTTTGTATGTACAAGCCATCGTACAGTTTCACCACTTCGTGCGTTTGAAACATACATCAAATATTAAGACAGTAAACCAAAGTAAAATTTGGTGCAATACATAATAGGTAGATATGAGAACGGCAAGCAATAAATAGTATGTCCATCAAACTATACAAATGACATTTGACCATTTCGAGATATCTGAGCATTTCTCCCATCAATCTGAAAATAAATTTCAACGTGTAAACTTTCCAATATGATGCACAGCCTATAGGTAAAGCCATATTTACTAGCATAGTAGGTGAGTAGACACACAGGGACAATACACTCAGGTAACTGCTTATGTGTCACTCGATTTGATAGCTAATAACATAGTACAGTAATGGGTATATATGGTATGTGTTGTGTGGTTTGCCAGGTAAAAGTGAAACACTGTGCGATTTTATGTGTATGAAGCTATTTATAATGGTGGTTCCTGTTGTTAAAAACACAGACACAAACCTGTCCAGAAAACTGACATATTTTACAGTTTCGTGTAATATAATTGATAGGTCCGTTCTCTTGGCTTTTCTACATGTGATTAGCTACATTATTATCATATGTTCTACTTCACATTTTGAGTTCTTTGTCAAACGGCAGAACAGGCGAAACTGGCTGATGGCTGGAAGACACAAAGATGGCCGACTTGGCCTTCCAAGGTGCCGTATAGGATACAGTAAAGAGGCAGTGTTCACATATATGTTATACATATATTACATCACATTTATGAAACAATTACCTTCGAATCAAACGACAATTTTCGTTTCCCGCATTCTAAGAGTTAACGTTGCACCCATAAATACATACATAACATGGTATGTTTCATGTTAATTTTTTATTATTCTGCAGGGTTGAAAGGGTTAAGTCAAATCTCTGTGAACGGTCACCTTTCCCACATGGGTTTAGTACTAAATTCCATATATTACCTGTGCAAATGGGTGGGGGGTGCGGTGGGGAGCCCAAATCAGAACTGAATATTTACAATAAAAAATCTATATATTCAGCCCTGAAATCAGAATAATCCTGATCTGATGCCAGGACTCGCCACACCAGAGTCACTTGGCGCCCTTGCAGGATCAGTAATAATCTTACTACTTTTATAACGGGCCTTCATTAGCGACTGGTTTGGAGATAATAAAGCGAGAAACTGAAAATGTAATAATATTGTCGGCTGTTGTTTTAACCCTTTCAACAGACCTCTATCGCAGTGTTTGAAAACAGTGTAGATCCAGACAAGCCGTCTCAACAGGATATTCTCAGTTTCGAGTAATTTTCATATTTTTTAAATTAAAAAAAACCACCGCCTTTTCATAAATGAACTACTTTCATTCTGTGACGATTGGATTGGTCGGAATATTAACATATCAAAATCCATTCCATTTACTAAGGGTTGAAATGGTTCATATATTTCATAAGGTATTTTGGCAGCAAACCATGTTCTGTGAAAATGTCTAGTCCAATAATATTAGACCTCGGATTTTGCTATCTGATGGACCCGAGTAATATGCAATGAGAAATAACAGATGAAAAAGAATTGAATATATACGTTTTATGTTATAGAACTATGAAAATGTCCTGCACTAAAGCTGGGATGAGGGGCATTATTGAAGTAAAGCCGGAGACTGAGCATGTATACACCCTGCCCATGACTAATATGTGAGATACATCTGATTTACAGTAGAGGTTATATATATATGAGAATTACATGTAGAATTATGATCCGCCGAATTATGGTAAGATAAAACTTGATATTAGTGTTCTGAGTTTTGTTTGGTTAAATTATGCATATAGTATACATAAACATAGTAAGCATTTATATGACAAATTTTTCCCCGCCTTAAATAATATGGATATCAGTACAACAAAACAATTATATTTAAATTGTGAGGTATTTTGGTGCACGCGACTTCCGGGTACCTGAGGTGTCACGTGACTTTCAAGCTGTGCTTGATTTTAAAGTACACAGAATCGATACACATCAGAATGATATGCTAATATATACATGCGAAAGCCGAGGCATTGTGCAAAATTATATGTTTTTATTGAAAATTGTTGAAAACAGGAAACAAGAAATCAGTAAGACTGATGGATGTATCCATCAAATAAGTCATATGACTGTGACAATGAGAACAGGGGCTGTATGGTTGGGCTATCAGAATGACTGTTGCCTAGCTACCATTGGTGATACACGTATGTGGTGATGTCCCATTTGCCAGAATGAATGTCTAGCTACCGTTGATGGTACAAGTGTGTGGTGACGTCCCGTTGTCCAGAATAATGAATGTTGCCTAGCTACTTTGATGGTACATGTGTGTGGTTACGTCCCATTGGCAATACTGAATGTTGCCTAGCTGCGTTCGGTTGGCCAGAATAATGAATGTTGCCTATCTACCTTTGATGGTACATGCGTGTGTGGTGATGTCCTAAGGACCAGAATAATGAATGTTGTCTGGCTACCTTTGATGCTACACACGTGTGGTGACGTCCCATTAGCCAGAAAAATGAATGTTGTCTAGCTACCATTGAAGGTACACGTGTGTGGTGACGTCCCATTAGCCAGAATAATGAATGTTGTCTAGCTACCATTGATGGTACACGTGTGTGGTGACGTCCCATTAGCCAGAATAATGAATGCTGTCTAGCTACATTGATGTACACGTGTGTGGTGACGTCATTACCAAATAATGAGCTGTCTAGCTACCATTGATGGTACACGTGTGTGGTGACGTCCCATTAGCCAGAATAATGAATGCTGTCTAGCTACCATTGATGGTACACGTGTGTGCCGTCGTTCGTTTCATCACATCGATTTCTGGCCATTTGTTCTACTTTTGTTGGCTCGTTCTGATGTACTTGACAGCATCAACACCGTTTTGCTAACAGTTTAATTTCATTGTCAAGACCTGGCCACCAGAAGTAATTTCTGCTGAGTGCTTTCGTTTTCACAATACCGACATGGCCTTCATGTAATTCGTGTACTTCTCAACTTTGGTGGTGATGGCGCGTATTCCCCACATTAAACATCCCTTGACACATTTGATAGCACTGGGTCGCGCCGCGCTTCACGTGCTATTTCCATTGAGGTTACGAATAGATTTTCAATTTGTGACACATTGAAAAGTTCTACTGGGTCAGTCTGTGACTATTTCTATATCGCTGCAGTCGGGCAGCTGTAGTCGCTGGTATTCCTTTCTCTGGACCAAATATGGTAAGAAGCGGCTGGTGATCAGTGACTAGTACAACCATACAACCCATACAGGTAACAGTGAAATTTCCTCACTGTCCATATGATTGATAACGCTTCCTTGTGGATGTGAGCGTTATTTGTCTCAGCTGTGCTCAGGGAGCGCGATGAGAATTCGATTGGTCGTTCTTCGCCAGTGGCCATAATGTGCGACAGTACCTATCCTAGTCAATAGGCTGATGCATCACACTCGAGTCTGATCGGCAGAGTTGGGCTATAATGTGCTTACACAGTGTCTGACGTGATCAGTTATTTCACTTTCATGAACTCATTGTCCGCGGATTGTGACCATTTAAATGTCACATCTTTTCTCAACAGCTTGTTTGGAATAAATTTTCCATAGTAGTTGACAAGTCCTAAGAACGCTCTTAGTTGTGTCACATTTTCTGGTATTGGCGCATTCGTCATTGCGTGCACCTTTTCTGGTGTCTTGTGCAGTCCATCTGCATCAATGATATGCCCACAGTATGTAATCTCCTTCTGCAAGAAACTAAATTTGCCAAGTTTGCAAGGAGGTTGTAGTCGTGTAGACGTTGCAACACTAATTGAAGAGTGTGGAGGTGCTCTTCATCCGTTTTGCCTGCGATGATCCTATCGTCGAGGATGCGGCTTGTGTTTGGTATTCCTTTCAATACATGATCCATGGTGCGTTGCCATATAGCAATGGCAGAAACGATTCCGAACACTAATCGGTTGTACTTTGCTTGTGTTGATTGTCAGATACTTCTTGGAGTCATCGTTCAATTCCAACTGTAAGTTGGCTTGGCACAGGTCTATGTTCGTGTATTTCTGTCCACTAGCGAAATAACGCGAAAATATCTTCTATTTTCGGCAGCGGATACTGGTCCATTTGCAGCTGTGGGTTAACCGTCACTTTGTAGTCGCCGCAGATTCTGATGGTGCCATCTGATTTCGGTATCGGGACTATCGGTGTGGCCTACTCGCTGATATCCTTCCTTGAGATAATTCCATCTTTCTCTAGCTTGTCCAGCTCAGTGTCAACCTTGTTTCTCAAATGCATACGGTACTGGCCGTGCCTTGCAGAATTTTGGCTGTGCATTTTCGCTCAGTGTAAGGCTTGCCTTCACACCTTTAATATTTCCTATTTCCTGTTTGAACACTGTGTCATATTTGTGCATAGTTCATTTAGCTTATCTGGGACACTGGCTTGTAACGGTAGCAATTTGATTGCATTCCAATCCAGTTTTATCTGTTTCAGCCATGTACGTCCAAATAATTGGGGACTGTTTGTTTTCACAACATACATTACATTCCTGGTTCCCATATCGTACATTGACCTGAATTGTTTCAGCTGGCTTTATCACTTCACCATAGTATGTCTATAGTACAGTTGTTGTTTCAGCTAATTTCCTGTTATTAAACAACTTCAAGTACAGGTCGTGGGAGATCACTGATATCGCCGACCCAGTGTCTAATTCCATCTGCAGCTGATTTCCATATACAGTGGGCGTAACGGTAATTGGATCTGAGCTGCCAGAGTTAATCCGTAAAACACTGATAAATTCCTCAAAATCTCGTGTTTCTAACTTTATAGAGTATATACACTTTTTCTGTTTGTTTCTTTAGTTGTCCTTTCTTGGAGAGACAATCAGATTCAATGTGTCCCTTTTTCTTGCAGAAATTACACTGTGCATATTTAAAATGACATTCTTCTGGAGTATGCCCTTTTCTGTCGCATCTGAAACATGGTTTCAGATCCTGTGGTTTTTGTGCGGCAGGCGTTTTCTGGACTTTGTGCACAGGTTCTGGCCTGTGCTGCTGCTGAGGCTCGGTGACGTCCTTGGCAGCGCTTTCCATGGCGATGACAATCTCCGTGGCTTTGGCCAATGTGAGGTCTTGTGTGGAGAGTAATTTCTTCTGAATGTTCTCATTTCGAAGTCAACAAACCAGCCGATCACATAGAGCGTCATTGAGCATTGTCCCGAAGTCACAATGCTGGGTCAACTTTTTCAATTCAGCCACATACACGTTTAATGGCTCCCCTTCTCTCTAGTCGCTTTTGTGAAAACGAAACCGTTCGGGAATCACCAATGGTTTTGGTGATATATGGTCACTCAATAATTCTAGAAGTTCATCGTATGATTTTGATTTCGGCTCATCTGGCGCAGTTAAATTCCGAAGCAAACTGTATGTGCTAGCTCCAATTAAGGTCAGCAAGGCTGGTACCTATTTGTCATTAAGAATAAAGAATTGTTCCAAACGTTCAACGTAACTGCTCCAATTTTCATTATTTTCAGTGAACTCCCCAATAATTCCAATTTTAAAATTGGCCATTGCCAAGTTAGGTATAAACCACTGAAAATCCTCGTCGCCAAAATGTTATGTATTTGCTATTTGTAACTGGTACAAACTACACAACAATATAATCCGAGTTCTACTCATGAACTGTTTTATTTCCCAAGCTGCAGTGCTATCAGCGGGACAGTGATATAGTGTAGTATATACCTACATATATGTTCACATCTGTGTCTACTATGATACATGTTTGTCTAGCTACGTTCCATTGGCCAGAATAATGAATGTTGCATAGTTGTCTTTGATGGTACACGCGTGTGTAATGATGTCCTATTGACCAGAATAATGAATGTTGCATAGCTACCTTTAATGGTACACGTGTGTGATGATGTCCTAATGACCGGACTACTGAATGTTGCGTAGCTACCATTGATGGTACACGTGTGTGGTGACGTCCCATAAGCCAGAATAATGAATGTTGTCTAGCTACCATTTATGGTACACGTGCATGGTATCGTCTCATTGGTCAGAATAATGAATGTTGCCTCGCTACATTGATGGTACACGTGTGTGGTGACGTCCCATTGGCCAGAATAATGAATTTTGTCTGACTAACTTTGACGGTACACGTGTGTGGTGACGTCTCATTGGTCATAATTACTGCAGTCTAGCTACCTTTGATGGTACACGTGTCTGGTGACGTCGTATTGACCAGAATAATGAATGTGGCCTAGTTACCATTGATGGTACATGTGTGTGGTGATGTCCCATTGGCCAGCATAATGAATTTTGCCTAGCTACCATTGATGGTTCATGTGTGTGGTGGCATCCCATTGCCCTGTGATATCCATATGTCACAGTATGTATGTAGCTCACAATGGGCAGAAAGTGTGTATTCGTGCCGGGTTAGCTCGGCACGTTAGAGCGTAGGTACGGTAAACCAGAGGTCCCACGTTAGAGTCCCGGGCCAGTGCACATGTTTCTTGCCCCATGGCATATGCATAATAATTCAGTATAATTAGTTCATGCAATTCCTCAAGGCATATTAAATCTCTGCTCAATAAAGTATATAGTGTTAGTATTATATTGTATACCAGAATATAACTTTCGTGTAAAATTTTTGTTCAAAGCAAACATTCATGACTTGTTTTTGCCATGTTTATGTTACAAAGGTTTGAAAAAAATGAGGTGGACATTTTTTCCAAATCCAATATGGCCACCAAATTCAAGATGGCCAACAACACTCAAAATGGACATTTGAAATAAAGTATATATGATGCAATTTGACTTCTAATGAGATGTGTGAAACACAATTAATATGTATAATAATAGAATGACTTTATATTATGTATCATATCATACAATTTGGAAAATTTCAATTTCAAAATGGCTGCTTAGAAACAAATAAAATCGTTGTGTTCATAGAAAATAAGCGGATATATTTGAACTTTTGACATCCCATAGCACCTGTCCCATAATGTATGCATCGTTATTGTTCTATAAATAGAATAATGACTAATCCATCAGAAGCTATATATAATTGTACAGGCAATATATTTGCTCTATATGATGCACAATTTCGAAATCCTTTCGCACCCGATAATGATTTATTTCACTAAAATTTCAAAGCAAACCTGATAATTTCCACACTTCCTTAAAACCCTCTGAACCCGAAAGCCCGCTATAGCGGCGTTTGCAAACAGTACAGATCCAGATGAGCCGGCTCATAACGAGCCGTCACATAAGGATCTGCACTTTTTGCAAGTAATTTTCATACTTTTTAGAACAAACACCTTTTCATAAATGTACTAATCTGAAAATCATTTTGTGACGATTGGATGGTTGGAAAGTAGCATTTCACAGTACATTCCAGTTACTTAGGGTTGAAATGGTTAATGGTGTTGATAACTTTCTACATCATATCACTATTATTTTACTCACTTTTGTGATGATGCATTGGTCTGAAGCAAACCCAGTAGTAAGCTAGCACCAACACGTACCATACACCAGCGTCAAGTATTTCAGTGTATACTGCTTTTATATATGAGACCCGCCCTGTGATTTTGTACCTTCGGGCATCTGTGCAATTTCATGAAATACGTTTACAAAATGTACAATACTTTCCGTAAATGGCGTCAAAAGTTGAATTATATTCCGCATGTACTCTGAACATTTTGTCAACTTTTAATGAAATTACGCATACAATGTATGTCCGAAGGTACAACATCACATGGTATGTCTCATATTATCTTCTTGACTAGTTTATCATGTTTATAGCCATATTAATGTGTGCAACAAACAAAAACACAATATACCAATTGAAACACGTCATGTGATTTTGTACCTAAAAACATGAGCAATATTTCATGAAAAATATTTATAAAATTTACTGTAAATGACAACATTTTCATAGCGAATGCGGATAATTAAATTCGCATTCGTTATGAAAATTGAGTCATCTTTCCACATCACTTCCAGAAAATATCACAGTTTCTGTAAATACATTTCATGAAAAATCGCACTTGTTCTTTGGTACAAAATCACATGGCTTGTCTCAATTGATAATGATCAAACTGATATTGTCGATTATAGTTTACAGGTGTTAGTAGCCATTGTACAGACTTTCGATCTCTCACACTTTCTCAACGTTTACTCAATGCAAATGCCCAGCATCGAGTAGCTGGATTGCCTGATGAGATTCGGCCTAGAACAATCATACTGTGTAATCGCGAATTGACATTTGGTGTATACTTATATGCTCAGAACATTCTAAATTAAAGGTACATACCCATTCAGTACAGTAGGCACAACATTTTATTTATAGGAATTAAATAAGTGTATAATTATGTCACTATTCAGTTCTAAACATTACGAGTGCCCGCTATGCAGATATATTAATGTTATTTTACTGATAGTGACGTGCCTTGATATCAGGCTATTTTCATATGCAAATGAGGCATGATATTTTAGAGTGCTTACATATCGTTTTCACAGACGTTTCCTGGCAAATCAGAAATTAATTTTCCGCATAATTGCCAGAAAATATCACAATATCACAGTTTCTGTAAATACATTTCGTGAAATATCGCATTTGTTCTTGGGTACAAAATCACATGGCTTGTCTCAATTGATAAAGATCAAACTGACATTGTCGATTATAGGTTCCATGTGTTAGTAGCCATTGTACAGACCATGTGGATTCCGATCTCTCAGCTTTAATTGCACAAGTATAATTGTACATAATTATTATGCAGAACAAATAATTTTGCCAGTGATTAATGAGTTCAACACTTTCTCAACGTTTACTCAAATATAAAGCTCAGCATCAAGTAGCTGGATTGGCTGATGAGACTCGGCCTAGAACGATCATACTGTATAAGCGCTAATTGACATTTGGTGTATAGTTATATGCTCAGAACATTCTAAATTAAAGGTACATACCCATTCAGTAGGAACAAAATGTTATTTATAGTAATTAAATAAGTGTATAATTGTGTCACTATTCCATCAGTTCTGAAAAGTACGAGAACCCGCTATACAGATATAATCATTTATTAATGTTTATTTTACTGATAGTGACGTGTGGTGATATCAGGCTATTTTCATATGCGAATGAGGCATGCTATTTTAGAGTGCTTACATATCGTTTTCACAGACGTGAGAGTTATGTGAATGGCCAAATCCCGTAAAAATTGTCAAATAGTGGCCGATTGTGGGCTACATGGGTTATATACAGGGGGATAGACCGTATTTTCATTAAAATCGACCATAAAATGTCATCAAAATTCGTATTCCAGACTGTCTGATCTCTATTAGCAAGTAATTGAGATGGGAATTATTAAAACAAGTATGTTTCTCTATATATTGTCACGTACATAGATAATTACGAGCGTATACATTATTGTGCAATTTATATGCTGAAGTAATTAGTATGCTTAAAAGATATACACATAATACATTATAAAAGGGGTCACAAGAAATATAATTATATATTCCATATGGAATACAAAGTTATTCAAAGAAATATAGGTATGTATACGGTTCCTGATAAGTATGTTAAATGTATTCGACAGCAGGATATGTGTTATACAATGTGTTTGGCGGTCATGATAACATATCTGATGTTCTCACGAACAATTACCGAAGAGAGGCATTAAAACGTGAGTATATGTGTTGCATTATATAGTAGACATATGTTTCATTCCTCTATGAAAACTAACTTAATTTTTTAATTTCAACCCACAGTAAAGTGATGAAAGATAATCGCCACACACACACAGTCACTCTAGTACGGTATGTCACAATATAGTGTGTTACACAAAGTGCGGTACACGAACATTAATCTGCTGTTACTTTAGACACTTAGTTGATATTATGTGAATGCATGTAATCTGATGTGTTATACATTGATTGGCGAAACAGGTGTTTTTATTTTGCTTGTTTTATGGGCAATGGTAATGTCAATACATATGTTGTTTTACAGGTTCAAAGTGTTTGGGTGGGAATTTGCATCGTGGAATGATGTTTATATATTTTACGAATTCAGTATAATATAGAAACTGTTGGTGAATGAAATACTATAGGAATTAAATAAGTATATAATTGTGTCACTATTCCACCAGTTCTCAACAAATACAAGTGCCCGCTATACATATATAATCATTTAGTAACATTTATT
This sequence comes from Conchocele bisecta, assembly GCA_029237695.1. NCBI lineage: Eukaryota > Metazoa > Mollusca > Bivalvia > Lucinida > Thyasiridae > Conchocele > Conchocele bisecta. The sequence goes on from CM055265.1 coordinate 129,259,102, forward strand.
CTACTGATAGTGACGCGCAGTGGTATCCGGCTATTTTCATATGAAAATGAGGCATGGTATTATTTTAATTATGTATACTAATTAAATGCGTGACCTGAACAAATAATATTTTCGACAGATTATAAAGTATGATCATTGTACATGAAAAAATAAATACCGAGAATAAATAGTAATGTCCGTTAAAAGTTTAAGGAAACATACTTGTCGCCCCTGATATCAGTGTGAAAAAGTATGATATAACATGAATAATACTGCCAATCAATACGTGGGGTAATGGTGAATGAATGTTTATTTTGCCAGAAAATGTCTCAGATGATGTCACTTATATAAATAACAGTTTGTGCCTACTGAATGGGCGTATACCTTTAGACTATGCTATGTACATTGCTTCTATGATGCATGTTGGAGTATGTAATGATAAAGAATGGCTGTCAAAGCAGAGAGCTTTTTATCTTTTGAAAGTATTGGACTACATGTTTTATCATTAAGCTGTCATAAACAACCTGTACACATGCCACATTTGAATATTATTTTCTAGTGTTCTATATACATTTGTATATTAATATGTATTATGTATTAATAGTGTGATGTCATTCAGAGACCAGTACAGTGCCTTGGGAAATACATATACAATGTATATGCTAAACGGAAATATATGATGGTTCCAAATCTGACATTGTGATTTGCTTAAGACATTTACAGTTAAAGTAAGTCAAATTATGGACATTGGTTCAATGACTTTCCATACTCGGAAATATAAACTATATACCCCTCGACATACTTCGTATGCCTGGGGTATAAATATCACACATGTAAGATCCTCTATATAGCCCGTAATTATTCCAATAAACGCCCCCGGGGCTATGCAATTTTCGGAGTTAGTTTTGGCATTATAATTAAAAAACAACAGAAATTTGAATTTTTAGATGACATTACTAACAGAAAATACAATACGATTAGAATAAATACGGTATATATTACATATATTATGCGCTACACACTGTAAATACAGTAACATGAAAGAAGGATATACTAACTGTAGAATCCTGATCAAGCTGTACAAATGCGCAGGCTGGCCAGAGGCTACACTAATAGCAAACAGTCACAACGTAAATAGTCCACCAGTGGCACAAACTTATTTATGCACGATATAGAAAACAATATACAATAAATATATGTATAAGTTATTGGTCACATATTTCATTTTTAAGGAATTAAATGCGTGGGAGCGTTATAGTTTAGCCAAGTGTAAAATGCAATGTCCTATCAGAGAATAGATTTTCCATTTCCTGTCGAACAGTTAATCATTAAATCTGTTAATATATAACTTATTGGTGTTAAACGTCACAATATGTGATATAAAGTATAGCACAATGCTGACCAACATCGGCCAAGTGGTTCACGAGAAGAAAAAGTTTGAAATCTATGATAAAAGGAAGACCTTTCGACCTTTCGACCTTTCGACCTTTCGACCTTTCGACCTTTCGACCTTTCGGCGTCCATCTTGGATGACATAATATCCGATTTCGACAAAAATGCTATCGTCTCCTCGATACATTCGATTTGATATATAACATGATCATAACTGGTCAAATGTGAAATTTGACACTGCATGACCCCCCAGGCCCCGGCAATTTTTGATCCCGGTGTCATCATTTTAACAAATCTGAAAGAGTATTGACTATCGATCATTATTGCCAAGTTTCGTCGAAATCGGTCTGATGGTTCGTTCGAATATTTTTTAAGAATTTGACCTACTTTTCTATGGCGGCCACCTTGTATATGCGATGACTTCAATTTTAACAAATCTGAAAAGGAGTAACACATATATCATCCCAATGAAGTTTGGTCAACATCGGCCAACCAGTTCAAACGAAGATAAAGTGTTGACAGACGGCGGACGGACGAAAAACGGTTACCCGTAACAATAAATACATCCCTGACCAAAATTCCGCGACTGCGTTCGCATCCCTTGCACCCTACCTCTGGCGTCGCAATTGTGCGTTGTTACAGTCCAAGTGGCATCATACTGGCACACAGACTCCACAGGGTCGACAGGCAGGTAGCCAGGACCGCAAAAGAAAGACGCTGTACTGTCGTATGTGGTGCCCCCTGTCGTGTCCACACCGCCATTCGGTGGACCCGTTAATCCTCCACAGTCTGAAAATATGTGACCCAAGGCATTAACCCTTTCACCCCTAAATAACTGGAATGATGGATTCCACAGTTTGGCAAGAAACCGTGTGTGTTGAATGAACGTAATGGGGGAGTGGAACAGGGACATTAACTCTTTACATGCTAGCGGCGAAAATAGGAGTATTTTGTTATTTTCTCTCTGTAAATATGACTTGGAATTTCATCCGCAGGATACAATTCTAAAGAAATTCCAAGACGATTTGAAAGGTCATGATATGTGGCTGTGACTGGAGAAATGGGGCTTATGTGTTTTGCGACCAATGCAGATCCAGATCAGCCTGTTCATCCACACAGTCTGATAAGGATCTGCACTGTTCGCCATTCCATCAATGAAACACTCGTGACATGCTTCGAACAAGTAATATAGCTCACTATCAGGCTACAGGAGTGTGCTATTTGATCAGGAGCTACATTGGTCACAAATCCCACAAGCCCCGTTTCTCCAATCACAGACACATATTGGCAATGAGAACAAAAGAAAATTTAATTAATGTTCGTCTTCTATTTTTTGGAACAATATATAGCCAGCCCACAAGCTTCCCAGAATGCAAGAAGTTGAGTCATGTGTGAAGTGCCATGAATGCTACAGATCCATTGAAAGTGATGCTCATGCATTGTCATATATTCCAGGCTATATATATAACGTAGACACAGTCAAATGATGGTTTTGGTGAGAAATATAGAAACAAAGAAGTACATGACAAAATAATTCCGCGTTGTAAGGGTAAATGCTGCTTTCCTATAATGCATGCACTTATATGTGGCTGTAACTGGATAAATGGATTATGAGTTTTGCGACCATGGTAGATCCAGACCTGCCTGCGCATCCACGTAGTCTTATCAGGATCTGCACTGCTCACCATTCTGTTAATAAAGTAATATATAGGGAGTTAAAATGATACCACCAAAGTTGGGAGCGTTATTAGGTGATAATAACGCTTCTACACAAAGGGGTAAATCTATGTGATAAAAAGTAGTCCCTAACATAAAAACATTGATAAAAATCAATAACAGTAAAAACCTAATATATTGAAATTTTTAATATTTTCAAATATATATTCAAAATAATGGTAGTCATAGATTTGACGAACAAAAGTGTGTATCAGCACCCACATAAAGTAACATTTTTAGTATATAGGGAGTCAAAATGATACCACCAACGTTTTTAACGTTATTGAGCTGTAGTGTAGCTCCCACCACCAACCAACGTTTGTAACGTTATTAGTATGTTTTAAACCCCCACCACTAACGCGTGTATGTGTTGAAAAAATAGTGTGTGACAGCAACAATATTGGTATAATTTATTATAAATTAAATGTTGTATCAATTATTGGTCCAAAACTCTGAGCACAACGAAAAATAGCAAAAGCCTCCACTCGTGCATACCCCCAGCGACTGGGTAGATTTCTTAGCCGGCACTAGCCACTGGGGTGTTGGACCTTTCTTAAGTCCACGCATCTGTTGGCTCACAGGCTAGTTTTAAAGGTCGCCTTTAACCCCATTGCCAATTCCTCTCCGAAACGAATTCAGAGAAACCAGCGAAGTAAGGCGAGCCTATTTTGTGATTTGGTTTCCGAAATTGCAAGCTCTTAGGCAGAAATCTTTTAGGCCGGCACCTTTGAGCTATGCAATTCCATCGCCAAATTCACATATTTAGAGACTGCTACCATTAAACAGACGAGACGGGCGTCATACCGGATCAACAACATGGCATGCACGAGATGAGACCAATTGTTGAACGGCAAACAAACGTATATACACTCATCAGTTCCATATACAACATACAAATGGTGTGCAAATTATAATTATTTATAAACACTTAGAGAGGTTCACGAATTTCCGGGATGGTTCGTTATTTTATTAATTTTTTAATTAATTTTGTAAAAATTATTAATAATTTAAAGCTGAACACCCCCTATTATTACATAGAAAACATAATAATTAATATAAGAAAAAAAAAATAAAAAATAAAAATATTTCCACCAACAAAGTTAGGTTTTGCCGGCGCGAGTTCGGCGGGATCTAAAACTTTTTTCTTTTTTTTATTACTGATTATATTAATTATTATGTTTACTGATTTAAATTGTCCTCCGACTTTATCTCCAAGTTTTACCCTAAATTTATCCCAATCAGTACTCTCAATCTTGGGCATGGTGGCGCGCGCTTTGATTCTAATATCATTTGTTAATTCTTCATATCTCCCGGGTCCCCATTTGCTCCACAACGGATTCAAACTCTAAATTTGATATTTCATTATCCGCCAACGCTTTGGACACTATAACGTCGATGCTATTTTTCTTAGACCTAGCGAGAACGGATATTCTATCATGTTTTCTACTTTTTTTCTCGAGTTTTCCACCAGCCACCCTAATTACCATACAAAGTACTCCAGATAAAACTGTAATTCCACTAAAAACCCCAGCAATTGGAAGAGTTACAATTGTAGATAGCGTTGCAGCAGTCCCCGCACCACTCATTACAGATAAACCTGCCAGAACCGTACTAGATGCCTCTGCTAAATTTGCAACGCGCTAATATTGTTTAGCATTTATTTTTCTATTTTCACATTCTCTAACTAAAATATCCTGCATAGCGACGATATTATCCAACCTAAAATCTGAACTTCTTTCACCAATATCATCCAATTCGCGAATTGGATACAGTGTTGATGGATTGGTATTGACAATTGGAAGCGTATTCGGAAGCGGTGATTCGTTCATGATTAAATTTTACAAATCAAATTCAATTAACAATGTAACACTAGTGGAAGAACTCGCTGGGTCAGCGATTTTCGTAACAAAGTTAATAACACTACCTTCAGAAAGTCTAATTGGATCGTCACCGGCGAACAAAACCACCGATGAACTATCTCCAGCGAGTTTATTGACTCCAATTGCCCGTTCTTCCCCATCCAGTACGAGATTTACCATGACCGCGCCCACAGATTTACCATTAGCATTAACCAAGCAGACCGCCATTCGGAGAAGAGTACATGGAGCTGTCATGGCGTATCCCCCATATTTATTGCTCGCTTTGGCACCAAATGAATATTCATAGAGCCCCTCATTCAAGGGGCCCCGCTTCTCACCCCAAACTGTGATGACACGTTTTTGTGTTTGCAATAACTTAAACTGCTCTACAGATGCGTCCAACAATGTGGCAAGCTGTGCAATAGCGGTATGGGCCTCAGCACGAACCTTTTCAGAGGTCTCCTCAAGTGCTTTGTTTGCGGTTCTACGAACACGTTTCAGTTTATCGGAAACTTCCATAAACTCTGTATGGGCCTCCTCCCGAAATTCGTTTTTTGTTCCTCCTAGTTCAGTAAGTGCTGCTTCTCTGATGAGAGAGTCCTCTTCCCCAACTTGGATTATTTTTTTGCCGAGATCCTAAAATCCCGTATGTGCCTCTTCGCGAAGCTATGTTATACTCCTGCGAATTGCGTGTGTGGCCTCCGATATAGACGTATTGATCAAGGCCTTTGTTTTTCCGGTAGTTAAAAAGTCGCTCTCTGTCGGGATGAATCCCCCTTCTGCCGGTTCCAAATTCTTTGAATTTATATCTGTCACCCAATCACGATTGAAATTGGAAGAACTACCTGGTCCGTATATACTAATAATGTTGGTAATATATATAAATTACGAATATGCCTTTAATTATAAAAATAATTAATTTGAAATTTCTAGGACGACCGAAATCGGGTAATAGTTATTCAACCTTCTCGCTTGATCATCGAGAATAGAGACCGTAAATTCGTGGATATGTCCCGATTCCAAAACTGTCATCTCGGGGTGTGGGAAGTCTAAGGTCTCCCCAAAGAAACAATCACTGACTTGCACGGTTTTCAGTAATGTGCTGGGGGATCCGTCTACCGTGTTGTACGATGTGTTCACCCGATCCAGGTGCACCCGGAGAATTTTCGTGAAGGCAAAGTCCACCGGGTTATCACCGACGTACTCACCCGGGGCAAACAAACCTTTATTCGCGGAGTATGTCTCTCTAAAACCGAGTCGAATACCCAACGTCGGGGAGATCCTTATCCGGCTGTCTGGGCCGATGGTAATTGTTGACAAATTGCGCCGAGCCATATGATACTACGAGACGACCCGGTTGATGGTTACAATAATCAGATCGTAGTCGCCACCGCCAATCAAAGAATCGGCCGCAACGGGAACGTGAACACGGGTATCATCAAACTCCCCCCCCCCCCCCCCCAACAAGAGGCCCGGGTTCATTCAATCTCGATTGGGAGTCCAATCCCCAGGATTGGAAATTCAAATAAATTTGAAATAGATTTAATAAAACCGCAAGCACCTCCCTCAACTCCGTTGAACCCAGTACCCCCAATCCAACCATCAAGTTCCACCAATAGCAGATTGGGTGAAATTGGAACAGGAGAGGGATCTAGTGTCACAACCCACGAGGAGGAGAAATTAGGGCTCGTCGTCGCCCTCATGGCGATAGGACTACTCGCGCTTTGCTTTTAGGAACTCTCGGGCGAAAAATAGTAGGAGACCGGCGATCGCCACGATTAGAGCCCCAGTATTTTTGGTGAGCCATCCGGCTGTTTTTGATAAAATAGATAGCAAGTGGGATACGACACTCCCGATCAACCCAGGCAGTGCGGCAGCCGCCTTTCAGCTAATTTAGCCAGGAGATTGGCTAAGGCTTTTAGTTGCTTTTTTACCCACTCCTTGGCTCGACAGGATGGCGCGGGTGGAGGCGCGGGTGCTGGCGCGGGTGCTGGCGCGGGTGCTGGCGCGGATGCTGGCGCGGGTGCAGTCGCACCAGCAGTGAAAGCTAAAATTATGGTCGATATAGTCATGCCGAGAGCTGCGAGGATGCTTGCTAGGTTGATGCCCTGCTCTCTGAACAGAGTGCGAAGACGCTCACCGAGTGTCGTGTCCTCGTGCAGAACCCTCGAGATTGTTTCGCGGATCCGACTTATTTGGGTGTGGAGAGCCTCACTGCAAGCCGATGCAGCCTCCAAGCGGGCTGCTCTTTCGTCCCGCAACGACCGCAGGCGTTCGGTGATTCGCTCGGTAGATTCTCTATCGTCACGGGCTTCCTCCAGTTTTCTTTCTTCTAGCGCGATATGTTCATCCAGAGCCGAGAGTTTGGAGAGGTTAAGGACCAGTTCACCCCGGGTCGTTTGCAGAGCCTTATCGAGTCCCCGGAGTTCGCGAAGAGGTAACGGTGGGTCATCGTTAGACCCTTGGACTAGGTTGAGTATTCCGTCTATCTCGCTTTCGCTGATCTCCATTGTCGGTGGCTACACGAGGGACGTCGCTGAGCTCGACAGTTTCTATCGCGGCGGCCGTCTTCGCCATCGTTTCGTCGTCGGTAGACTGTTGGGCCTCTACAGCGCGGGTCGGCATAATTGTTTTACCACGCGCCCAATCTACGAATCTTAGTTCGTTCTTTATGATTTCGCCACCGCCCCGGCTTCCAGCAATGGTGTTCAGCGATAGGGGTTTTCCGGTCCTCATGTTGACGATCGGGACATTTGATGCTTTTAGTCGCAACCTACCACGCAGATCCAATTCGAACTTGGAGTAGTCGCTGCCGACCGATGGGACCACACCTTTTTCTGCCAAATTGTTGTAGTAGTCGTCTACAGCTGACTCGAGTAATTCCCGACTTAGACTAATGGTGTTGGTAGCGCCACCTATTTCCCCCAATTGCGATTGGATTGGAACTGGAGTCTCTATGAAGTGTGTTTCGTCGAGGGAATCCTCGAAGTCATCATCATCGAGGTAATCGTCTCTGCCGATTTCATCCATGTCAATATCGTAATCAGCCATCTTTATAATTATGTATTAAAGACAAAGCCATACGGGTTTAATAGAGATATTTAGTTTCACTGAAAATATGTCTTCGAGTCAATACGGTCGCAAACTCAATCCATACCGCAGACTGCGTGAGCCCCTCGGGGCAAAAGGCGTGAGACAGAGTGTCGTTATTACGAACAACCCATCGACGATCGACCAGAACCAGCAGCTCTTAGTCCGCTTCCCGAACCTTGGAGCTAGCGACGTCATTGTGCCGGGGACTGTTCGCCTCGCTTTCACTATTTCGCTGACGTCGCCGGACGCGGACCGAACCGTCGTTCAGAACCTGGGTCGCGCCATCGTCAAGAAGACCATGATAAAGATTTCTGGTACTGAGGTGATGTCGATCGACGACAGCGACGTCTACCATTGCTATCAGGACCTGTGAAAGACGGCGCAAGAGTGTGAAAACGCGGTCTATCAGGGTATTGACACCAGCCGAAATAAGAACGTAACCAGACTAAGAATCGGGGCTGGTGACAAGTCAGATAACGTCGTGAGTGACAACGCGATCGCGGCCGCTTACGGCAACCGCTTCTACATCCCGCTCGACTTTGAGTTGCTGGAGAGTCACATGCCATACTATCAGAGTGCTTTGGCGGACCGCCTCGAATACGAACTAACGTTCAACGACTACGGCCGAGTTCTCATAGCCACCGACATAATATCGACGTATACGATCAATAATGTTTCGTTGGAGTACGACATGGTCACGATGCCCGAACTCGCGCGATTAATCAGATCCCAGTATGCCGGGCGCGTTGCCATACTTTACGACCGAGTTCTTCGCCACCGCAAGATGACGAAGGACAAAAGCGACACATTGTGGAATATTAATGTCAACGTACCCGCCCGCTCGATGAAAGGTATACTGATGCTGTTCGAGGAGGCTCGGTTAGCGCTCGGGGTTAGAAAAACCGACAAATTCTATAACCCCAAAATCACAAAGGTCGAGGTGACGATCGAGGGAGTCCCCAATCAACTCTAGTGCGCGGGTCTTCGCGCACACCAGCAGTGGGACGAAGTCAGAAAGCAGTTTGCTTCCGGCTCTAAGCGCTCCCCGGAGGTTGCCGCGGTTGCCAAAGACCTGCAGCTCTCGGACGTCTCCCTCGCGGAGTTCCTGACTACCAAATACGCGTTATGGCTAGACATGCGAGCCAGCGACGACGATCAAATGCACGGTAGTGGGCGCCAAGTTGAGAACGCTAGTGAGGGTGTGACGATCCAAATAACCAAAAAGGCGGATGGAGATTGAACGTGTACTTATATATAATTACAGATGCACAACTCAACATCGAAGATGGTCGATACGTCTCAGCACTCTACTGATTTAATAAAAAAATCATCTAACGATTTATTAATAAATCAACACCAATTCACGATTGGAGATTTAACTCTACCGAAAGATGCCCACTCTGCCATAATATGTGGGCAGACAGGATGTGGAAAAATCGTTTTCATCCTCGACTTGCTCGAGGGGTCCTATCGCAATGTCTTTCGACATATTGTGATCCTGTGTCCCACTGTGTGGCACAACGACACTTCTCAGCGGTGCCCGTGGATATGGGCCGACCCTGAGATATACATCTTTGACCACGGTGACAGCGTTCACGATTGGTTGCGTTGGTCCACTCAAAAGTACAACGCTGTCCTCAAATATCTGCTAGAGAAAACGAAATGGGTCGCCCTCTTTTACTGCAAGGACCGAGACTCATTCGATGACTGTCTTCGAGAGAACGACGTTATCCCAACGCGTGAGGAGCGCCTGGAGTTTCGACAGATACTTTCGGAAACTAAGCACGCTTCTGCTAAAGACCGATCAACCAACTGCTTATAAAGTTATCAATTAATTAATTTTAAGAAAATTAGCAATTGCTGAACAATGCTTAACAAATACTTAACAATGCTTAATAAATGCTGAGCAATTGCTGAACAATGGTTAACAAAATGCTGAACAATGCTTAACAATGATGAACAAATATTGAGCAAATGCTGAACAATGGTTAACAATGTGGGAATCAATTTGTTGCTCCGCTGTGAGCTTTGTTGTGAGCATAACGGTGATCATAAGTATCGGGTGGTGCGCTTTTATTATTTTTGTAATAAATCAATATGTTAAACTTATGAGACTTGTCAGAATAAATAAAATAATGAACTGCGACGAACTTCTCGATCAGCTAATGGAAGAAACACTCGTGCTGACTGTCCCCAACACCAATCGCGAATTGGGAAGAACGGAAACACAATCTCCGATTGTCCTGAAAGATGGAACACCTGTCGGCACGACTCCGAATGAAACTGAAAACGCGGCGCGACGCGAGCGGCTAGCTGCGCTGGTTGCTGGGGGACAATCGGAGCATTATCCCGGTAGGCGTCTCTCAGTTTGTCAGGTGGATAAGATGTCAGATATGGAGATTAATAAAATGTATGCGTGATACGAATCCAAATTGGGGGCAGAGATGACAAAAACTCTTGGATCAGCGGCTATTCATTTGTACGCTACCACTGTTAGTATACTTCTTCCTATACCAAACACCGCGGGGTTGATTCGCTATCTAGAGACTGACCCTTTTATAGGACACACTCTTAGAACAGCCTGCTGCACAATTTATCACAAGTTTGGAATGTACTTAGCTCCGCTGACAACCGCGTTGACCACGGGTAAACACTATCAATTTGGACATATACGCCCACGAACTATAAGCTCAGAAAATGATGACACAATACACACCTGCGAGAGTGATGGAACCGCAATCCCCGATTGCTCCAACCCAATCGAAATTGGAGTTGAACCCGATTGCACGACATAAACACCCAAAAAGACAGGCAGCTGGGCGGGCAGCGGCTGCCACCCGAAAAGTTAAACAAGATAAAATACTCGCCAAGCTTCGAGACATCAAACGGTCGTTGCAATCCCCGATTGCTGTTAAAACAGCAAAGCACCCGGTGGCAGCTGTTTCTCCCCCAATCCACGAATTGGAACAGTTGGAAGAGCAATCCCCGATTGCTGTAGCTCCTACCCCCTATTACCTCAACATTGTTGAACCTTATTGGAAGATCGTCCCGTGGGTTGTTGGTGGTGGTCTGGCAGTTGTGGGCACCCTGTGTGTGATGAAATACCCCCTATTACACCAATCCAGATTGGAAAAACAACCAGCCGCGGTTCCGAAGAAAGTTACGAAACCGATTGCGCCCCATTTAAACATTGATCGCGATCCCTTTTATATGCAATAATTATAGTTATCAACAATGGCTGAAAACGATGGTAAAATGATAGTGAATGCGCTTTATCACGCCGTGGAGATATCAGGTCTCAGTATCGGGTATGCTCGACTTAAAGATGGCCTTAGGAGGGTCCGCTCCAAAATTGGACTTCACTGTGAGATACGTAGGGCTCGTGACCTTAGATGTACCGGCCGCAGTTTGGACCCGAGATTATCTAATTAAAGCTGGAATTCTACCCTCTAATATATGGAAATAATGGCTTCGATCGCAGTAATAGTAGGTGGTGCAGTCGTGAGCGCTGTGGCATTCGGCGGTAGCAACTATTTATTCTCGTTAATAGGAAAATCGGACGCTGATGAGGAGCGCTAGCGTCACGAATTAGCTGAAGAACAACTCAAGAGCGCAGACGCAGCATGGTCTATAAAACGAACCGCCCATCTGGACTGGGTCAACGAAGGGCTTCGCCGCGAGAATCACGCCGCGCAAACTTTCCAGAACGTTGAAGAAGCCAACCGCGAGTACGCGCTGGCATATCCACAGAGAAGTGTCAATCCAATGAATCCCGAGCCCCAACTTTCAGATTTCTATGTACCGTCAGAGGCTCAAAAAGACCGCGAGATCGCGTTCATCGTCGTGGGAATGGGTCTGGTTGGTTTCATCAGCTACGCTACTATATTCAATGGTGATTGAAATAAGCAATAATTATTTTAATTTTTATTTTGCTATGATTGATGTAGGCTACACTGCCCTTAAACACCGTTTAGCTGGCGCAAAGGGTATGATTCGTCTGGTCCAAGGTTCTCTCGAGACGTGGCGCGAGGACGAAAAAGCGGCCACCCTTTTCCCAAAGTGGATGTTAGATTCCTCCATCAACACTGTTGAATTAGATTCCTCCGAGTTCCTTCCGAACTTAACCTCCAATTGTGATTTGGGTTGCAGCGACAATCGCAATTGTACTTCCAACAAAGGTTTATTATTAACGACGCAGCTACCGGACGATCTGGCGAGGGCATGTTGGAGATTGTTCGATCTATTAGAATACTTCGCATACGATGGACACACACAAACTTGATACCAAACTATCGGGTCGCCTAGCGCGCAAGCTAGCAAACACATACTACAGCCCCCGCGGCTACTGGAAGGGACTCGCGGCCATCAAGAACCTCGCAGCGGCGACCAATGTTTCCGAAAACGCCACCAAGGAATGGCTCAAGAAGCAAGACTTCTGGCAGATCTATTTACCCGCGCCTCACAATATTCCGCACCCGAAATTCGACGTGCCGGTGCCGAACGAAGTCCACCAAGCTGACTTCCTGTTTCTCCCTCACGATCGCGTCGGTCGCAAAACGTACAAGTACGCACTGACAGTCGTTGACGTAGCGAGTCGCTATAAGGGGGCTGAGCCACTGGCTACGAAAGAGTCTAAGGAGGTGGCCGAGGCTCTTTCCCGAATATATAAGAGGATTCCTCTCAATTGGCCGAATCTTCTCCAGGTTGATCCCGGCCGCGAGTTCATGGGCGCGGTCTCTCATCTATTAGCTAAACACGACGTTTCTATCAGACGCGGCCGCGTCAACATCCACCGAGACCAGGGGATCGTGGAGCGGTTCAATCGAACCCTGGCTGAGAGACTGGTCGGTCACCAATATGCCAAAGAGCTTGTAGACCCTCATACGCGATCGATCGAGTGGGTGGCCAGGCTACCCTCCGTGGTCTCAGCACTGAACGGCGAGGTGACCAGATTGATCGGTAATAAAGCCGTAGATGCTATCAAGGCAAAAACGGTGTCACACAAACCACACACGCCCCGTTGGTTTAGCGGAGAAACGCCTTGCATCGGATGTTGCCGTCCGGTACCTCTATAAACCGGGAGAGCTCGAAGGCGGTCGCCGCCGTGCGACGATCCCGTGTGGTCTCTCAATGTATATCATCTAGATCGATATATTACCAAACCCAATGAGCCCGTGCTCTACTATTTGGATGATGGTCCATCTCGCGGGTTTGTTCGTGAAGAACTTCTTATGGTGCCTTCTGACATCCAGCTACCCCCGGATCGTCAGAGTCTTTAGATTGATTTATTAAATCAGTAGAAAGGTTCTGTATGTATTCCGTCTGATAAGACGCTTCTTTTATCGTAGTACGCCGAGATTCCTATTTTTTGTTGACAGTACGTTTTCATAACACCGTCTTTCATTTCAAATCCTCTATTTTGTGCTACATCTATAATGTGTTTTCCATCTTCTGTAGTTTCACTTGGTACTCGTCTATATCTATCCCAATTTAATTTGTTAGTTCTCTTGGACATTCCTTTCGCAGTGTTTTTATTTACGGAATTAAATTTTTCTACAAAATAACACTTACTAGATAACGCTATCGCTCTATCTCCGCTAAATTCTAGTTTGAAAAGCCCGGGCTCTTTTTCACTCCATTTATCCCAAGCCAACCATTTATTTTTTTCTTTTTAAAACTCGTCGAGTAAGTTAGGTCTAATCAATTCCTCTATTGTTTTTTCCACTAACTCCTATATACATACTATCCGTGTCCATCTGTATTAATTCAAAGTCTTCTCTTCTTACGTATTTGTCTAGAAATTCGTAGTAAAATTCCCAATTTAGCGAGTTGATAAACCGCTATTCCACAATGGAATGGTCTCTTTACTGAGCACCGGGGTTTTCGGGAAGATATTTCGTACGCATCTCCTATCACTTCCAAATCATCAAAATACGCGGATCTTAATGCTTTGTTAACACAGGTTTCGTCTTGCGTATATGTCGTATTTAAATGTCTCTCTGTTGCCTCTATCATTTTTCCACAACACGAGTTTCTTAATAATTTCATTATATCCGCTACTGGTTTCTTATTTGGTTCTACATCGCCTGTTCGTCTTGCGGCTGTAACTTCTTTTGCGAACCATTCGAATGGTTTTCCACTAATATAAGCTATAACACGATGAACTCCAGTTATACCATGTCAATAGTGATGCGTACAGCAATACTTTAGTGGCGGTCATCGATCCCACTAATTTCCTTCCATTTCCTCTTGTTCGGCCAGTATCTTCCAAATATTGTAACATGTGTTCAGGAACCTCATCAACGTCTATTTCTCTGTTTATAAAATTTGTGGACATTTCAGAAAACTTATATTTTAAGTTGTGTGGAACTTCTATATCCACCTCCCAAACCAGTCTCCAGATAAAACTCTTTTACAAAACTTTTTAATAAATTTAGGGTTATGTGGGGTATCTATATGGTGTATAGTTTCTCTCCCACACGGCATCTCTTTATTAACGTAGATAAATATAACGCGTTTGCATCGTATCCCAAAACAGTGTGACATGTTTTACCCACACTTTGCACAGGTGCGGTTCTAATCTTTGAAACGCCCGCTTCGGCATATCGTGTAAATACTATTGATGGACCGCCAACTAGAGCGTCTTTCATCATTTCGTATGTTTCTTCTTTTGGTGCATATAGAGCATCCTCCGGTATAATCGTCTTCGAAGATTTTTGTTCTTTAATGGTTCCTCTCAATAAATATTGAATAGCTACCCCAGGTAGTGTTACAGCATCTTTGAAAATATCCACACCTCTGTGTTTATAAAATTCACACATTTTTTCCACCGCTTCTAGGAACGGTGCTACATCTAAATCGTTATAATATTTCAAGCAATCTCTGAAGGTTTCCATATTCTCTTCTTTGAAAATTCTACGACATTTACATAATTCTGTTTCGTCTAGTAACATTTTCCTAGATAGTTTGGAATACAAATTCTCTATATCAGGCAGTCCTGGGTAATCCAGTTTTTCTGGAGAATCGAACCACTCGTAAGGAAAGGAAGATGTCTGTCCTTTGCAGTCGTAGGTTTTTATCCAACTATCGTAACTTACACCCGGTCCTAGGTAAAGTATTACATCAAGAAATCTAAACTCTGGAGTAAATAGAAATATTGTTGCGTTTGCCCGTTTTCCGACCATTGCTTTCTTTGTTGTTGATGCCAGTTCGCCTACTAGGTATTTCTTTATTACTACTGTTAAAACCTATAACAGGTACTTGATATATCCACTGCTCGATCTGTGTAACTTGATTTTTACGTAAATGTTCGGTATTAAACCAATATCTTAACCATACTTCTCTTATAGCTTTTCCCCTGACTTTCAAATCTTCTACGAATTTTTCTATAAGTTTTGCAGGATCTTTATCACAAATATGAGTTACTGTTCCTGAGAAATTATCTCCTATGCTAACGCTTACCGGAACGTGCTCAGCTTCGTACTCTTTACTATTACCTAGCGTTTTAAATTCTGGGTTGAGATACGCCTCAAAATCATATACTATCTGATATGGATAACGAGTAGTGTCGCAACCGATCTGTATGTCTTTACCCGTTCTTTGGAATTCGCATTCCCACATAACTACTAGGTTGAATTCTTTGCTTCTAATAAATGTATCTCCTCTCATAGTGGATGCGTGTTCTTCTTTTCTATACTTTGCATGAATCTCACACCCGTGCCAGTAGTAACAGCCGTGATATTGATATTCGGTATTGGTTTCTGGACAGTATACATCTACTGGAGCTCCTAAAATCCATCTTTCATCCCCGTGTCCACACTGTTCGTGGTGAATGTGAATTCCCTCCTGCTTTTCAACAGAGTACACCCAATCGATCGCCCCATAACTGTTAGAACTTTTTGGGTAGACCGCTTTCTCGAACGACGAACGCGGGCGCTCTAAATAATTACCGTCACATACTGTTTTTGTCTCACCTTTCATACATTTTGGTCCGTGTCTCTTCATATTACTCGCTTTCGTGAATTTCTGTTTGCAATTATTTATCGCAGGCGTAAATTTTAAATAGGATTTTAAGGTTTTTTATCAGAAATGAGTGATTATTAAACAGTCCTATTGTCATTGGTCTATTACCTATTGCCTTATAGTGCGCTGGTACCTTTTTCAACCACCATACGTCACATTTGGTGGGTTGATATACTTCTATACCGATTTTAAAAAACTCTTCAACCTTTTTCAGATCTGAAAAAGGAATTGGTGAAACCACATTACTACCGGTATATTGTTTACTAAGTTATTTTGCCTTGTCCGTGCATCTGTCAGGTCTTGCACCTGTTGCGTGCATCACTAAACACCTGAACAGACAAAGGTCGTCATTATACTTATCTAAATAATGCATACCTTTTTTATTCTTCAACCATTCTGGAAGTTCTCCACCTGCTGCTTCTTTGGATTGTAGTCCCAAATCTATTCCCCTATTGCCCTGTATTAGCTTTACAAAAACCTCTACCCATCTTACAAACTTCCACTTTGTATTTGGTCTGTCTATTTTATCAGACATTATTCGTGTTTGCTCCTTATCTGACAACCAATTGTTAACGGTTTTCATTGATGATAGTGGTTCGCTACCACCGAGATTTTTGTGAAATATTATAGTTATAGGTTTTCCATTTTTAGTTTCCTCCATATGTTCTAGCTTGTAAGAATATGAATATCTCAAATAAAAAGTGGTTCTGGAATTGGTGCTTGAAGGTTTTATTACACTAGCCCTTAACCCAGCAATATTTTCTTTTTGAATTATGTTACCAACTTCCTCTGCTAGTGAGAGGTCTTTAAAGGCTCCTCGTTTGTGGGCGCGGGTAAACCGCTTCATAAACGCCTCGTTCGTTGTGGCGTTTATCAGCTTTGTCAACCCCCTAACTCTCAACCGTTTACTATAAGTAATCCCTAGAGATTCGGCTTCTCTTCTCAAACTTTCTATTTCTGCTCTAGTTTCTGGCGTTATCATATTTTCTGTATATATACCTATGAAATTTTTCTGTTCAATTGGACGTGAAAAAAAACATGATGTAAATTGTCACGCCCAATTGAATATATAAACATATATATAAAAATACATATATATATAATGGAGTGTGTGACTTGTTGTAAGACTTTTGCGTGTAAAGACTATCTACGAAGGCATCTATCGAGACGTAGAAAATTTCCTTGTGTCACCCCACAATTTCAATGCCCCAGATGCCCTTGTAAATTCGTTAGTGCCCAAACTCTTTGTAGACATAAGCAACTGCGCTTTCAGGTGGCTAATGGTGAACGTGGTAGACTAGAGCTGGTAGAATTAGTTGCTTATCTGCGAAATAAATAAGTTATATTGGAGGATAAAAATGGGGTGTTGGAATATAAACTTAAACTATCACGTAGACTATCACGCGCGGACACATCGAATTTAGTTTAAACTGGGAGATAAAG
This sequence comes from Conchocele bisecta, assembly GCA_029237695.1. NCBI lineage: Eukaryota > Metazoa > Mollusca > Bivalvia > Lucinida > Thyasiridae > Conchocele > Conchocele bisecta. Next base: position 129,276,606 of record CM055265.1, read on the forward strand.
TAAGGGGTAAAGTTACAACACCACCTGCAGTAAATTGTGATATTTTATAATTTTTCAATTTCTTTAAAAGCGATATCGTAGAAATGTATATTCGTAAACGAATCGTTGGGTTTTAACAATTTTATATAATACACCTTAGTTTTATATCCGATACGCATTATCCGTCTTAATATTTGTATTTGCCCATTGTATAGTTCGCATAATTGCAGGTATAATATTGTAAATGCAACGTTTTTATCGGAGCGTAATAAATTACGCTGATATTTCATGTATTTGATATCGCCTAGTGTTTTCAATTTATAGAATTTATATATAGGACTATAACCCCCGTAATCTTCGTAAACTTCTTCAACACAGTCATTATAAGCTTTCAATTCCCATTGTATTTTATTATCAATTTTCTCTAATAATAGTGATATAATTGATAATGTTTTTTCTGTTCAATTTCCAATATAATTGGGACTACAAACCACTTTTTATCATTCAATACCATTACCAACTTTTGGTTGGTGGTGGGAGCTACAATACAGCTCAATAACGTTAAAAACGTTGGTGGTATCATTTTGACTCCCTATATACTAAAAATGTTACTTTTTGTGGGTGCTGATACACACTTTTGTTCGTCAAATTTATGACTACCATTATTTTGAATATAAATTTGAAAATATTCAAAATTTCAATAGATTAGGTTTTTACTGTTATTGATTTTTATCAATGTTTTTATGTTAGGGACTACTTTTTATCACATAGATTTACCCCTTTGTGTAGAAGCGTTATTATCACCTAATAACGCTCCCAACTTGGTGGTATCATTTTGACTCCCTATATACTACTAATAAGGCAATTGTAACAACCAATATAGATCATTATCAGGCTACAGAAATGTGCTATTTACTCAGGAGGTACACTGGCCGCCAATCCCATATGCCCGATTTCTCCAGCCACAGCCACACATATGACGACAATGTATGGTTTGTGGGGGATGTCCCCGAGACACCACATACCAATTACGGAGAGATACAATTGTGGATGTGTCTAGAGAAATGGGGCTTATGAAATTTGTGACCAGTGTAGCTCCTGATCAAATAGCAAACTCCTGTAGCATGGGAACAAACTACATTTCTTCTTAGAAACATCACATGTGTTTTATTATTGGAATGGCGAACAGTGAAGATCCTGCTCAAACTGCATCGCCAAACCCATAAGCTACATGTCTCCTCCAGTCACAGCCACAAATATGTTCCGCAAAACAAACTAGACATTATGTTTGTAAAATATTAATATGCCCCTTGGCATACTTGGCTGAAAACATGGCTTAGTGTTTCAGCGACATTGTGACGGCTAAAGAAAAGTCAAGGTCAAGTTAATGGTGGCATGAGTGTGTGACAAATGTTCAGGTGATTCAAGTGTCCAAGTATTGAAGCAATCCTTCACATAAGATATTACATGTTGGAGAAACTCTTAAATAGTTTTTAACAAACATTTCTACGCAACAAACTGACTACGTGTTTCAGCGACATTTCAAAGGTGACAACGGTCAATGTCGTGTTAATGGTGGCGCGAGTGTCTGACAAACGTTCAGATGATTCTAGTGTCCACTACTGGACACTTGAATCACCTGAACATTTGTCACACACTCATGCCACCATTAACTTGACCTTGACTTTTCTTTAGCCGTCACAATGTCGCTGAAACACTAAGCCATGTTTTCATGTCTAGTGATTCTAGTGTATCAGTTATACAATACAATACATTTTATTCACTCTAAGCCACATGCGTCACACCCGAGGTATACAACATATTATATAATACAACGATGGGTACAAATACAAAATGTATATGTATAACCATAACCAAAAATAGCTAAATTTCTTAATTGCTTTCCAGATTTTTTCTCAAATAGCTTGATCAAAGAAGCGGCACTCGAAAAGGAAATGAAACTCGTCACCGAGAGCACCAGCGCCACATTTGTTGCAGAATCTGCTTGCTCTCGGAACACCTGTCCATCTACCAGTTTCGACCGCCAGTCTATGATTACAAGTTCGAAATCGGGTCAATGTTTTTCTTAACCTTTCCGTGAGATTAATTAAATATGTTTCTAATCCAAACTCTGTTTTAAAGATTCTATACGTAATTCCACGTGAAGATGAATCGATGCTGGTGAGTCATGACTGAATAAACTGGTTCTGAAGCTGGGTCCTGGCGTGGTGGCTCAGCCAGATAGCATTAACATCGTTCTGGCTAAGCCATACGCCAGGAGCTCCAATTTCAGTTAAAATAGACTTAACATTCTGAATCCATCAGGAAATGAGTCACATTAGCTTCATGTTGTGTATATAATAACTTATACATAAGAAACAATAATTTACTCTGCTTCCCTGAAACTTATTTTGCCCAAAACGAAATAATTCTACATTTAATGTCAATAATAAGCGGAAATTTGCCTAGTTCTCCATAAACCATGAAATTTGGTGTGGATTTCTTTACCCCCAAAACAGTTTTACAAAATTTCAAATTAATTGTTTCTATAGCCGAAATGTTTTCAAATCCCCAGATTTCACAGGCATGGCAGAGAATTGGAGTGATACATTGGTCAAATAACTTAAGCTGACAGTCTACTGGAGTTGACAAGTTGTTAATCTTTCTAAATAGGCCGAAAAGAGCTTTGGATGCCTGGTCAATCAAATGTGTCTTAGTCTTATGAAAAGTTCCGTTTTGTGAAAAAACATTTCCCAAATATGTAAAGTGGTCTACAATTTCAATTTTGTTATCGTTATATGTAAATGCTATATTTTTTGATGAATTACGTTTTTTAAAAATCATAAATTTGGTTTTTGATGCGTTTACTTCCAATTTCCACTGAATACAGTATTGATGAAAATAATTTAGAGCATCTTGTAGGCCAGTTTCTGTTTCAGACATGAGAATAGTGTCGTCAGCGTATAATAACAAGAATAGTTTAACATATATATCTAGATGTTGAAACATGTCAGATGTAACCGATTGTAAATCTACAATACCGCATACATTGAGAAAATCTTCAAGGTCGTTCAAAAACATGGCAAACAAAAATGGTGACATATTTTCACCCTGCCTGACACCCAACATGCATGGGAAGTATTCTGAAAAGTCATTTCCTACTTTAACACAAGATTTAAAACATTTATACATGTTTTAATGAGGTTTAAAAATTTCCCGTTTATGCGGGACAGCAACAGCTTATACCAGAGGACATTTCTCTATACAGTATCGAAAGCTTTCCTAAAATAAATAAATGCGCAGAAAAGAGGTTGCCTTTTACTAAATAGTATTTCTATAATTGCATGTAAAGTAAAAATGTTATCAGCCGTGCTATATCCTTTCCGAAAACCAGCCTCTGCCTCTGTTATAAGCCCATTCTGTTCAGCATATATTTGTAATTATAGAAGTGAATACTTTACCAAGACAGCTAACTATTGTTATTGCCCTATAATTGTCAGGATCATGCCTTGAGCCCTTATGCTTATAAATTGGTAGTATATGACCTTCGAGCCAATCATTTGGTACAATTCCAGTTACAAAAACATGATTAAACAGTTTCAAGTAGAGACTTAACATTATGTGTTTAGTGTTTGAAATGTATTCGTTAAGTATAGAATCGCGAGAACGAGCCTTGTTGTTTGACAGTTTGGAAATCGCTGAGAGTATCTCATTTGCTGATATAGGCGCGTTAATATCTTCATTATTCGGTAAATTTATATCTGCTGCAGTATCAATAATATGTTGTTCATTAATATGATCAATGGCATTCATGTCTTTAAAGTAGTTATAAAATTGATTAACATGAATGCAAGTGATCGGTTCGGTGTTTTGGCCGCCGTTTAAAAGCTTCCAAAATTATTTAGGTCTTGACTTTGGCATTTGTCGTATTCGTGCACCGTATTTATGTTTATAGTTTATCTTATATATTTTACTCGCACGATGTAAAATAGTTTTATTATATGCCGTTTTATGAAAATGATATGCATTTTTAGCCTGCATAAAACGTCTCCTATTTATACTATACTCATTTCCAAACAACGGTCTGTTTATGTTATTTTTACGACGCACCGGGCCGTGACGCACCTGGCCAAACGTTCTGTCTGCGGTCTGTGTAAACAAATGACCTATACGCGACACGAAATTATCAAACGATGATTGGTCGACCGTAGCGCTGCCCGTGCTGTCTGATGCAGCCTGGTCGTGTGTACTACGAGAGCGTTCATTGACTAATATTGTGTCTAGTTCCGTGTGTAAACTCTGGATTACATGTGCATCGATATTATTTACAAATTCGTGGATTTTATTAGGATTCTAATTTCGCAATACGTGTTCCGGCCTATCGTTGTGTGCTAAAGTTGGATTACTCGAGCTATTGAAATCAATTGAAATAGCACAGTGTACGTCTGAAAGTAGAGGATTAAATTCATGTACTGTGAACTCGGTTGTCGAGAGAAGCAATAATGGGATGAGTAGAGCATAATCTATTAGACTCGTATCATTACATGTCACTTTTCCAACGCCCTTATCACATCCCATACGCCCATTGGCAATATACAGATTTGTAGATTTACACAAAGCTATTAACTTATAACCCAAGTTATTGGGTTTACCGATATCACAGGATGCAACGTCCATGAGAATATTTGCATCTGCTAACATTTGGCTGCTGCACATGAAATGTGCAATATCCTCATCGTCAATGAATTCTGTTATATAATCATTGTCTTGTAAACGATCACATAATATTTGTGTTCTACTGTTGAAGTCTCCAACTAGACAGACTTCGTCGTAAATGTTGCATAATCGAGAAAGTTAATTTTCTATTTCAATGTTCCAATCTCCGTCAGTGTATAGGGAGCCCTCCGGTGGGATATATACCGTACCAAGCAAAGTGTTGCAATTTCTTCTGTTTCCTATATGAACACCAGCAATATTTAGGAACAGAACAAATTGCAACGCTGTGTCAAGTGGGGTCACCTGTGGGATTAATGATTGTTTTACAAGTACACATATGCCTCCGTATATGCGGGTCGATTTGTGTTGTTTACGATCGTTACGCAGTATTGTGTATCCAGGAAAGACAACTGAGTCATACTCGTGTAGATGAGTTTCTTCAATACAGACGATATCATATTTCCGTATAAACTGTTCAAATTCTGGGATATTTAGTTTATCCTTGATACCACACACGTTAAGTGATCCAATTATAATATGCTCAAGTGCCACATTGTCCTAATGGTGTGGTCCGGGATTCGCGGGTGGCGGTCCGGGGTTCGCGGGTGGCGGTCCATGGTTCACGGGCGGCGGACCGGGTTCATGGGTGGCGGTCCGGGGTTCGCGGGTGGAGGGCCAGGGTTCATGGGTGCAGTCCGGTGTTCATGGGTGGTGGTCCATAATTGGGAGGTGGTTGATTGGGGTACGCGGGTGGTGGTACATTCAGTTCATACATACAGTTCATACAGTGTTAGATACCGGATATAAGCATTTGATTATATAAACTTTTCAGTTTCTTCGGCCCTTTTCGAAGTGTTTTCCCTTAATTTATATGAACATATTTCTATTCATAAGTACATGTACATACAATTAAATACAATCGAGGTTCCCGGTAATTAGCCGGTACCCATTTACAGCTGGGTGGACTGAAGTAGTGTGGATAAAGTTTCTTGCTCAAGGACACAACGCACGCCTCCTATTAGGCTCGAACCCACGACCGTAAAATCGAAGCAATCCTTCGGGTAATGTTGAAGATATTACATGTTGGAGAAACTCACTTGTTGACGTAAATGTACACGGGCGGACGGACATTCCTACAATTGGATACATATGTGGCTATTCTTTTGTTTAAAGTAGCCACGTAAGAGAAAAATATAGCCGCATAAGAGAACGGAATTAATGGCATATACAGCTACCCAGTGTTCTCTAGGCACACAAATACCTCGCCGTGTTTATGGACGTATGGACGGCCGGAGCCTCGAGAGGAACGCAATATGCCCACCTTGTCATTGCATATGAGGCATAAAAATACTATTGCTACACACTTTTAATGGTGCATGTGAATGATGAGACGGTCCAGGTTCCATCGCCTTGACACGTGATAGACGCAGTGCCGCCCGGGGTATAGCCAGTTTTGCAGGAGAATTGCGCGACGGCGCCCACGTCAGATTCCCCTGTTGTGTCAACGGTGCCGTCTGATGGAGCGGCTGGGGCCAGACATTCTGAAACAGCCGTAGTCACCAGGGGGCCGTTTCATTAAACGTCGTACGGTACCACTAAAATGTTTTTAAGTGCAGATATAGAATAGTCTGTACATTTCAATTGATGGACTTACATTTATTGAGCATAGGCTGCATATGCAGCCTATGCTCAATAAATGTAAATCCAATGATTGTTTACAAGAACACATTGTTAATGTGAAATTTACAGACTATCATAATTTTGCATTTCCGAACATTTTGGTCGTACGAAGTGTAGTGAAACGGCCCTCAGGCGCCCGTTTCACTAAACTTCTTAAGATAAAAATGTTCGGACGAAGATTTTTATGAAATTTACCCGAGCGTTAAAGGTACATACCCACTCAGTAGGCACAAAATGTTCTTTAATACCCGATCTTCGGGTACCCGTTAAGCCTAAGATTAAGGTCGCAGACTTAGTCTTTTCACATAGCTACTGCATATTTAATACATTCATTCATCTGATGGTCCTCTATTAGGCTTTGAATGATCATTGCGTCCACGCTCAGCACAATTAAGGTCACATACTTCAAAACCTTAAAGATATCATGAGACATTTTCTGGCAAAATAAACATTCAATCACCATTACCCCATGTATTGATTGGCATTATTATACATTTTATATACGACGTAAAAAAAAAAAAAATTAACATGGGGCAAAAAGGAGTTAGTGGTTTCTTCGAGGATCAAACAACGAAAAAGAAAATGGAAATTGATTCCGAAACCTGGCGAGATAGCTTGGAAATGATGTAACTAAGACAACAAACTGAAAGTTAGATTTTGAAAATCGGTCTACAAATAAAAAAAATTCTAAAAAAAATCTATTTTTAGCCCCCATGTTAAATTCGCAATAAAATAAATATTTTACGGAATGTTATCAAATACTTTTTTTGGGTAGGGCGACTTTTTGTTATTGATGAAAAAGTACTTACAATTAAATATTGTTTAGATTTAATGTGTTTATTAGCCAAAAGTTGGTCGGCAGCAAATCGTAGAAAGGACAGTAAATGATAATATCTGTATCGCGAGCACTCGTATTTTTTACTGGCGGAATAGTGACATAATTATACTTATTTAATCCCTATAAAGGACATGTTGTGCATACTGAGTGGGCACGCACCTTTAGTAATGTTCGATTAAGAAAATAGAAGTTATAAAAGATTTATCTGATATTAAGTTTAGTGAGACAACCTGACTCCAATTTACACCCCCACCCACAACTCGTTGCGGATGTATACTTAACAATGGCGAAAAATCAAAGAACCCTGTTTAACTATACTGCGTATGATAAAAAAATGTTACATATGAAGGTAGAGTTTTATGAATTTACCTAATAGACGACTGTAAGTAACACATTCTACAATATTAAATCAACATGTATAGGTTATTGCATTAGAGAAAATCCATCTGTTAATTTCCAGCAAAGGATGTTTTCATATATTTTAAGTTTGCACTTATAATGAACTCCTTAGTTGTACAGTTGAGACACGCCATGTGATTTTGTACCTAAGAACATGTGTGATTTTTCATGAAATATATTTCATGAGAATTGCATCACCATTTGACGTCATTTACAGAAAATATCATAACTTTTGTAAATAATTTTCATGAGATATCGCACATGTTTTTAGGTACAACATTACATGGCGTATCTCAGTTGAGTGACGGCCCCATGGTCCACGTGTACTTACTGTTGGGTATGCAAGCGCTTCCAGAACCATCGTCCTTATGGCCAACTACACATTCACAGACTCCGGAGGAACATTGTGCATTTGTCATGGTATCACAAATCGTAGCATCGACAGAACAATCATCACCAATCGCTGTCAATAAAAGGCAAAAACAAGTTACTTTTTACGTTGAATTTAAGGTAGTTGTACCCTACTTGTGGCCCTTGTAAAGTCTTTGGGAATCTAATAAAAACCCTAATAATAAATGAATAGTTACTTGGCGAATTGGCCTTAACAAGGTGAACATAAGTCCTCAGTGACCTTGTTTCATGTTTTATTGTTTCATGTCGGATAATAGACACATTTGTGGTCAGAATTCATTAGTTTATTTACATTATGGTTTATTATGGTTTCATTTGTAGTTACTGGCCGACTGTCGAATGCTCTGTTCCACGTATTTAACATAAGTACTTGTTCATGAACAGCAAAAAGGTCACCCTCCCCATATATTTTTATTTGATTAAATTCCATCAAATATTTATTTTTGATTTACTTATAGAGGGTAGCTAACAAAATCGAAGTTAGATTTTGAAAATAGGTCGACACATTCCAAATTCTTTTTTTTTTTTAATTGTCAGTGGACAACCCGTTTATTTATTAGTTTGTATCAATAAATAACAAACATGTATAACAAAGTCAGCCACATATAGTGTTGAGCCAATCAGACCGTGGTTGTGCCCGATCTGGTAGGATTGACACTATCGGTCCTCACAATACATACAATTATTGTCAAAGTCAAAAGCTATTGATAATAATTTGCAAAATATTCTGGTGCAGTTAATATTATAATAACAAGCTGTGTGGACTCAGATTTTGATCGCACGGATGTGCGTTCTGGTCAGAGTCTACGCTGATTGTTTCACAGTTAGTTGAATAGATATCATGATTTATTGTTGTTGCAGAGATATAACCGATTGCACAGTGGACAGACTGCAGATATAAGCTGTCTGTTCGAAGTAAAATCGGGTATTTTATACGTGTATTCTTATGCTCATTCACAAATATTTGTTTTGTAACTTTACACGTACAGCGGAACCTCTCCAAAACCGGACACCTTGGGTGTCCCGTTTGGTGATGTTCCACTGAAAATCAGACATGTTACTGCTTTATGGCACATTCTAGTGTTTTGCAATCATGAAACGGCATTATAATCAGAGATAAATAACAGCGAAACACATGTAAATTAAATATCCCTATTTCCCGATTGTCCGGTTTAGAAGGGTTCCACTGCATATATAGTTTTTAATAGTATTGTTATATGTGTACATATAATATAGGGTTATAAATGTGCACACAAATAATATAAATATAATGAACAGTGTGTATCCAGATCAGACTGTTTATGTGTATATTATCTCAAGAGTCACTCCTAGCAGATGTCGTATGCAACACATTGTGGCCAAATATTATCAAAACCGGTAATAAGTATTATGAACGTGGTGACATTTATTACACATTTGAAGTCATGTTCTAAAATGTGAATAACAATAAACAGTAAAGCACAGTTTTCTACAATTCTAGTGGCGGAAATTCCGCATAAACACTGGCAACTCCAGGTGTTGACACTACAATAACTTTGCATTAACTGCCAGTATATTTTTCACAATGTTCGTCTATAAATTGAAAACATACTACGGATATACAGCTTACCACGGTTTGATGGACACCTTGTTATTGCTGTTCGACGAAATTTCAAACGAACTCATAATAATTTTAATTTTTGAAGATGTAACTTTCACGATTAACGATGCCACATTACAATTACAAACACATCCAGAAGACGGGAAAATCGCTGGTGGTTTGGCGAATACGGGCGCTGCCGACGGTCGGTACATTCCAGATGACGACGCCGGACGGAACAATATTATAAACTTTCGAAACCAAACAGAAGACGACGAAAATAACATTGATAAACTTGCACGATAATTGGAATAGTTATCACTATTGTGTCTAAACATTACCCATGCTGGTTGGTCTGTGGAAACAAACCAGGTGAGAACTCATTGCATGTGACATGTTTAAAATTCCAATCATGTTTTATATTTATATTACTGTATTCAGCATTAATTTATTTTACTGCAATTCAATTAAATACTATTTTTCAATATCCATATGTTTAAGTATATGTACAATTAGTCAGATGAAACTATGTAAACCGTTACCCTTTTGTTACATGTAAAACTACCGTAATTGTATGTTCGCTCGTATGCATTTCCGTTGTCGATAATATGAACATCACCAATATGTAGTCTTGTCAGAAATCGGAAACCCGGTATGTAGCAGACTTCAGATTGTTGTTAACACAGATCGACTATATTTTCATAGAATAATAATATAGCGCCTGAACTAATATGATGAAACAGGTATCTTTCTGCCTAGCATGTTAGCCAAAGGGCCATGCTGCATGTTAGCCAAAGGGCTGTGCGTGCTTATTGTTATCACAAGATATATATGTATTATTATTGACGCATGTTAGCCAAAGGGCCGTGCTGCACGTTAGCCAAGCGGCCGTGCTTATACTTATGCATATTTTTGAATTATTATCGACGCATTCTTGTATTAAATATAGCATAATGATGTATAAATCTTGAAATATAGATAATTTGCATACGAAAAGCTATACACATACATGTCGGATGCCAATGCTCATGCTGAGTTGGTCGGTGTTTGTGTCTGGATGCGGATGAATGCGTGTGCTGGGGTCCATATTTGAATGTCAGTGTATATATCTGTTAAACCAATGATGATGAATTAAAGGGATGGACCAATGTGAATGTTGATGTATGCATGTGCTGAATGCAAGGCCATACATACTACAAATACTTGACTTTATTTAATGTGTGCACGGGAAAACTGACAGTGTCTGCGTAATATTGCTATACATTCCTCGATAAATATGTCCAAATGATTTCAAGACAAAGTGGAGTCGACACATGCAGAAAGATATCCGTTACTATGTAAAATGATTAAGAAAAGTATAATATGCATGAGCATCACGAAATCTACGATAGAAATGCATACCACACAGTAATAGGCAACACATCATTCTAGAATATAACACGGTCAATTATACTATGAAATAACTCGTCAGAATGACAAATACGTGTACAATTAACTGTAGTAATTATGTTTCACAAGGTCTAACAAACAATAACAATTTTTCTCATATGCACGCTGGATATCCGTGTTTATATTGAGAATGTGATAAATTAGTGCGACCATTTTGAACTCTGCAATCGTAAATAATTGTATTTATTTATTTTTCAATGACATATAATACAATTATATTGCTACATGTATCTGGAATAACCAGTCCAGTAAACAAAGCATTTTTGGTCGGCAAAAATAGTAAAGAAATGAAACATATGTAGCTAACATGTTTTCAGCCTCCTAAATAACATAGGTTGGTCTCTCAAACTGTCCGAGGTGGGCGTTCGTCGTAAAATCGGAAAATCCAAGATGGCCGCCAATCTGAATATATGTTGGCAATATCTCAGGAACTAAGCCAGTTATGAACATAATTTCAGATGCTACACATAAGTTTCCGATGTAATATGGTAATAACCATTAATGGATAAAACATTCACCATCATGGATTTCAAAATATATGCTCTCAACACTGATATCTTACACCACGACGCCCACTATTATCGGTCTCATTTACAGTAACACCAAAATTCCCATTGTAAAAACTTTGCGCTTGTGGTTATAGCACCAAATTGTTCCAGATACGAACATGCAATTAAAATGCAATAATCCAGGTTTGGTTAGAAAACGCCTCAAGTAGTTCTTCTATATATAAATCGCACTCTTGTATCGATTGTTGACGTTAGCGTTGTGAAAACGATGCTAGCCAATCGGATGCATAATCAATGGTTAAATACACGTCACAAGCAGCATTCGTTACAGTTTCATCGAGACTGTCGCGAATGTAGCACGTTTTACTTTCGTACCAAATCGATAATTATATATTGCATATACAGATATAGTAATCTTTATATAGTGATTGTTGTGTGTAGACATACGACTGTCATATCAGTATTATGGATACGCAGGACATGTGTCTCCTATGCCAGCAGGCATTGTCGGAAGGAGATACAGTAGTAGTATCAAGGGGCCTAGATACCATACGAAACTGCAGTATAAGGCGTAACGATGAGATCGCTGAAAAGTTAGTAGACGTTTCGTCTATCTGCGTTCACACAGAATGTCGAAGAAATTATACACGCGAATCGAACATCGCTTCTGCACAAATCCCTTCTGTGGAGAAGACACAAACTCTCAGATCCGCCCAGCAAACATTTGACATCACTCAGCATTGTTTGTTTTGTGGCGATGAATGCGATCAGATATCTGATCAGAAAAAGCCTGTAGACAAACGGAATATGTACGAAATGCGTAAAATATCTAACAAAGAATCAATTCAACAGGCGGCAGCAGCACGTAATTTTGAGTTGGGACGTACAGTCAGTGCCCGTGTTGAAGCAGTGATAAGCGACTTGGTGGCTGCGGAAGCCAGATATCACACCCCATGTTATTGCAAATTCTTTAAAATGCCATCTAATCGTAAGAAAGGGCGGCCCACAGATGATGATTTAACAGCAGCATTTGACCGTCTGTATTCCTTTTTAAGGGACAACGATGAATGGCAGTACTCGTTGGAAGAGTTGTTTGACAAACTTGCTGAATATCTCCCAGATTCTGTCAGTGTATGCTCCGAACGGTCAATGAAGAGAAAGCTTCTCGATCACTTTGGTGATGACATCATTATCACCTGCTTGCCCGGCAAGATGTCGGTAATATGTTTCCGAAATACCGGTTACAATATTCTGAGTAGCGCTTGGTACACACAGAAATCACAGGATCAAAAGCAAGAGCGTTTACGAATTGTAAAAACAGCTGCGGCAATCGTCAGGGAAGACATTAGGTCGATGGCATACCAAACAGATGTGTATGCACCAGCAGACAGTGCGTACGACGATACAGATTATGTTGTCCCAGAAACACTGAATACATTCATGGAAAATGTGATAAATACAAGGAAAAAAGGACCTGAGATAGATAGGAAACGAAAATGCACAGTTATCAACCATGCAATAATCACTGCCACTCGACCGCGGTCGTTTATTTCTATGATTCAGGACGGACTATCAGTCTACGTGCACAGGCACGTGGGATCCAGGCATCTTACGGACATACTGTACGGTATGGGTGTGTGTTCCTCCTACAATGAAGCACGGCGCTATGAAGCGTCTGCGATGCTACAAAACAGGCCTTCTGTAGAAGCAAATTCATTCAGTCAGTTCGTATTCGACAATGCGGATTTCAATGTGAGAACTCTGGATGGTTATGGTACCTTCTACAGCATGGGAGGTATCATGTGTGTCACACCTGAGAGTGCAATCACGAACACTGGCGTTACTGAACGCATAAAGGTACAGCCGACGGCTGCTACCATAGCGCAGATGAACAAAGTGAATTTGCAAACATACACAGCTAGAAACACAAAAGGCATCGATGGTATATCAGTAAAGGATCTTAGAGACATCAGACGTCTTTCCTCAGAAAAGTCCTTATACCCTTTGCTAGACACGCTGTGGATATGTGGTACTTGGCTAAAGGCGCCAAAGAACCCAAGCTGGAGTGGGTATATGGAGTTGGTAACAAACGAAAACGAGGAGTACCAGACTTCCAAGGTCGTTATCCTGTCATTCGTGAATTTGCAACCAACCAGTTTAGATGCCATCTACGCGGTTCTAGTGTTTGCTGCTGGGGAGTGTAGACGACACGGTCAAAAAACGTGTCTTGTCACATTCGATCAGCCTCTTTACACCAAAGCTGTAGACATGATGACTGCTGCAAGCAGTGAAAGTGACTTGTCATCGATCGTGGTACGACTAGGTGGGTTCCATTTACTGATGTCGTTCATGGGTGCCGTTGGTTACATAATGGGTGGCAGTGGACTAAAGGATGTATGGTCTACCATATATGCGACAGATTCCATAGAAAAGATGATGACTGGGCATGCGTTTGCTCGAGCATTGCGTGCTCACTTTCATGCTCAGCTCGCTCTAGCGGTCATTATCTTACAAGAACTGGGACTCAACGAGGACGAAAGTACCCAACTCGGTTCACTGCACAAGACGGCCATGAATGCAACAAAACTCCGGAAGAAATTACAAAGTGCACATTCCTTGCTAATGTATTGAGCAAAATGGAAGCTAGCAAGTTACATGCCATAGGCATCAGTCGCACAGCTGAGTTGTACTATGATCAGGTAACCCTAATGCACCGCTTTGTATCTGCCGAGCGCTGTGGAGATTGGGCATTACACCTCGAAACTGTACGTGAAATGATGCCACATTTCCATGCAGCCGGACACTTTGCATATCAAAAATATGCACATCTGTATCTGCAGGAGATGTCCGAACTGGAAAACAAGATAACAGCAGACGAGTTTAGACAGTTCACGTCGGGTTACTTCACGGTCAGACGCAGTGAAGGAGTTTGGGCTGGAGTGTGGACTGATATGACAATCGAGCAGGTGTTGATGAAAGCCATGAAAACATCAGGGGGTCTCGTTCGCGGTCGTGGCATGACGGATAGTGTTTTGAGTCGATGGGTTCTCGGTATGCCAGGATGTTATGAACTTGGTCACCGCTTCGAAGAGTTTTGTGGCACCGATATCACGTCGTCAGAACAGCATGTCGACCATAGAAAATATCGACAGTTACGTGATGGACATGACGTTGACAAACTAGTAGAATGGTTCACCTTACACCCACCACTGCCACATACCAGTGAGTTAATATCCATTGGTACTGGCGTAGTAGGCGACGAGACTATTAACTGCGATTCAGCCGTAAAAGTATGGACAGATGCCATGACGAAAATGACGGGAATGACGTTTGGAAAAGTCAAGTTGCACAGGCCGCAGGAAGCGGAAACTAGTAACAGAGTAGTGGAGACACATTATCAGTTTATAAATATGTGCCTGTGTGTGCTGCGGTTGTACTATTACCGTATAATACTGAACATTTAAATTGCATATGACACTGAAACAATCTGAAATAAAACTCGCCCCATCAAATCGGAACATCCAAGTCGCGGGCATAGCCAGAAAACATAAACTTATAACTGATTCCGTGATTGAGATATTGTCAGAAATGTGTAGTTGGTGACTGTCAGCTTGAGTTCAAAATGGCGGACAAAGTACAAACATCAGAAATGTACGACATTGTGTATTTAAAAGATATACTTGACAGTCCTCTACAATATGTGAAGTGAATGGGATTTGTGTTGGTTTTTGTGTTCTGTGAGGCTTGTGTTGTATTATTTCCATGCGTAGCAATTGTCCTTTCGTATTTTTTTGTGGGTCGTACATCACTAGTCGTGGAGTGCACATATGTGTCATATTGAAGGCTCTGCGACTACCGATGTACGCGTGCCGTCGTCTGCGCATGTTTGTCTTGTTTTCCTGTGACTCATTTGGTGTTTTGCCTCTATTTTATAGATTTACCCATTTATTGAGAGAAAAAAGGTCATTGGTGACGGCCATTTTGAAAACCATGATGGTAGACATAAAATCATTTTATGTGTATCACCATCCGATAGCCAGACACCGATAATGTGAGTGTCAGCTCTGAAATTGTGTTCATAACTAGCTTAGTTCTTGTGATATTGTCAAAAATGTAATCCGGATGGCGGCCATCTTCGATTTTCCACCTTTTTGGCGAACACTCAACCTGGACAGTTTGGGAGACCAGTCTATGTTATTTAGAAGGCTCAAAACAAGTTATCTACATAGGTTTCATTTATTTACTATTTTTGCCGACCTTTTCCAAATTATCAGCCCAGTTTACTGGAGTACAGGATCAAGCGGAAATGCCGCTAATAGTATATTTAGCTGTTAATATGTTTGATTGGAAAATCCATACTTAGAATTACTTTGATATGTGGAAATAAATAGAAATTGTGTCGGATTTAATCCCGATACATTGCGTCTTTACAGTCTGCTCTAGTGCATTTTTAATAAAAAAAAACAAACAAAATTTAACTTAAAAAACAAATCTGCATGTATTTTAAATTTTGCAATACGTTTCTTTTTTTTAACATTTTTAATGTCACCATGAACATGATTCTCACACTGTGTATATCATGATTTTATCAAATTTGTGTATTTGCAAACAAGTCATGTTCACAAAATAGTTTACATGTTACATTTTGTAGTGGTAATTATTTCGTTCTTGGCAGATAAATAACCATTCAATAAAGAGAACATAGCTCTGTCAATGCCAGTATAGGATTCATGCCAATATAGGATTCATGTACATGTATATGCCACCTAATCATTCTGTAATTGCTGTCTGCATATATCGTGAAAATACGGTATCACAAATGCACCAAATTATATGTCTGTTCAGCGTTATTAGCTGCGAGCCTCTCGCAGCTTATGTAACCGGTTCTCAAAATACAGTCAGATATCACGGCGCTATTTTTCTTGTGGCGCGTATGTATACATCTTGTATCTAGGTCATTGTTAACGACTCGTTTTATGCTATTTTAGATTTCACATTTATTAGAATGTATATCTTTGGTACATAATTAATTGAATAAAAACCAATGGAACCTCAGATTTAGCCGTTCATTTTCCAACAATAAAACGGACCATTTTGGTCGCGCATTAATGGTGTGTAACCCCGAATCACACCTGTCTGGTACCTGTTTGGATTGTTTCATTCACAACTACGGCGTGTACAAATTTGCATAAAACAACACTATAACCACAGGTGTTTGAAGAGTGAATCTGGATATGAAATTACCACCCTTATCGCATCGCCGTATTTCGCCGATATTGATTTCGAAAATCAGTCATATTTTCCTTAAAATATGTCGAAGATCGATAAAAATATACTGTTACCACTCATTTGAACCGTGTCGTCTAGATGGTTTACTCATTTGAATCGTCGCGTCGGCATGTTTCGGATGAGTGGTAATAGCGTACACTTTCACTTACAATAATTGAGCCCGGATATGGAATTACCACCCTTATCGCAACGCCGTATTTCGCCGATATTTATTTAGAAAATCAGTCACATTTTCCTTAAATGATGTCGAAAATTTATAAAAATTTCAGAGCTGATGCGGATGTGTATGTAATGCATAAAAAACAAATGCTAAGCCTTACTGGATTATTTCTGTTTCTATACAGCTCCTTCCCCTCTCCACATACAAACTATGTCGAGTGTTATACAGTTTCCCATAACACCATTTACTACAATTACTCTATTTGAAATATTTAAAGGAGAATATACTAAAACACTGTTTACCACCAATTTCAGTTGGGCTCGCAGCTCAGTACTTTCAGTACTTTGATATCTGTATTCAATCGGCTACACAACATATATTGCCCTTGCCATCAATCTTAGGCAAAATGCAGTCTGGTTACTGATAATGTCACTGCGTCTGAACTATTGGTGAGATAAATCTATAAATTGATAATAATCACTATTCATGCGGATGACTATGTGAATTATTATAATAAATAACAGGGATACCAAACAATCACAACAATTGCAAAATGGCACATGGCCTATCAAACTAAATAACATTGTCTGAATCATAATGTTACAAGAACAATAGATGGCGGATTTAACCTCAATGTACGTACATTTAACAATATCTGTCAATTGGATGTGTATTTAGATACATGCGGGGTCGCATTTAAAAGAAGACGGGGGAAATTGTTATGAACTGGAATTTGGTCCGCCCCATACAGTAGCGAGCCGTGTAGGTCCTGATGAGACTGTGCGGATGTGCAGGCTGATCTGGGTCTTCACAGGTCGCAACACAGTTGTGTTATTTAAGAGACAATCATTTATCAAAGATGTCAACTTTAAAATTAGTGGTCGATTTCGGTCAATATTCATGTCAGAATGTTTGTTATTTTACATGGATTCTAAATATTGTATTTATTTCAAAATCAGGAATAATATTGAACTTTTATTCAAAGAATTGCGAAAATTCGTTTAACTTTTATAGATATTAAAGTCAAAAATCTGCATAGCGCACGGTTATTAATTCATCTGTATGTTATGCAACGCTATGAAGATTAAGCCATAAACCGTCCAAGCTGACAGCCAAGAAGTACACATAAATTTGATAAGTAATCTCATTCCAGAGATTGCAACAAAGAAAGTTTGACTCTTTGTCCACGGTGAGACCCGGGACCCTAAACCAACGGCATAGGGCCAACATGTAAATGAGTTAATACATTCTGATAGCACAAGGTGCATAATAAACAATTTCATTGTTTAATCTAGTGTATCCAGTATTTTTGCAATTTTCGATGATATTTAGGGAGTTGAAAAATAGACGTTAACAAGGAAGCATGTACATGTAAACTATAAAACGTTATTTCCGCCGCCGTTTGGCGTGCTGGACAGTCATTGAGTTGAGTTTAGCAAGGACACAAGATGTAAACATATTATACGGACAAACGGCCGCCATGTGGCGCGCTGGATAATGTTGGACATGCATACTTAAACATTTTATTTGTTAATTTATGGATATGTGAAAAAGAAAATGAAGAAGAAAATGAAGAAGAAACATACAAAATAAAACAGTCAAACGTGTCACTAGTCTATATTCATTATTTGGAAGGAATGAGCTAATTCTCCGTCTGCAAAAAACAACGAAGAACAATTATGTAATCCAAATAAACAGTACGAACACCCAGCCTCGTAATATATGCATACGTTATTGAAAAATGAAAGGTGTTACGTACGTACGCACTTACGTACATGGACTAATGCTATATCCCATCTACGGCGGGGGGATAATAAACCATCATGTGATCATTACGGCTACATGTAGATAATGTTACTAATAAAAATGCCCACATACCTGTAATATGCAAATACATGTAATAATGTTGATGTAGCCCATGTATATTTACGTCTCTACACAAGTGTGTAGAAGCCAAATTACAGATATAGAACACGAAATGTGCTTATTAATTTCTTACTACAGCATATGGTGTGATGTCCTTGCTCATCAAGACTTATTGAACATATATGAAACACGCCATGCGATTTTGTACCTTCGGACATCTGCGTAATTTCATTAAATACGTTTACAAAAATGTCATAAATAAAGTAAAAAGATGACAACATTTTCAGAGTAAAGCAAGATCCTCGTGTCAAGATGGCTCATGTGAACTTAAATCAACAATACTATGTGACAAAGTACTACGTTATTCAGCGTGACGGGAACTAACTATGTACCCGAGTCGACAATAGGTCACTAGCGGTTACTTATACTCTGAGTGTGTCTGTCGACTGACAAGTTAGTCACTGACTTGCACAGTGCGCCTCTTTTATATAGACGAGATGCGAGCAGCAGCCGTGCGAGCCCCAATCAAATTTCCCCGCTGCAAATATATGTTTACCCAATCAGCGCTCGGTAATTAGATACGCTAAATGAAAAATGTCCGCCATCTCAAAGAAACAAAATACCGCCATCAAAATCACACAAATAAATATGTCCCCTAGACTAGTGACACGATCATCGGTGCGGGCGCTAGAGTGGCCGATAGCTATGGATCAGACTCTTGTAGTGATATATAAATTATTGGTTGAAAAGACTTGTAATTGGCTGCATGCACGAAAATAGGTACGAAAATACGCACTGCATTCTGTGTAAAATCATAAAACCCCGCTCGCCAAATTCGTCTCTAGTGCACCCAATACCAACAAATAGCGTGCGAGCCATTACTTTCCAGCATCATAAATGAATAAGAAACAGTAAGATATATAAGATTATGCCAGCCATTGTCAGACACAAGTGAGATATCTGCTTCAATATCGTAATGTCCAATGTCAAGTTGATATACAGTGCCAGTACTCGTGATGACCAATAGTCGGCAACACCCATAATAATGCTGTCGCCGTCCAATGGTTCATACAGTCTGCAGGATGACACACTACAACGATAATCTTCTACAACGCTGCCGGGTACTAATAATAAAGGATTATATGCATAATTGACATGCTGGAACCTGTTGTGTACACAGTGAATGTCTGTGTCTGACCAGGATGACCGAATCTACTGAAATGGAACCATTACAATACTTTCTAACAAACGTTTCGACGCAACAAAATGGCTACGTGTTTCAGAGACATTTCAAAGGTGACAACGGTCAAGGTCGTGTTAATGGTGGCGCGAGTGTGTGACAAACGCTCAGGTGATTCTAGTGTCCAAGTATCAGTTCATACATACAGTTCATACAGTGTTAGAGACCGGATATAAGCATCTCCTTATATCAACTTGTCAGTTTCTTCGGCCCTTTTCGGAGTGTTTTCCCTTAATTTATATGATCATATTTCTATTTATAAGTACATGTACATACAGTCAAATAAAATCGAGGTTCCCGGTAATTAGCCGGTACCCATTTACAGCTGGGTGGACTGAAGTAGTGTGGATAAAGTGTATCGATCAAGGACACAACGCACGCCTCCTATTAGGCACGAACCCACGACCGAAATATCGAAGCAATCCTTCGCGTAATGTTGAAGAGATTACATGTTGGAGAAACTCTTACAAACGTTTTAACGTAAATGTACACGGGCGGACGGACATTCCTACAAATGGATACATATGTGGCTATTCATTTGTTTAAAGTTGTAAAAAATATAGCCACATAAGAGAACGGAATGAATGGCATATACAGCTACCCATTGTTCTCTAGCCACACACGTACCTCGCCGTGTGTATCGACGTATGGACGGCCGGAGCATCGAGAGCAACACAATATGCCCACCTTGTCATTGCATAGGAGGCATAAAAAGTACTACTGCTACACACCTATAATTGTGCATGTGAATGATGAGGCGGTCCAGGCTCCATCCATGTTCATACGTAGATTTTTATGAAATTTACCCGAGCGTTAAAGGTACATGCCCACGTAATAGGCACAAATTGTTTTTTATATGAATTAAATAAGTGTATAATTGTGTCACTATTCCACCATTTCTAAAAATTATGAGTGTCCGCTATACAGATATAATCATTTAGTAATATTTATTTTACTGATAGTGACGCGCGGTGGTACATGTATCAGGCTATTTTCATATGCAAATGAGGCATGATATTTTTTAATTATTTATACTAAATAAATGCGTCACCTGAACAAATAATATTTTCGACAGATTATCAAGTATGATCATTGCACATCAAAAAATACAGAGAATAAATAGTAATGTCCATTAACATTTTAAGGAAACACGGTTATCGCCTCTGATATCAGTGTGTAAATTTACGGCTAATATAAAATGCATAAGAATGCCAATCAATACGTGGAATAACGGTGAATGAATATTTATTTTGCCAGAAAATGTGTCAGATGATGTCTCTGATGTAAGTAACATTTCGTGCCTGCTGAGTGGGCATGTACCTTTAAAGGTACATGCCCACTCAGTAGACACAAACTGTTCTTTAATCCCCGATCTTCGGGTCCCCGTTAAGCCCAAAATTAAGGTCGCATACTTAGTGCATTCAAAACCTTAATGCGCAGTTAAATTTCTGATAATTTATGTTTCTTTTCACATAGCTACTGCATATTTAATACATTCATTCATCTGATGGTCCTCTATCAGGCTTTGAATGATCCTTACGTCCACGCTAAGCCCAATTAAGGTCACATACTTCAAAACCTTAAAGACATCATATGCGATATTTTCTGGCAAATAAACATTCAATCACTATTACCTGCGTATTGATCGGCATAATTATACATTTTATTTAAGACGTACATTTGTTAAATATTTAAATGAAAGTAATTTTGTATCAATAACAAAAAAGTCATCCTCCCCAATTTTTTAATTTGATTAAATTGCATATAATATTGATTTTATTGCGAAAAATAATTTCCTTTCGGAATTTAACATGGGGCAAAAAGGATTTGGGGTGTCCTCGAGGATCAAAAAATGAAAAAAAATGGAAATTGATTCCGAAACCTGGCGAGATAGTATGAAATGATGTAAATAAGAAAACAAATTAAGAATTAGATTTTGAAAATCGATCCACAAACAGAAATAAAATAAAAAATATATATTTTTAGCCCCCATGTTAAATTCGCAATAAAATTAATATTTTACGGAATTTCATCACATACTTTTTTTTGGGTAGGGTGACTTTTTTGTTATTGATGAAAAAGTACTTATAATTAAATATTTTTTAGATTTAATGTGTTTATTAGCCAAAATTTGGTCGGCAGCAAATCTTGGAAAGGGCGGTAAATGATATCTGTATCGCCGGCACTCGTAAATTTTACTGGTGGAATAGTTATTTATACTTATTTAATTCCTATATTAAAATGACATGTTGTGCATACTGAGTGGGCGTGTACATTTAGTAATTTTCGCTGAAGGAAATAGAAGTTATAAAATATTTATCTGATATTAAGTTTAGTGAGACAACCTGACTCCAGCATACACCCCCACCCCCACAACTCGTTGCGGGTGTATAATTAACAATGGTGAAAAATTAAAGAACCTTGTTTAACTACCCTGCGTATGATAAATAAATGTTACATATGAAGGTAGATTTTTATGAATTTACCTAATAGAAGAATGTAAGTAACACATTCTACAATATCAAATCAGCAGGTATAACCCATTGCAAAAGAGAAAATCCATCTGTTAATTTCCAGCATAGGATGTTTTCATATATTTTAATTTTGCACTTATAATGAACTCCTTAGTTGTACAGTTGAGACACGCCGTGTGATTTTGTACCTAAGAACATGGCGTATCTCAACATTGCATGGCCTATCTCAGTTGAGTGACGGCCCCATGGTCCACGTGTACTTACTGTTGGGTATGCAAGCGCTTCCAGAACCATCGTCCTTATGGCCAAATACACATTCACAGACTCCGGAGGAACATTGTGCATTTGTCATGGTATCACAAATCGTAGCATCGACAGAACAATCATCGCCAATCGCTGTCAATGAAAGGCAAACAACAAGTTATTGTTTACGTTGAATTTAAGGTAGTTGTACCCTATTTGTGGCCCATGTAAAGTCTTTGGGAATACATGTATAATAAAAACCCTAGGAATAAATGAATATCTACTTACATAAACAAGGGCATCGTTATTACGAAACAAATCCCCTCACTGGCAGCTTTGACGAATTGGCCTTAACAAGGTGAACATAAGTCCTCAGTGACCTTGTTTCATGTTTTATTGTTTCATGTCGGATAATAGACACATTTGTGGTCATAACTCATTAGTATAGTTTCATTATGGTTTAATATGTAGTTACACACCGGCTGCCGAATACTCCATGCACGGGTGAGAGGCAGTGACTGGGGAGCAAAGGCTGAGAAACCATATTTATTGTATGTGCCCTTGTTCATGCTATTGTATCCATCCGCCTGTGATCGAACTGTTAGCAAATCACTGGCGTAATTGTATGTCAACCGAATACACAGGGTATTGTAGGAATCACAATTCTTGCCACATAGGTAGGAAATATTAAATATGTCCATGCACAGGACTGTGTATATATTCGAACATATCTGTTTGATAAGCCATATAACAGAACGTGTGTTTTATTCCTTAAATTCATGTGTACAAGTGTAAGTCATGTATTCATGTTTGTAGGTTCGACGTATCTCTGAATATCGTTGCTTATTATGTTTTATTGTGTATTTTCAGAGCTGTGAGATACATCGTATACCATCTATCACATCATATTAAAGACTGACTATTTAAATCGAACTTGCCTACCGTATCACTGAAACCCCAGTTTACGGTCCGGTTACAAATTTGGATCCCCCAGTGATCAGTCAATATGGTATGGTAATGGTGAACTGATGTGGGTGTCGTCATGGACTTTATGATGACCGGAGACATTACGCGACCTGGATTCGTGTTCGGCCGATAAGAGTCGGGTCATCTGTATACCTGTGCAGTCGACGCGGTCCGAGCACGGGAATTATTCTCACGTTACCTGAGAGTGGGAGGCGGAGCGCGACGAGCTGATCGATATTGGACAATGTGGATCGTGATAAAAGCGGACTTGTGACCAGTGTTACCTGTGATATAAACTCACTGTCACTTTAGCGACCGACCTATAATGGGTTGCAGTGCATGTACATGCTACACTAGTGTGTGAATTATGACAATCAGTGTGGTTCCTGCACGCATCGTCCAGAGGGTGAGTCATTGTAGTTAGATCGGCCCATGTGTCTAGAAAATAGGCAGATATCGATCATGTTGGTCCGTCCGTTGGTCCGTACGATTGTGTGTGCATTCGTTTGGCACAATCAGACTGTTTGTTTCGTCCGTTTGTCCGTATAATTGTGTTTGTACTCGTTTGGCACAATGCTTTGCTTGTAACATGTCTGTTTTGTCATATGGAAATATGATCGCCGTTTGCATATGCTATAGACACATTGAACCAGGAGTGATATTGTAAAGTGGGGCGATTGCTGATCACATGCATGTAATATTTACCCCTAACTAACAACCAATCACCTAGCGCAAAGCGTTGTCTGGTTGTGGTCTATATCGGATTGGCTTGGTTTGGTGGACCTCCTGTCAGTTTGTCGGATCTGTAAATGGCGGATTAGGTGGCTGATATACCAGATGTCGTTTTTTTGCCCATATTTACACCCATATTTGGTCAGATGACATTGCAGCGGGTCACATGATCGTCATTTTATTCTATTTTTAATTTGACACCCAAAGTTGGTCACATAACATTGCAGCGGGTCACATGATCGTATTGTTAGGCTATTTTTAATTTGACAGTTTTCACGTGGTCGTTGTGTGGACGACGGCTGGTAGTCACGTGATATTGGCTATTCCCTTTGGGAATCGATAAAACATTCATATCGTATACGGTGTTTGTCAACAATCAGTTACTATACATCGTAGTATTTCATAACGTGACAACATTTTGAAATAATACACAGGTGTACTGTTGAATTCCGATAAAATGGCAAGGGCAAAGGTCACAGGAGAGTCCATATTGAACCGTAATAGGTAAAGTAGGTGTGTTATAAATGCAAAACTGATATTAGCATGACGATGTAGCATGCATGTCACCAAAGTTGGCCCGAAATGTATTCAAGTAACGTTCAGGCATATTTTTAATCAAGTTGTCACTTTGTTGTTACGTATTTGCTGAAAAATAAAATAGTGAGCACAGGCACTCGTATATGTATCACACCAACATACGTCAAGAGCTCATTGGAAATGCATGCATGAGAGAGTCAATATTAATCGATAACGATGCACCTGTATTTCATTATCTAAGTTTTAAACATACAAGCAGTGTAAGACATACGTGCACCTATATCAACATGTGACCAATACATACAGTTCGTATCTGATGCATATAGCGTAGTGGTAACAGTTATTGTTTTGTTTAATTAATCAACGTTGAGGGTTGTGGGTTCGAAACCACCACTGTTCTATAAATTTTTTTATTGAGTTGTGTCCCTCATTATACTCCCAGAGAGATATCTGCCGTCGTTTATACGTTTATTTTATTAACATTATTTAATGTAACTTACAGAAACATATTTTATGTATTGGTTCAAAAGATTGATAAAGACGTGTATTGCATAATGTCATTTGAACCGTCTTAGTTACATCTATATGTCTGTCTGGACAAAATGTATAAGCGCGCAACCAATCTTTTCCCCGCTCTGGGGCGGCGGACATACAATGTGTGGGGTGTATTTACAGTCAAAAATTTCCATGGGCCGGGAATTAGGAGGCCGAGAACCCCGAGGATGTGTATATTTGACGTCCCCAAGAGTCCCTCAACCCCGTGCTGTCGTTTATATGAAATTTTAGAATATGTCTACATCATTTGTTTCACGTTGTTTGATAATGAAATATTTATTCAGTAAATGAATTGTGAACACCGTATGCCCTGATCTGACTGAGTGATGTGCATCCTGATTTGTGACGCTGTAAACCCAGTGCACACGTCACAAGTACCCTTTTGTCAAACTCTATTTTCGTAAATGTCGAATTAGACTGTGCGTCGATTACCGTCTATTGAATGCCAGAAGTATCAGAGACTCATATGCGTTACCGAGGATAGAGGAAGTGTTAGACACGGTGGCGGGAGCAAAATAGTTTTCAGTGTTAGACATGAAAAGTGGGTATTTTCAAGTTAAAATTGATGAACAACACAAAGAAAGGACACCGTTTTCAGTTGGTTCGCTTGATTTCTTCGAATTCAACAGACTACCAATGGGATTATCTAACTCTCCAGCGACTTATCAAAGACTGTTTAGGGGACTTGAATATGAACATATGTGTCATTTACTTAGATGATTTGAACACATGGAACGATTGGACATTATTTTCAACAGACTAAACGAATGTAATTTGAAGCTAGCAACAAAGAAGTGCACATTTCTACAGGAAAAGGTGAAAATTGTTGGATATACTGTATCACAGGATGGAATTTCAACAAATCCAGATAAAGTGGAAAAAGTTAAGAATTGGCCAACGCCGACATCAGCAGAGAATGTCCGACAATTTGTAGCATTCGCAGGATTCTACAGACGATTCATCAAGCATTTCAGCAAGGTAATCAAACCATTGTCAGATGTTATGCCACCACAAAACATGAAGAAGAGCAGAAAATCAACGACAACAACTAGTTGGAAGTGGGGTGAGAGCCAGGAACATGCATTTACCAAGTTAAAAGACTTGATGACGTCGGCACCTATACTGCCATTTGCAGAGTACAGTTTGCGTTTGAGCTTCACGTTGATGCCAGTGGAGAATCACTTGGTACTGTGTTATGTAAAAACAGAATGGGAAGACAAGGGTGATAAGCTATGCAAGCAGAACAGTGAAGAAAACGGAAAAGAATTACCCAACTATGAAGCTAGAATTTTTAGCATTAAAATGGGCTATTACAGAGAAGTTCAGCGACTATCTATAGGGGAACAAATTCACTGTATTAACAGACAATAACCCGTTGACCAATGTGCTTACAACCGCAAAACTTGATGCTACAGGTCATAGGTGGATGTCTATATTAAGTACTTACGACTTTGACATTCGCTATACGCCAGGATGGAAGAATGTGGATGCGGATTATATGTCAAGATACCCACAACAGAACAGTGACGACACCAAGGAACATATGAATGTGAACTCAGTGAGAGCAGTGTGCAAATCGATACAACACCAACATTTTATAGAGACCATTGCGATGTCTGACGTGGAAATTATGGAAGTAACTGAGACACCTGGACAACTGATGGCGCAGATAGATATGCGGGAGATTAGAAAGAAGTAGTGAAAGGATTCGGTCTTAGGATTATGGGGTACAGCAGTAAAAAATAAGAAACTTCCCAACTACGGCATAGGCATTGTTTAACAACTTCATAGTACATTATGGATTACCTGCCACTCTTCATAGTGATCAAGGACCCTCTTTCGAAGGTGAGTTGATTCGAGAGTTGTGTACACTGACAGGGATCACGAAACGTAGGACAACAATTTACCACCCGATGTCAAATGGGATGACTGAACGGTTTAACAGGACACTGATAGGCATGTTGGGAACTCTGAAAGCTGACCAGAAGCAAGATTGGAAGCGATATGTTGCTCCATTAGTGTATGCTTATAATTGTACAAAACATGAAAGTACAGGGTTTTCTCCATATGAAGTGATGTTTGGGAGACAATCACCTATACCGGTAGATATCATATTTTGGATCAACACAGATACAGCAGCAGACACTACTCAGTCAGAGTATGTTAGTGATTTGAAGAACAGAATTCAAGAGTCATACAATATTGTACAGAATGCAGCAGAAGCAGCTAGAGCAAAACATAAAACATATTTTGACAAGAAAGCTAGAGCAGCTAGACCATCGGTTGGAGACACGGTTCTTGTTAGAATACAGGCTCATGATGTGAAACACAAACTGGCAGACACGTTTGGCGAGGCTATTTATGAGGTGATCAAACAGCCCCAGATATTCCAGTGCTGGAGGTAAAAGCACCGGGTGGTAGGCAGAGAACTTTGCATATGAACCATTTGTTGCCTGTATGTAGTAGTGTGGTTGAAAAGCCCAGACCTACACCTAGGAAGGTGTATTCGAATGAGAGGAAGGAGGAAGGGTATGTGCTTCACCAACACAGAGCATAGATACAGGGGAGAAAGTCGAGACCGAGAGTGATCAAGAATCGGAAGAGGAATATGTTGATGTAACATAGTATCCTTCTGGAACTACAGGCGACGCCCAAAGTTCCACACAGAGTACAGAGGATAGTGAAGTTGACACCGAAGATCAGAGGGACGGTAGGGTACCGGTAACACATCCGACACACCCTGTACCGATCCCTAGAAGGTCGTTGAGACAGAGAAAGAAGCCAGAGTGGTATACCTTGTATCACATGAGTCAGACAGTAGATGGTGAGAATCGACATGAGACTGAGGAGAAGGATGCAATGAAGATGATGATGGCAGAAATGATGCTCGGAGTAGTGGAGAATACAATAGAAGCTGTAGATGCTGCTATGAGCAACTGAGACAATGAGTAACTGAGATTATGTCATAAAACCATAATGAAATGTCGAGACGCCATTTCGTGGGCAGGGGTGTGCGTAGTAGAGGTATTTTATGCGCTTTTATTTTATTAGTAATACTTACATGTGTAAATAATAAATCATTTCAAACTGCATTATTGTGTTTGTTTTTTGAAATACATGCAGAGTTAATTATATATATTATCATTGCTGTAAGCGGCTTGATAAAATGTATTTATATGATACTAGTCAAGTGATTCAAAGTGTCATGTGATCATGGTCATGTGATGTTCACTCAAGCATTTATTTTATTTCATGACGTAGGAACTACTTTTCCCACATGACTTATATCTGTATATATGATTGGTCAAAGCTTTTCTCGCCTTAGTCGAACTACTTTTCTCGTGAGATGATTCGCGCTCCAGCATTTTTGAACTCTTTGTGAAATCACTTCGCTTGTGATTGTCATGGGTATGTTGTTCTATTGGCTAAATTGTGGTCGGTTTATGGCTGTTGGAATTCCGTGTGTCATTATCTGGAATTGTGTGTCTTTTGTCGGTTCGGTTGCGCCACGCGTTCTGTTGCACTTTCACTATTGCATGTGCCTAACATTTGCAGACTAACCTCCATGCACGGGTGAGAGCAGTGACTGGGGAGCAAATGCTGAGAAAACATACTGCTTTTAAGTGTTCTTGTTCGTGCTATTGTATCCATCCGCCTGTGATCGAACTGTTAGAAATTCACTGGCGTATGTCAACCGACTACACAGGGTATTGTAGGAATGCTTGCCACATAGGTAGGAAATATTTACTATTTCCATGCACAGGACTGTGTATATAGTCGTATATATCTCTTTAATAAGCCATATAACAGAATGTGTGTCTTATTCCTTCCATTCATGTGTAAAAATGTAACTCATGTATTCATGTTTGTAGGTTCGACGTATCTCTGAATAGTTGCTTATATGTTGTTATTGTGTATTTTCAGAGCTGTGAGATACATCGTATGCCATCTATCATATCATATTAAAGACTGACTATTTAAATCGAACTTGCCTACCGTATCTCTGAAACCCCAGTTTACGGCCCGGTTACACAGCTTTATGGCACATTCTAGTGTTTTGAAATCATGAAACGGCATTATAATCAGAGATACATAACAGCGAAACACATGTAAATTAAATATCCCTACTTCCCGAGTGTCCCATTTAGAGGGGTTCCACTGCATATATAGTATGTAATAGTATTGCTATATGTGTACATATAATATAGGGTTATAAATGTACACACACACAAATAATATAATGAACAGTGTGTATCCATATCAGACTGTTTATGTGTATATTATCTCAAGAGTCACTTCTATCAGATGTCGTATGCAACACATTGTGGCCAAATATTATCAAAACCGGTGATATGCATAAGTTATTGAAAAATCAAAGGTGTTACGTACGTACGCACTTACGTACATGGACCAATATAATGTCCCATCTTCGGTGAGGGGATAATAAATCATCATGTGATCAGTACATTGTAATCATTGTTGATGTAGTCCATGTATATTTACGTCTCTACACAAGTGGGTAGAAGCCAACTTATACATATAAAACACAAAATGTTTCTAACTACAGCATAGGGTGTGATGTCCTTGACTTATTGAACATATATGAGACCCACCATGCGATTTTGTACCGTCGGACATCTGAGTAATTCCATTATATACGTTTACAAAATTTACAATATTTTTCATAAATAAAGTAAAAAGATGACAACATTTTCAGTGTAAAGCAAGAGCCTCGTGTCAGGATAGCTCAGTTGAACTTAAATCAACGATAGTGTGTGACAAAGTACTACGTTATTCAGCGTGACGGGAACTAACTATGTACCCGAGTCGACAATAGGTCACTAGCGATTACTTATACTCTGACAAGTTAGTTACTGACTTGCGCAGCTCGCCTCCTTTATATAGACGAGATGCGACCAGCTGCCGTGCGAGCCCCACTCCAATTTCCCCGCTGCAAATATATATTTACCCAATCAGCGCTCGGTAACTAGAGACGCTAAATGAAAAATATCCGCCATCCCAAAGAAACAAAATACAGCCATCAAAATCACACAAATAAACATGTCCCCTAGACTAGTGACACGATCATCGGTGCGGGCGCTAATGTGGCCGATAGCTATGGATCAGACTCTTGTAGTGATATATAAATTATTGGTTGAAAAGCCTTACAATTGGTTGCACGCACGAAAATAGGTACGAAAATACGCACTAAATTCTGTGGAAAATCATAACACCCCGCTCGCCAAACTCGTCTCTAGTACACCCAATAACAACAAATAGCGTGCGAGCCATTAGAGGTGTACCGCTTTGAGCTGGCGCGTTATTATTGTAAATATTATTGTAAATACGTGCTATTTTTAAATAGTTTACGTCATATGTTGTAGACATGGTATTTGTATACCAGCGCAAACGCATTAACATTCGATAGAATTGCTAATAATAGTAACATCGTTTAGTGCTCTAGTGGGTAGATCTGCTGTTTGGTGATCGGACGGTCGTGAGTTCGGATCCTGCCAAAGGCATACATTTTTCTCTCGCTTTTACTATTTTGGCGCCAGAGGTAACGTACACATCCCGAAACAGTCGTGCATTTACTTTTACACAACATTATAAAACACTTCACTTTGAACCTAATCATTGTGAAATGCATTCTGCACATTCGTGTGTTATTGTGAAAGTCCATCTCGACTCACTACAAATGCAAATATGTTACGGAAAACACCATGTCGAAAAATAAACCTCTCACTTCAGATAATAAACAAATAAATACCATACATAATTACCATGTCAATTGTTGTTACATGTAATAAAGATGCATTAAAAAGACAAAGAAAACACAAAACAATATTTAAAATAAATAATATATATATATATAATGGCCAAAGTGAGGATCGAACGCATGCAGTGCAAAATTGAAATCAAGTGCCACCGTTGGCCGCCAGTTTACCCACTGCTCCAGTATGAGAAACTGTTTTGTCAATGGCAATATATCGATCGTGACTATAGCGACGCGCCATAATAAACAGGGAACTACCTACAGGAATTCCATGTTTATTTATACACCAATGTTTATATAAACAAAGCATGTAAACAACGCCATGTCAGGCTGGTATACTTATACTTTCCAGCATCAGAAATGAATAAGCAACACTAAGATATAATATTATGCCAATCATTGTCAGACACAAGTGAGCTACAGTGCCAGTTACAGTTAATTTGACATACAGTGCCAGTATTCGTGATGACCAATAGTCGGCAACACCCATAATAATGCTGTCGCCGTCCAATGGTTCATACAGTCTTCAGGATGACACACTACAACTATAATCTTCTACAACATTGCCGTGTACTAATAATAAAGGAGTATATGCATAATTGACATGCTGGAACCTGTTGTGTACACAGTGAATGTCTGTGTCTGACCATGATTACCGAATCTACTGAAATGGAACAATTACAATACTTTCTAACAAACGTTTCGACGCAACATAATGGCTAATTGTTTCAGCGACATTTCAAAGGTGACAACGGTCAAGGTCGTGTTAATGGTGGCGCCAGTGTGTGACTGTCACAAATTGACGAGTTCGTTGGATAGGTCGGCATAATGGATCTGATGGCTAAGACTAGTGAACACAGTTGGATTAGGTGTAGCATGTATATTATGGTTAAAACACGTCGTCAAGTAAAATATGATTACTATTTTACACACAAATATAAGTGAACCCCTCAACACTTCAACATAAACACATGTCAAATAACCACCCTGCTTATGAGTGTATCATTTCATAACACAATTCCAAAGTGTCTCATTACCCCACATAATGTTACAAGTGTCAACTACCCCACAACTGTTCACAAGTGTCTAATTCCCACACAGGATCATAAGTGTCTAATTTCCCACATAAGTGTCTTAAGTCCCACACCAGTTCATAAGTGTCTAATTCATCACAAGTGCACAAATCCCACACAGTTCATAAGTGTCTAACCCCTTCCCCACACAAGTGTATAAATCCCACACAGTTCATAAGTGTCTAATTCCCCACATAAGTGTCTAAATTCACACACAAGTGTCTTAAGTCCCACACAAGTGTATAAATCCACACAGTTCATAAGTGTCTAATTCCCCACATAAGTGTCTAAAATTCACACACAAGTGTCTTGAGTCCCACACCAGTTCATAAGTGTTCTAATTCCTCAACATAAGTTCATATGTGTCTAATTCCCCACATACATCTCTAATTCCCCCATATCAATTCTTAGGTGTATAATTCCCAACACAAGTGTGCAAATTCCACACAGTATAAGTGTCTAATTCCCCACACAAGTGTATAAACCCACACAGTTCATAAGTGTCTAATTCCCCACATAAGTGTCTAAATCCACACACAAGTGTCTTAAGTCCCACACAAGTGTATAAATCCCACACAGTTCATACGTGTTACATTAGCAACTGCATTAACTTCTCTCTAGATTCCATTGTCAGTGAGTGTGAATATACAGGACGATAGTACTCAATAATACACCCGGCCATCTCAGGACAAGTAATGGTCCACACAGGACAAGTCACGGCCCACACAGGACACGTAATGTTCCACACAGGTCAAGTATTGGTTCACCCAGGAAAAGTAATGGTCCACACAGGACAAGTAATGGTCCACACAGGACAATGTTCCACACAGGACAAGTAACGGTCCACACAGGACAATGTTCCACACAGGTCAAATATTGTTCCACATCGGACAAGGAATGGTCCACACAGGCCATTCACAGTCCACACAGGACACGTAATGTTCCACGCACGTAGTGTAAGGTCCAGGCCTCAGAGTATAGTCCCCCACTCATGGAAACGTAATAATGGAAAGTTCTTACATATTAGCCCAGGAACAAACGGTCTCAACAATGCACATGCAGGCTCGCTTCCTCGCCTCGCTGCTCTCACATGCCCGTAGCACGGCCACACCCAAAAACCACCTGTACAATACAAAACTATCTTCTAGCAAAAAATTCGAGAATTACAATGTATGTCCAAAAAGAAAATATCTTTTAAAAAAAACAATCCTCAGATATTTGTCACTTAGCCACTCTACTAAAGTGTCAATGAATGAACAATTCATTTACTGTGAAGTCTGGTATAATATTTCACAATCTTAGGCGAATGCCTATTTGAGAATATTAATAACACTTTAGTAAAAATAATCACATTTGAACTTCAGATCAAAATTACACAAAGCCTTTGACTAGTAAAAATACATATTCACAATTCACACAATTCACACAATTCACACACAAACTACATGTCACTAAAACTAATGCACATGTACTTACAGTTGGATAACTCAGTCTGCTGTCTCTAATACAAGTATTGTTGTTGCCTAGTCGAGATTCAAATGTCCACTGTCCACAATGACCCCACTTCAACTCATGTACAATGCACATGTCCAAACCCACAGGTAACCTGCTTGACCACTCAAAAAACCAATACACAGGAATGTCAACATGTATCTCCCAGTAGATATTCACTCACTACATACATGTACACTACCGTATTTGACCACCTATGTGTCCAGTGTCCAGCAAACCATATATACCTATATACCCAACAATGAATATTGTGACAATTCCTCCCTCCTTAAGTGTAAAAATGGAGAATCCACTTTTTACTCCTACTTCCTCCTCACTAAAATCAACTATTTACACACCGTCTGGTTTCTTCGTCGTAATTACAGACCTAACAATTACATTCGCAATCCCAACTGTGGTTTCTGCTCTCACTACTACTGTGCATGTCGACTCAGGAAATCTGCTCCCACGTTATCCGACCCCTTGATCGCGATAATTCGAAACCTGTAAGGCTGAAGAGATAAAGCCCATCGCATGATACGTGAATTTGCCACCTTGGCACGATTCAAGTATATCAGTGGCTGATGATCAGTCAATGAGAAATTCCTGGCCATACAAGTATGTCTGAAACTTCTGTACAGCCCACACTATCGCTAAGCATTCACGTTCAATGACAGAGTATGCCCGTTCCCTGACCAGCAACTTCTTACTCGCATATGCAACTGGGAACTTCTCTCCATCATACTCCTGTAATATCACTGCCCCTAATCCGCTATCCGAGGCATCTGTACGCAGGATGAATTGTCTCTCACAGTCTGGCAATCTCAAAACAGGGGACTGTGTCAGTATCTGAGATAAGTTCCGAAATGCCCCTTCTTGCTCTATCCCCCAACTTACCTTTGTTGGTTGTCCCTTCTTCGTCAACTCGGTCAATGGCGATGCTATGGAACTGAAATTTGGAATGTACTTCCTGTAGAAGCCAATCAGTCCAGGAATGATCTCACCTGTTTCTTTGTCTCGGGATGTGGACACTCCTGAATACTCTGTACCTTGCTTGGGTTAGGTTTCATGCATCCATTTCCAATGACGTGCCCTACAAAATCCAATGATGAATAACCTACCAAACATTTTGTTGGCCTTGCTGTCAACTTCGCTTGACGCAACCTGGAAAACAAGTCTGTGAGTACCTGTACATGTTGCTGCCATGTTTCCGTGTGAACTAGAATGTCGTCGACAAAGTTTTCAATGTGGTTCATCCCATGTAGAACTTTTCTCATCATCCTACAAAAACAAGCTGGTGCCCCCACTAAACCAAATGGCATCTTTTTGAACTGATACAGACCTTCTGAGGTAATAAACGCCGTTAAATGTCTGCAGGACTCTTGTACAGGTATTTGCCAGTACCCTTTACTGAGATCGATTTTCGTAAAGTACTTACTTTTGCTCAGTCTGGCGAATACTTCTTCCGGGTTACTCATGGGCTCACAATCAAATTCACTGATTTTGTTTAACTTACGAAAATCACAACAGAATCTGTAACTTCCGTCGGATTTCTTCACCATCACAACTGGAGATGCATACGAAGAATTTGATGGCTCTATGATCCCCATACCTAGCATGGATTTGACTTCTGATCGCATACTATCTCTCAAGGAATGTGGTACAGGATATGGTCGAGAGCGAACTGGTTCTTCTGCTGTAAGCCTAATAGAGTGTTCAACTACATCGGTACTTCCGGGTAAATCGGTCAGAACATCTGAAAATTCTCTAAGCAGTTGTCTTACCTCGAGTTGCTGCTGTACCTCTAGCTCTGGTGAAATCTGGACGTCTTGTATCGACTCTTTGGCTTGGAATCTCGGTAACAACAACAACTTACCTGAAACTGTCCTATTTGTGTCATCTCGGTCTTCCACTTCAGGCTCAATAACTCCGACACATACTTGCGCTATGATGCCTCTGTCACCAGAATCTGTCTGCGCTGGTGCTTCCTGTTCCCGCTCTATGTATTGTTTTCCACTTACTGCTGCCTCTCTAACCGATTTTAGAGCAGGGTCCTGGCTTTGATGCGTCTTCACATCCTCTACTCCGATATCACTAATAGGTGCTGGAACATGTAACTTACTTGGTGTTCGAGACTTATTCCGTTCTCTCTGTGCCCTAGTTTCGACCGCCTGTATAAGTGCTTCCGTTGGCTTCATCTGAAAATGTGGTTCATGCCCAATCCAATCTGGATTAGGATCTCCAGGATTTCTAACTCCAGGAATGTTACCCAATATGAGATCATAGACCGGGTTTTTCCATGCAGAGTGCCTCAATTTGTCCAACCAAGTAAGGGGTATCAACATCAATTGCGACCACATCAACCTTTCTAACAGTTCCATCAACCAATACACAAAGACGAGTTCTCCCCGTGAACTCGTGTGTATTCACTAAATCTTTCCGCACTACTGCGCTACTACAACCACTATCTCTTAAGGACCTTGACCTTTGTATATCCTACATAACCCTCTGAAACTGGCATCCCACTAAACGGTTTTCGGTCTGCATTTGCCTTGCAGGCTGCACTAACAATAGGGAGTTCATGGCCACACTGAAGGTGTACCTTACAATCTGAAATGCAACAAGGTTCAAGTGTAGATTCATTTGGAATTAAACAACTAACAATGACCTTGGGCTTTGTTTCCTCTTGTTCTACAACACAGTTTCCTGACTCAAAATTCCTACCATATCCCCGGCCTCGACCTCGGCCTCGACCACTCCATCCTTCCCCTTGACTTATCAAATGGCTTAAACCCTGATCCACTACCCATCGACTTAGCCGGACAGTCTCTAACCATATGACCTGGATTACCACAGCCATAGCACTTCCTACCAACTTCACGAACGCGATCTACTCCTGATGGAATAAATTTACTGGAATGATTCACATTGCGACTGTCTCTACCTGTATTCAACTTGCTACTGCAATCAAACCCCCCATGAGCCTCGTTGTATTGTTCTGCCAGTACCGACATTTCATGAACGGTTTCTGGTTTTCGTTCTTTTAGAAAAACAGCCAAATTCTTACCCATTGCCATCATCAATTGTTCCCTTAATAACAGATTACTTAGCCCATCATAAGTTTTTGGTGCATTCCAAGTTCCATCCATCTGTCAAGATAATTTTCTAATCGTGCAACAAATTGCGAACTACTTTCCCCAGACTCGGGTTTACTGTTTCTGAATTTATGTCTGAATCCTTCTTCAGTCAATTGAAAGCGTTTCAACAGTGAGTCCTTCAAAGTTTTGTAATCTGCTGCATTTGTTGGAGACAATCGTGAATAAACTTCTAAAGCTTTGCCCTTCAACAATGTACTCAAATTCACAGCCCATATATCTTCAGACCAACCAGCCATTTCAGCAAAACGCTCAAACCTTTGAATGTATGCATCTAAGTTATCCTTTCCTTCTTCAAAGGGAGGTAATCTGGGTAATTTCATTTTTGCCCAACCACCGTTATTGTACGAGTGATTACCTGCATTATCATATGCTAAAGACATATCACCTGATGCCCTACTTCTAACTCGTTCAAGTTCAATTTCCTTATCTAACAGCTCTAACTTGCACCTAGTCTGCTCTTTAGACAACTCTAACTCGAAATGCTTTTGTTTTTCCTCAGACAAGGCTAATTCCTTCCTACTCTCTCGCTCCCTATTTCTCTCATCTCTTTCACGTGTAAGCTCCTCTCGCTTCTCGATAAATGCTAGCAATTCATCCCCTTGATAACCAAACCCCTGTCCAAGTTCCATTAACTTTTCAAAATCCATATTTCTCGTCAATGAACCTTCACCTACAAGCCTAAATCCAATTAATATCAATAGTCCTATTGCCAATATCCATATACCTTTTTCCCCGAGCAATGACCTATCCCACCGCTGCCACCATTTGTCACAAATTGACGAGTTCGTTGGATAGGTCGGCATAATGGATCTGATGGCTAAGACTAGTGAACACAGTTGGATTAGGTGTAGCATGTATATTATGGTTAAAACACGTCGTCAAGTAAAATATGATTACTATTTTACACACAAATACAAGTGAACCCCTCAACACTTCAACACAAACACATGTCAAATAACCACCCTGCTTATGAGTGTATCATTTCATAACACAATTCCAAAGTGTCTCATTACCCCACATAATGTTACAAGTGTCAACTACCCCACAACTGTTCACAAGTGTCTAATTCACAGGATCATAAGTGTCTAATTTCCCACATAAGTGTCTTAAGTCCCACACCAGTTCATAAGTGTCTAATTTATCACAAGTGCACAAATCCCACACAGTTCATAAGTGTCTAATTCCCCACACAAGTGTATAAATCCCACACAGTTCATAAGTGTCTAATTCCCCACATAAGTGTCTAAATCCACACACAAGTGTCTTAAGTCCCACACAAGTGTATAAATCCCACACCGTTCATAAGTGTCTAATTCCCCACATAAGTGTCTAAATTCACACACAAGTGTCTTGAGTCCCACACCAGTTCATAAGTGTCTAATTCCTCACATAAGTTCATATGTGTCTAATTCCCCACATACATCTCTAATTCCCCCATATCAATTCATAGGTGTCTAATTCCCAACACAAGTGTGCAAATTCCACACAGTTCATAAGTGTCTAATTCCCCACACAAGTGTATAAATCCCACACAGTTCATAAGTGTCTAATTCCCCACATAAGTGTCTAAATCCACACACAAGTGTCTTAAGTCCCACACAAGTGTATAAATCCCACACAGTTCATACGTGTTACATTAGCAACTGCATTAACTTCTCTCTAGATTCCATTGTCAGTGAGTGTGAATATACAGGACGATAGTACTCAATAATACACCCGGCCATCTCAGGACAAGTAATGGTCCACACAGGACAAGTCACGGCCCACACAGGACACGTAATGTTCACACAGGTCAAGTATTGGTTCACCCAGGAAAAGTAATGGTCCACGGACAGGACAAGTAATTGGTCCACACAGGACAATGTTCCACACAGGACAAGTAACGGTCCACACAGGACAATGTTCCACAGGTCAAATATTGTTCCACATCGGACAAGGAATGGTCCACACAGGCCATTCACAGTCCACACAGGACACGTAATGTTCCACGCACGTAGTGTAAGGTCCAGGCCTCAGAGTATAGTCCCCCACTCATGGAAACGTAATAATGGAAAGTTCTTACATATTAGCCCAGGAACAAACGGTCTCAACAATGCACATGCAGGCTCGCTTCCTCGCCTCGCTGCTCTCACATGCCCGTAGCACGGCCACACCCAAAAACCACCTGTACAATACAAAACTAATCTTCTAGCAAAAATTCGAGAATTACAATGTATGTCCAAAAAGAAAATATCTTTTAAAAAAAACAATCCTCAGATATTTGTCACTTAGCCACTCTACTAAAGTGTCAATGAATGAACAATTCATTTACTGTGAAGTCTGGTATAATATTTCACAATCTTAGGCGAATGCCTATTTGAGAATATTAATAACATTTTAGTAAAAATAATCACATTTGAACTTCAGATAAAATTACACAAAGCCTTTGACTAGTAAAAATACATATTCACAATTCACACAATTCACACAATTCACACAATTCACACACAAACTACATGTCACTAAAACTAATGCACATGTACTTACAGTTGGATAACTCAGTCTGCTGTCTCTAATACAAGTATTGTTGTTGCCTAGTCGAGATTCAAATGTCCACTGTCCACAATGACCCCACTTCAACTCATGTACAATGCACATGTCCAAACCCACAGGTAACCTGCTTGACCACTCAAAAAACCAATACACAGGAATGTCAACATGTATCTCCCAGTAGATATTCACTCACTACATACATGTACACTACCGTATTTGACCACCTATGTGTCCAGTGTCCAGCAAACCATATATACCTATATACCCAACAATGAATATTGTGACAGTGACAAACGTTCAGATGATTACAGTGCCCAAGTATCAGTTCATACATACAGTTCATACAGTGTTAGAGACCGGATATAAGCATTTCAGTTTCTTCGGCCCTTTTCGGAGTGTTTTCCCTTAATTTATATGATCATATTTCTATTCATAAGTACATGTACATACAATTAAATACAATCGAGGTTCCCGGTAATTAGCCGGTACCCATTTACAGCTTGGTGGACTGAAGTAGTGTGGATAAAGTGTCTCGCTCAAGGACACAACGCATGCCTCATATTAGGCTCGAACCCACGACCGTAAGATCGAAGCAATCCTTCGCGCAATGTTGAAGATATTACATGTTGGACACTGCGCACTGCGTATGATAAAAAAATGTTACATATGAAGGTAGATTGTTATGAATTTACATAATAGACGACTGTAAGTAACACATTCTACAATATTAAATCAAAAGGTATAAGTTATTGCATTAGAGAAAATTCATCTGTTAATTTCCAGCATAGGATGTTTTCATATATTTTAATTTTGCACTTATAATGAACTCCTTAGTTGTATATTTGAGACACGCCATGTGATTTTGTACATAAGAACATGGCGTATCTCAACATTACATGGCCTATCTAAGTTGAGTGACGGCCCCATGGTCCACCTGTACTTACTGTTGGGTATGCAAGCGCTTCCAGAACCATCGTCCTTATGGCCAACTACACATTCACAGACTCCGGAGGAACATTGTGCATTTGTCATGGTATCACAAATCGTAGCATCGATAGAACAATCATCGCCAATCGCTGTCAATGAAAGGCAAACAACAAGTTATTTTTACGTTGAATTTAAGGTAGTTGTACCCTATTTGTGGCCCATGTAAAGTCTTTGGGAATACATGTATAATACAAACCCTGGGAATAAATGAATATCTACTTACATAAACAAGGGTATCGTTATTACGTAACTAATCCCCTCACTGGCAGCTTTGACGAATTGGCCTTAACAAGGTGAACATAAGTCCTCAGTGACCTTGTTTCATGTTTTATTGTTTCATTTCGGATAATAGCCACATTTGTGGTCAGAATTCATTAGTATAGTTTCATTATGGTTTCATTTGTAGTTACTGGCCGGCTGCCGAATACTCTGTTCCACGTATTTAACATAAGTACTGTTTCATGAACAGCAAAACAGTCACCCTCCCCATATATTTTCATTTGATGAAATTCCAACAAATATTTCTTTTTTATTTACCTACAGAGGGTAGAAAAACGAAACATCGCTATAGAGCTTGTAAAAGATGTAGCGAACACAATAAAAGTTAGGTTTTGAATGGCATTATTATACATTTTATATTTACCGAAAAATATTTCACACTGATATCAGGGGCGATAACCGTGTTTCTTTAACATGTTAACGGACATTACTATTTTTTCTCTGTATTTATTTTTTGATGTGCAATGATCATTCTTTATAATCTGTCGAAAATATAATTGTTTCAGGTGACGCATTTCATTAGTATAAATAAGTAAAAAATATCATGCCTCATTTGCATATGAAAATAGCCTGATACCACCGCGCGTCACTATCAGTAACATAAATATTACTAAATGATTATATTTGTTTTGCGGGCACTTGTAATTGTTAACACTGGTGGAATAGTGTTACAATTATACACTTTTTTAATTCCTATAAAGAACACTTTGAGCTTACTGAGTGGGCATGT
Organism: Conchocele bisecta; assembly: GCA_029237695.1. NCBI lineage: Eukaryota > Metazoa > Mollusca > Bivalvia > Lucinida > Thyasiridae > Conchocele > Conchocele bisecta. The sequence continues at coordinate 129,318,254 of CM055265.1, forward strand.
ACTTTTAATTTGCAAAATATTCTGATGCAGTTAATATTATAATAACAAGTTGTGTGGACTCAGATTTTGATCGCACGGATGTGCGTTCTGGTCGGAGTCTACGCTGATTGTTTCACATTTAGTTGAATAGATGTCATGATTTATTGTTGTTGCAGAGATATAACCGATTGAACTGTGAACAGACTGCAGATATGAGCTGTCTGTTCGAAGCAAAATCGGATATTTTATACGTGTATTCTTATGCTCATTCAAAAATATTTGTTTTGTAACTTTACATGTACAGCGGAACCTCTCAAAACCCGGACACCTTGGGTGTCCCGTTTGGTGATGTTCCACTGTAAATCAGACATGTTACTGCTTTATGGCACATTCTAGTGTTTTGCAATTATGAAACGTCATTGTAATCAGAGATACATAACAGCGAAACACATGTAAATTAAATATCCCTATTTCCCGAGTGTCCGGTTTAGAAGGGTTCCACTGCATATATAGTATTTAATAGTATTGTTATATGTGTACATATAATATAGGGTTATAAAAGTACACACACAAAAATAATATAATGAACAGTGTGTATCCAGATCAGACTGTTTATGTGTATATTATCTCAAGAGTCACTTCTATAAGATGTCGTATGCAACACATTTTGGCCAAATATTATCAAAACCGGTGATATGCATAAGTTATTGAAAAATGAAAGGTGTTACGTACGTACGCACTTACGTACATGGACTAATGCTATATCCCATCTTCGGCGAGGGGATAATAAACCATCATGTGATCAGTACGGCTTTATATAGATACTGTTACTAATAAAAATGCCCACATACCTGCAATATGCAAATACATGTAATAATGTTAATATAGCCCATGTATATTTACGTCTCTACACAAGTGTGTAGAATCCAAATTACAGATATAAAACACGAAATGTGCTTATTGGTTTCTAACTACAGCATATGGTGTGATGTCCTTGCTCATCAAGACTTATTGAACATATATGAGACACGCCATGCGATTTTGCACCTTCTGACATCTGCGTGATTTCATTAAATACGTTTACAAAAACAATCGTAAATAAAGTAAAAAGATGACAAAATGTTCAGAGTAAAGCAAGAGCCTCGAATCAGGATGGCTCGCGTGAACTTAAATCAACAATACTATGTGACAAAGTACTACGTTATTCAGCGTGACGGGAACTAACTATGTACCCGAGTCGACAATAGGTCGCTAGCGGTTACTTATAATTTGAGTGTGTCTGTCGACTGACCAGTTAGTTAATGACTTGCGCAGCTCGCCTCCTTTATATAGACGAGATGCGAGCAGCAGCCGTGCGAGCCCCAATAAAAATTCCCCGCTGCAAATATATGTTTACACAGCCAGCGCTCGGTAACTAGAGACGCTAAATGAAAAATGTACGCCATCCCAAACAAACAAAATACAGCCATCAAAATCACACAAATAAACATGCCCCCTAGACTAGTGACACGATCATCGGTGCGAGCGCTAATGTGGCCGATAGCTATGGATCAGACTCTTGTAGAGTAGTATATAGGGAGTCAAAATGATACCACCAACGTTTGTAACGTTATTGAGCTGTATTGTAGCTCCCACCACCAACCAAAAGTTGGTGGTGGTATTGAATGATAAAAAGTGGTATTGTAGTCCCAATTATTTTGGAAATTGACTTTTGAAAAAAAACAGTCTAAATCATTAATGCAATTTCAATGGGTCCGCGCTTGATAGTTTATATTCCAACACCCCATTTTTCTCCTCCAATATAGCTAATTTATTTCGCAGATCACCAACTAATTCTACCAGCTCTAGTCTACCACGTTCACCTTTAGCCACCTGACAGCGCAGTTGCTTATGTCTACAAAGAGTTTGGGCACTAACGAATTTACAAGGGCATCTGGGGCATTGAAATTGTGGGGTGACACAAGGAAATGTTCTACGTCTCGATAGATGCCTTCGTAGATAGTCTTTACACGCAAAAGTCTTACAACAAGTCACACACTCCATTATATATATGTATTTTTATATGTTTATATTCAATTGGACGTGACAATTTACATCATGTTTTTTTTTTCACGTCCAATTGAACATATAAATTTCATAGGTTATAACAAAAGTATATACAGAAAATATGATAACGCCAGAAACTAGAGCAGAAATAGGAAGTTTGAGAAGAGAAGCCGAATCTCTAGGGATTACTTATAGTAAACTGTTGAGAGTTAGGGGGTTGACAAAGCTGATAAACGCCACAAAGAATGAGGCGTTTATGAAGCGATTTAGCCGAGCCCACAAACGAGGAGCCTTTAAAGACCTCTCACTAACAGAGGAAGTTGGTAACAGAATTGAAAAATAAAGTATTGCGGGGTTAAGGGCTAGTGTAATAAAACCTTCAAGCACCAATTACAGACGCACAGATGACCCAATACCAAATAATTTGGAGAATAAGAAAAAATCTATCGTTCGCGCGATAGTGGCAGAAGGTGAAGACATATTGGGGGCTCATGATGAAACATTGGAAAAGGTAGAAAAGAGAAGACGGGTAGTTACATTATCCTTTCGTAAAAACATTGACATTAACGAGTCTGAACGCATGTCCGATAAACTCGCTCCGTATCTAACAACCAATATTTATTTGAGATATTCATATTCTTACAAGCTAGAACATATGGAGGAAACAAAAAATGGAAAACCTATAACTATAATATTTCACAAAAATCTCGGTGGTAGCGAACCACTATCATCAATGAAAACCGTTAACAATTGGTTGTCAGATAAGGAGCAAACACGAATAATGTCTGATAAAATAGACAGACCAAATACAAAGTGGAAGTTTGTAAGATGGGTAGAGGTTTTTGTAAAGCTAATACAGGGCAATAGGGGAATAGATTTGGGACTACAATCCAAAGAAGCAGCAGGAGGAGAACTTCCAGAATGGTTGAAGAATGAAAAATGTATTTATTCTTTAGATAAGTATAATGACGACCTTTGTCTGTTCAGGTGTCTAGCTATGCATATGACGTGTGCAAGACCTGCCAGGACAAGGCAAAAGAACTTAGTAAACAATATACCGGTAGTAATGTGGTTTCACCAATTCCTTTTTCAGATCTGAAAAAGGTTGAAGAGTTTTTTGAAATCGGTATAGAAGTATATCAACCCACCGAATGTGGAGTATGGTGGTTGAAAAAGGTACCAGCGCACTATAAGGCAATAGGTAATAAACCAATGACAATAGGACTGTTTAATAATCACGCATTTCTGATAAAAAAAACCACCTAAAAACCTATCAAAAATTTACGCCTGCGATAATTGCAAACAGAAATTCACGAAAGCGAGTAATATGAAGAGACACGGACCAAAATGTATGAAAGGTGAGACAAAAGTAATATGTGATGGTAATTATTTAGAGCGCCCGCGTTATGTTATGGGGCGATCGATTGGATGTACTATGTGGACAAGCAGGAGGGAATTCACATTCACCACGAACAGATGGATACTCTCCAGAAACCAATACCGTATATCTGGCACGGATGTGAGATTCATGCAAAGCATAGAAAAGAAGAACGCGCATCCACTATGAGAAGAGATAAATTTGTTAGAAGCAAAGAATTCAACCTAGTAGTTATCTGGGAATGCGAATTCCAAAGAAGGGGTAAATATATAAAGATCTGTTGCGACACCACTCTTTATCAATATCAGATAATATATGATTTTGAGGCGTATCTCCAGCCAGAATTTGAAACTCTCGGTAATAATCTAGAGTACGAAGCTGAGCACGTTCCGGTAAGCGTTAGTATAGGAGATAATTTCTCAGGAACAGTAACTCATATTTGTGATAAAGATCCTGCAAAACTTATAGAAAAATTCGTAGAAGATTTGAAAGTCAGGGAAAAAGCTATAAGAGAAGAAGTATGGTTAAGATATGGGTTTAATACAGAACATTTACGTGAAAAACAAATTTCCCAGATCGAGCAGTGGATATATCAAGTACCGGTTATAGGTTTTAACAGCAGTAAGTACGATATAAACTTAATAAAGAAATATCTAGTAGGCGAACTGGCATCAACAACAAAGAAAGTAATGGTCAGAAAACGTGCAAACGCAACAATATTTCTATTTACTCCAGAGTTTAGATTTCTTGATGTAATACTTTACCTGGTGTAAATTACGATAGTTGGATAAAAGCCTACGACTGCAAAGGACAGAAATCTTTCTTTCCTTACGAGTGGTTTGATTCTCCAGACAAAATAAACTGGATTACCCAGGACTACCAGATATAGAGAATTGGTATTCCAAACTATCTGGGAAAATGTTAATAGATGAAACAGAATTAAGTAAATGTCGTAGAATTTTCGAAGGAAAGAATATGAAAACTTTCAGAGATTGGTTGAAATATTACAACGATTTAGATGTAGCACCGTTCCTAGAAGCGGTGGGGAAAATGTGTGAATTTTATAAACACAGAGGTGTGGATATTTTCAAAGATGCGGTAACACTACCTGGAGTAGCTATACAATATTTATTGAGAGGAACCATTAAACCACCCACCACCAGTGCGGCTGATGTACATGCACATGTGCGGGATGCACTATGCGCGCCACAGAAAGAAACATACGAAATGATGAAAGGTGCTCTAGTCGGAGGCCCATCGATCGTATTTACAAGATATGCCGAAGCGGGTGTTTCAAAGATTAGAACTCCAATTCACGAATTGGGTGGTAAAACATGCCAGGCCGTTTTGGGGTATGATGCAAACGCATTATATTTATCTACGTTAAATAAAGAGATGCCATGTGGGAGAGAAACTATACACCATATAGATACCCCACATAACCCTAAATTTATTAAAAAGTTTTGTAAAAGAGTTTTATCTGGAGACTGGTTTGGGTTTGCTGAGGTGGATATAGAGGTTCACAATAACTTAAAAGATAAGTTTTCTGAAATGTCTCCCACTTTTTATAAATCGTGCTGTAGAGGTTGATGAAGTTCCCGCACACATGTTAAAATATGTGGATGATACCGGCCGAACAAGAGGAGATGGAAATAAATTGGTGGGATCTATGACCGCCACTAAAGTATTGCTGTACGCACCACTATTTAAATGGTATTTAAAACACGGCCTAGAAATAACTGGAGTTCATCGGGTTATAGATTATATTAGTGGAAAACCCTTCGAATGGTTCGCAAAATAAATTACAGCCGCAAGACAAACAGGCGATGTAGAGCCAAATAAGAAACCAGTAGCGGACATAATGAAATTATTAGGAAACTCGTGTTGTGGAAAAACGATAGAGGCAACAGAGAGACATTTAAATACGACATATACACAAGACGAAACCTGTGTTGACAAAGCATTAAGATCTGCATTCTTTGACGATTTGGAAGAGATAGGAGATGCGTACGAAATATCTTCCCGAAAACCCCGGTGTGCAGTAAAGAGACCCTTCCACTGTGGAATAGCGGTTTATCAACTAGCTAAATTGAGAATGTTGGAATTTTACTACGAATTTCCAGACAAATACGTAAAAAGAGAAGACTTTGTGAATTAATGCAGATGGACACGGATAGTATGTATATAGGAGTTAGTGGAAAAACAATAGAGGAATTGATTAGACCTAACTTACTCGACGAGTTTGAAAAAGAAATAAATAATTGGTTGGCTTGGGATATATGGAGCGAAAGAGAGCCAGGACTTTTCAAAATGGAATTTAGCGGAAATAGGGCGATAGCGTTATATAGTAAGTGTTATTTTGTAGAAAAATTTAATTCCATAAATAAAAACTCTGTGAAAGGAATGTCCAAGAGAACTAACAATTTAAATTGGGATAGATATAGACGAGTACTAAGTGAAACTACAGAAGATGGAAAACACATTATAGATGTAGCACAAAATAGAGGATTCAAAATGAGAGACGGCGTTATGAAAACGTACTGTCAACAAAAATTAGGATTCTCGGCGTACTACGATAAAAGACGCGGGTTACCAAACGGAATACATTCAGAACATCTCTATGAATACTAAAGACTCAGAAGGCACCGTAAGAAGTTCTTCGCGAACAAACCCGCGAGATGGACCATCATCCAAATAGTAGAGCACGGGCTCATCGGGTTTGGTAATATATCGATCTAGATGATATACATTGAGAGACCACACGGGATCAGTCGCACGGCGGCGACCACCTTCGAGCTCTCCCGGTTTATAGAGGTACCGGACGGCAACATCCGATGGAAGTCGTTTCTCCGCTAAACCAACGGGGCGCCCGCGCGAGATGGCGGATGGTTTGTGCGACACCGTTTTTGCCTTGATAGCATCTACGGCTTTCTTACCGATCAATCTGGTCACCTCGCCGTTCAGTGCAGAGACCACGGAGGGTAGCCTGGTCACCCACTCGGTCGATCGCGTATGATGGTCTACAAGCTCTTTGGCATATTGGTGACCGAACAGTCTCTCAGCCATGGTTCGATTGAACCACTCCACGATCCCCTGGTCTCGGTGGATGTTAACGCTGCCGCGTCTGACAGAAACTTTGTCTTTAGACAATAGACGAGAGGCCGCGCCCATGAACTCGCGGCCGGGATCGACCTGGAGAAGATTCGGCCATTTGAGAGGACTCCTCTTATATATTCGGGAAAGAGCCTCGGCCTTCTCCTTAGACTCTTTCGTAGACAGTGGCTCATCCCCCTTATAGCGACTCGCTACGTCAACGACTGTCAGTGCGTACTTGTACGTTTTGCGACCGACGCGATCGTGAGGGAGAAACAGGAGATCTGCTTGGTGAACTTGGTTCGGCACCGGCACGTCGAATTTCGGGCGCGGAATATTGTGAGGCGCGGGTAAATAGATCTGCCAGAGGGCCTGCTTCTTGAGCCATTCCTTGGTGGCGTTTTTGGAAACCTTGGTCGCCGCCGCGAGGTTCTTGATGGCCGCGAGTCCCTTCCAGTAGCCGCGGGGCTGTAGTATGTATTTGCTAGCTTGCGCGATAGGCGAACCGATAGTTTGGTATCAAGTTTGTGTGTGTTCATCGTATGCGAGGTATTCTAATAGATCGGACAATCTCCAACATGCCCTCGCCAGATCGTCCGGTAACTGCGTCGTTAATAATAAACCTTTGTTGGAAGTACAATTGCGATTGTCGCTGTAACCCCAAACACAATTGGAGGTTAAGTTCGGAAGGAACTCGGAGGAATCTAATGCAACAGTGTTGATGGAGGAATCTAACATCCTCTTTGCGAAAAGGGTGGCCGCTTTTTCGTCCTCGCGCCACGTCTCGAGAGAATCTTGGGCCAGACGAATCATACCCTTTGCACCAGCTAAGCGGTGTTTAAGGGCAGTGTAGCCTACATCGATCAGAGCGAAATAAAGTTCGTCAACTAACACCGTTCTATATATATATATATATTTAAAAAGTTTTAAAATAATTATTGCTTTTGCTTATTTCAATCTCGATTGAATATAGTAGTTGACGAGACCCACCACACCCATTCCCACGACGATGAACGCGATCTCGCGGTCTTTTTGAGCTTCTGACGGTACATAGAAATCTGAAAGTTGGGGCTCGGGATTCATTGGATTGAGACTTCTCTGTGGATATGCCAGCGCGTACTCGCGGTTGGCTTCTTCAACGTTCTGGAAAGTTTGTGCGGCGTGATTCTCGCGGCGAAGCTCTTCGTTGACCCAGTCCAGATGGGCGGTTCGTTTTTTAGACCATGCTGCGTCTGCGCTCTTGAGTTGCTCTTCAGCTAAATCGTGACGCTTGCGCTCCTCATCCGCGTCCGATTTTCCTATTAACGAGAATAAATAGTTGCTACCGTCGAATGCCACAGCGCTCACGACGGCACCACCTACTATTGCTGCGATCGAAGCCATTATTTCCATATATTAGAGGGTAGAATTCCAGCTTTAATTAGATAATCTCGGGACCAAACTGCGGCCGCTACATCTAAGGTCACGAGCCCTACGTCTCTCACAGAGAAGTCCAATTTGGGAGCGGCCACTCCTAAGGCCATCTTTGATAGTCGAGCATACCCGATACTGAGACCTGATATCACCACGGCGTGATAAAGCGCATTCATTATCATTTTACCATCGTTTTCAGCCATTGTTGATAACTATAATTATTGCATATAAAAAGGATCGCGATCAATGTTTAAATGGGGCGCAATCGGTTTCGTAACTTTCTTCGGAACCGCCTCCAACTGCACAGGTGTGGTTGGGGGTTGTTTCGAAAGGTAGTTCAGCACACACAGGGTGCCCACAACTGCCAGACCACCACCAACAACCCACGGGATTATTTTCCAATCAGGATTGGTGTAATAGGGGGTAGGAGCTACAGCAATCGGGGATTGCTCTTCAAACTGCCTCTCCCGTTCCAATTCGTGGATTGGGGAGAAACAGCTGCCACCGGGTGTTTTGCTGTTTCAACAGCAATCGGGGATTGCAACGACCGTTTGGACTCTCGAAGCTCGGCGAGTATTTTATCTTGTTTAACTTTTCGTGTGGCAGGCGCTGCCCGCCCAGCTGCCTGTCTTTTTGGGTTTTTATGTCGTGCAACCCCTATCAATTCACGAATTGGAGTTGGAGGATCAATCGGGTTCAACTCCAATTTCGATTGGGTTGGAGCAATCGGGGATTGCGGTTCCGTCACTCTCGCAGGTGTGTCTTGTGTCATCATTTTCTGAGCTTATAGTTCGTGGGCATATATGTCCAAATTGACAGTGTTTACCCGTGGTCAACGCGGTTTGTCAACGGAGCTAAGTACATTCCAAACTTGTGATAAATTGAGCAGCATGCTGTTCTAAGAGTGTGTCCTATAAAAGGGTCAGTCTCTAGATCGTGAATCAACCCCGCGGTGTTTGGTATAGGGAGAAGTATACTAACAGTGGTGGCGTACAAATGAATAGCCGCCGATCCGAGAGTTTTTGTCATCTCTGCCCCCAATTTGGATTCGTATCGCGCATACATTTTATCAATCTCCACATCTGACATCTTATCCACCTGACAAACTGAGAGACGCCTACCGAGATAATGCTCCGATTGTCCCCCAGCAACCAGTGCAGCTAGCCGCTCGTGTCGCGCCGCGTTTTCATTTTCATTCGGAGTCGTGCCATCTTTCAGGGATTGTGTTTCAGTTCCTCCCAATTCACGATTGGTGTTGGGGACAGTCAGCATGAGTGTTTATTCCATTAGCTGATCGAGAAGTTCGTCGCAGTTCATTATTTTATTTATTCTGAAAAGTCTCATAAGTTTAACATATTGATTTATTTATTCCAACAATAAAAGTGCACTGCTGAACAATTATTAAGCGGAGCAATCCCACATTGTTCAACATTTGTTCAGCATTTGTTCAGCATTGTTAAGCAATTGCTAAGCATTTGTTAAGCATTTGCTCAGCATTGTTAAGCATTTGCTCAGCAATTGCTAATTTTCTTAATTGATAACTTCATAATTTGTGGGTTGATCGGTCTTTAGCAGAAGTTTGGCGTGCTTAGTTTCCGAAAGCATCTGTCGAATCTCCAGGCGCTCCTCGCACGTTGGGATAACGTCGTTCTCTCGAAGGCAGTCATCGAATGAGTCTCGGTCCTTGCAGTGAAAGAGGGCGACCCATTTCGTTTGCTCGCGCAGATCCCTGAGGACGGCTTTGTACTTCTGAATGGAGATCCATACACTTTGCCCCGCATGGCGGCCAGAAAATGTGAGCTCAGAGAGCATGTCCTTCGTTTTGGTCATCGCCGCCTTGGCCGAGCAGTCGTCAATCACGTATAGGGTGGGCTCGCCCTGAAATATTTGGTAGAAGACACGCAACCAATCGTGAACGCTGTCGCCGGGGTCAAAGACGTATATCTCAGGGTCGGCCCATATCCACGGGCACCGCTGATAAGTGTCGTTGTGCCACACAGTGGGACACAGGATCACAATGTGTCGAAAGACATTGCGATAGGACCCCTCGAGCAAGTCGAGGATGAAAACCGTTTTTCCACATCCTGTCTGCCCACATATTATGGCAGAGTGGGCATCTTTCGGTAGAGTTAAATCTCCAATCGTGAATTGGTGTTGATTTTTTATTAACAAATCGTAAGATGATTTCTTTATTAAATCAGTAGAGTGCTCAGACGTATCGATCATCTTCGATGTTGAGTTGTGCGTCTGTAATTATATATAAGTACACGTTCAATGGCCCATCTCCATCCGCCTCTTTGGTTATTTGGATCGTCACACCCTCACTAGCGTTCTCAACTTGGCGCCCACTACCGTGCATTTGGTCGTCGTCGCTGGCTCACATGTCTAGCCATAACGCGTATTTGGTAGTCAGGAACTCCGCGAGGGAGACGTCCGAGAGCTGCAGGTCTTTCGCAACCGCGGCAACCTCCGGGGAACGCTTAGAGCCGGAAGCAAACTGCTTTCTGACTTCGTCCCACTGCTGGTGTGCGCGAAGACCCGCGCTGTAGAGTTGATTGGGGACTCCCTCGATCGTCACCTCTACATTTGTGATTTTGGGGTTATAGAATTTGTCGGTTTTTCTAGCCCCGAGCGCGAACCGACCCTCCTCGAACAGCATCAGTATACCTTTCATCGAGCGGGCGGGTACGTTGACGTTAATATTCCACAATGTGTCGCTTTTGTCTTTCGTCATCTTGCTGTGGCGAAGAACTCGGTCGTAAAGTATGACAACGCGCCCGGCATACTGGGATCTGATCAATGGCGCGAGTTCGGGCATCGTGACCATGTCGTACTCCAACGAAACATTATCGATCGTATACGTCGATGCTATGTCGGTGGCTATGAGAACTCGGCCGTAGTCGTTGAACGTTAGTTCGTATTCGAGGCGGTCCGCCAAAGCACTCTGATAGTAGAGCATGTGACTCTCCAGCAACTCAAAATCGAGCGGGATGTAGAAGCGGTTGCCGTAAGCGGCCGCGATCGCGTTGTCACTCGCGTCGTTATCTGCCTTGTTACCAGCCCAGATTCTAAGTCTGGTTACGTTCTTATTTCGGCTGGTGTCAATACCCTGATAGACCGCGTTTTCGCACTCTTTCGCCGTCTTCCACATGTCCTGATAGCAATGGTAGACGCCACTGTCGTCGATCGACATCACCTCATTACCAGAAATCTTTATCATGGTCTTCTCGACGATGGCGCGACCCAGGTTCTGAACGACGGTTCGGTCCGCGTCCGTCGACGTCAGCGAAATTGTGAAAGCGAGGCGAACAGTCCCCGGCACAATGACGTCGCTAGCTCCGAGGTTGGGGAAGCGGACTAAGAGCTGCTGGTTCTGGTCGAGATCGTCGATGGGTTGTTCGTAATAACAACACTCTGTCTCACGCCTTTTGCCCCGAGGGGCTCACTCAGTCTGCTGTATGGATTGAGTTTGCGACCGTATTGACTAAAATACATATTTAAATACTTTATCAAACCCGTATGGTTTTGTCTTTAATACATAATTATTATATAAATATAAAGATGGCTGATTACGATATTGACATGGATATAATCGGCAGAGACGATCACCTCGATGGTGATGATGATGACTTCGAGGATTCCCTCGCAACCTTCGACGAAACACCCTTCATAGAGACTCCAGCCGGCGAGGAAATAGGTGGCGCTACCAACACCATTAGTCTAAGTCGGGAATTACTCGAGTCGGCTGTAGACGACTACTACAACAGTTTTGCAGAAAAAGGTATGGTCCCATCTGTCGGCCGCGACTACTCCAAGTTCGAATTGGATATACGTGGTAGGTTGCGGTTAAAAGCATCAAATGTCCCGATCGTCAACATGAGGACCGGAAAACCCCTAGCGCTGAACACCGTTGTCAGAAACCGGGGCGGTGGCGAAATCATAAAGAACGAACTAAGATTCGTAGATTGGAAGAGGGGTAAAACAATTATGCCCACCCGCGCTGTAGAGGCCCTACAGTCTACCGACGAAACGATGGCGAAGACAGCCGCCGCGATAGAAACTGTCGAGATCAGCGAGGGCCCTCGTGTAGCCACCGACGCTATTAGCACAATGGAGCTCAGCGAAAGCGAGATAGACGGAATACTCATCACGATGGATGACCCACCTTTACCTCTTCGCGAACTCCGGGGACTCGATAAGGCTATGAAAACAGTCCGGGGCGAATTGGTCCATAACCTCGCCAAACTCACGGCGCTGGATGAACATATCGCGCTAGAAGAAAGGAAACTGGAGGAAGCCCGTGGCGATAGAGAATCTACCGAGTGGATCACCGAACGACTGCGGTCTTGTTGCGGGATGAAAGAGCAGCTCGCGTGGAGGCTGCCTCGACTAACCGTGTGGCTCTCCGCACCCAAATAAGTCGGATCCGCGAAACAATCTCGAGGGTTCTGCACGAATTCCTGACTAAATTAGCCGAAATGGCTGCTGCCGCACTACCTGGACTGATCGGAAGTATCGTTTCTTACTTGTTATCTATATTATCAAAAACGGCCGGATGGCTCGCCGAGAATGCTTGGGCTCTAATCGTGGCGATCGCCGGTCTCCTACTATTCTTCGCCCGAGAGTTCCTGAAACCAAAGCGCGAGTAGTCCTATCGCCATGAGGGCGACGACGAGCCCTAATTTCTCCTCCTCGTGGGTTGTGACACTAGTTCCCTCTCCTGTTCCAATTTCACCCAATCTGCGATTGGTGGAACTTGATGGTTGAATTGGGGGTACTGGGTTCAACGGAGTTGAGGGAGGTGCTTGCGGTTTTATGAAATACTTTTCAAATTTATTTGAATTTCCAACACCAATCCTGGGGGATTGGACTCCCAATCCAGATTGAATGAACCCGGACCTCTTGGGGGGGAGTTTGATGATACCCGTGTTCACGTTCCCGTTGCGGCCTATTTTTTTATTGGCGGTGGCGACTACGATTTGATTATTGTAACCGTCAACCGGGTCGTCTCGTAGTATCATATTGCTCGGCGCCATATAAAGACCTATTCCAAATGCGTAGTCTACTGGGGTGCGGGCAGTCTGTAAAACGTTTTGATAATTCTGGATCGCCTTCTGGAGGTCCACCTTAGCTGAGATGGCTTCCTCGACAAGTGCCAATAATTGTTTGTGTGCGTCAAACGCCGTTCCCGTGCCCAGTATAGCACTGCGCGTTTGCTTCTGTGAGGCGAGGATTGCCCAGACGTATACGCGAATGGAGTCGTTTAGGCGAATAACCCCACACTGTATATATCCAGTGCTTTTATCTAACATAAATGTGGTCCATGTATTTCGCATCTGTGGAGTATCACCCTGGTCTAGGTCTTCCACGTGGGCTATTTTAGTAGGTAGCCAATGACAATAACCGTTTTTACACGCAAGCCCTCCAATCACTTCATCACCGAACGTCATCGTATTCAACTTATAATTATATTTAGTCCATGTTGCCATTTTTCTAACTGGTGGTGGGGTAGCTCCGCGATCACTCCACAACCCTGAGAAATATACAGGGACTTTATCAAGATGCCCACCACTAACTAAGCCTTTAAGGTCAACTAACCCTAAACTGTTGGTTGGGGTGTATACTTTCTGTCTCCAGTCCGCGTCTTTTGGTACCCCAAATTCGTTACACAATCTTTCGAACGCCTTACGGTCGTATGTGCTGGAAATGGGATCCCTGCCGTCGTTTTGAGGTAGTGGAATACCTAGTTCTTTGAGAATTCTCCTAATAGTATAATACACATGAAAATTGTAGACACTTCGGAGCATGACATTCTTGGATGTCAGATGGTCTTTATGTGAAACTCCACATCCGGCTGTTGCGCACCATACAGCGAAATTTAGCTGGTTCTGCCAGAAGTTCATATGGGAAAAATCCCAGCTTAGTATTACATCTTGACTAGTAGTCTTTGGAACTACATATTTCTCAAACATGTTAGGGAAATTGGTGGTAAAGCCACTGTCCGGTCTAACTGTTACAGTTGGGTATACAAGGGGGTTAACAACGTCTTTTTGCGTGTATTTACCACCAACTTTGTACTTTGCATTAGAATTAAAGCTAAATGCTTTGGTATCCATTGAAAGATATTATTATGTTTGCTACTATCACTAATGTTCAAAAAGAGAGTTGTGAACTTCAAAAGTCAATCGACAACTGCTGCGGAAAACCCCGGGTAGGCCTTAGATCAATCACCTTCACGGTTGGGTGGCAGAATGTGGGAAATAGCGAAGGGTTTGGGTATGTGAAGGATGGACGCTCAGTAAGTGTAAAGCTGCCTCCCGGACTGTGGAGTTTTAGACAGCTCATAGACTTTGTTTCCAACTAGCTTGACGGTATAATCAACCTCACAATATCGAAGGCTACCGGGTTCGCAACAATGACCATCGGCCCAGATAGTAAGGTAAAGGTCTCCCCGGCGTTGGGTATTCGACTCGGGTTTAGAGAGACATACTCCACAAATAAAGGATTGTTTGTCCCGGGTGAGTACGTCGGTGATAACCCGGTAGAGTTTGCCTTCACGAAAACTCTCAGGGTGCACCTGGATCGGGTGAACACATCGTACAACACGGTAGACGGATCTCCCATCACATTACTGAAAACCGTGCACGCCAGTGATTGTTTCTTTGGGGAGACTGTGACCTTAGACTTCCCATGCCCCGAGATGAAAGTTTTAGAATCGGGACATATCCACGAATTTACGGTCTCTATTCTTGATGATCAAGCGAGAGAATTGAAGAACTATTACCCGATTTCGGTTGTCCTAGAAATTTGAAATTAATTAATTTTAAGAAAATTAGAATTAAACGCATGTTGGTAATATAATTATCAATATTATTGAAAATGAGTATATACGGACCAGGTAGTTCTTCCAATTCCAATCGCGATTGGGTGACAGATATAAATTCAAAGAATCCGAGTAACAAGCCAATCGAGTTCCCGACGGATCCAACCCCACAGGCGATTTTTTAACTACCGGAAAAACCGTAGCATTGATCAATATAACTATATCGGCGGCCACGGACGAGATTCACAAGAGTCTACTATCACAACTTAGAGTATATGCCCTGGCTGTGACTACACAAAGTCGTGAAGAAACACATACAGAACTAAATGATCTAGGTGGGAAAATACCCGAATTTCGGGAAGAGGCCCGGGCTGGGATTGAGGGAGTCCAAACGGGTATTGAGAAAGCCCGAGAAGACCACCAGGCGGCCCTTACGGAGGCGTATGGGGTGTTGAGCTCAGAGGATCATGCAGCACTTACTGAAACAGGCGGGAAAATAACCGAAGTTTCCGATAAACTGAAACGTGTTCGTAGAGCCGCGAACAAAGCACTTGAGGAGACCTCTGAAAAGGTTCGTGTTGAGACCCTTACCGCTATCGAGCAGCTTGCCACATTGTTGGACACATCTGTAGAGCAGTTTAAGTTATTGAAAACACAAAAACGTGTCATCACAGTTTGGGCTGAGAAGCGGGGCCCATTGAATGAGGGGCTATATGAATATTCGTTCGGTGCCAAAGCGAGCAATAAATATGGGGTATACGCCATGACAGCTCCATGTACGCTTCTCTGAATGGCGGTCTGCTCGGTTAATGCTAATGGTAACTCTGTGGGCGCGGTCATGGTAAATCTCGTACTGGATGGGGAAGAACGGGCAATTGGAGTCAATAAACTCACTGGAGATAGTTCATCGGTGGTTTTGTTCGCCGGTGACGATCCAATTAGACTTTCCGAAGGTAGTGTTATTAACTTTGTTACGAAAATCGCTGACCCAGCGAGTTCTTCCACTATTGTTACATTGTTAATTGAACTTGATTTGTAAAATACCAATATATGAACGAATCACCGCTTCCGAATACGCTTCCGAATACGCTTCCAATTGTCAATACCAATCCATCAACACTGTATCCAATTCGCGAATTGGATGATATTGGTGAAAGAAGTTCAGATTTAGGTTGGATAATATTGTCGCTATGCAGGATATTTTAGTTAGAGAATGTGAAAATAGAAAAAGAAACGCTAAAAAATATAAGCGCGTTGCAAATTTAGCAGAGGCATCTAGTACGGTTCTGGCAAGTTTATCTGTAATGAGTGGTGCGGGGACTGCTGCAACGCTATCTACAATTGTAACAGTTCCAATTGCTGGGGTTTTGAGTGGAATTACAGTTTTATCTGGAGTACTTTGTATGGTAATTAGAGTGGCTGGTGGAAAACTTGAGAAAAAAAGTAGAAAACATGATAGAATATCCGTTCTCGCTAGGTCTAAGAAAAATAGCATCGACGTTATAGTCTCCAAAGCGTTGGCGGATAATGAAATATCAAATTTATAGTTTGAATCCGTGGTGGAGGAAATGGGGAGATATGAAGAATTAAAAAATGTTATTAGAATCAAAGCGCGCGCCACCATGCCCAAGATTGAGAGTACTGATTGGGATAAATTTAGGGTAAAACTTGGAGATAAAGTCGGAGGAAATGTTACAGCACCTGCTGGAAATTGTGATATTTTATAATTTTTATTAATCCAATAATATTGGTGCAGTAAACAATTTAAATAATCAGTAATAAAAAAAAAAGTTTTAGGTCTAGCCGAGGCTCGAACTCGCGCCGGCAAAACCTAACTTTGTTGGTGGAAATTAATAGTTGTTTTTTTTTGTTTTATTTGTTTTCTTATATTAATTAATTAATTAATTATTATGTTTTCTGTTCAGCTTTAAATTATTTATTTTAATTAAAAAAATAATAAAATAACGAACCATCCCGGAAATTCGTGAACTTCTCTAAGTGTTTATAAATAACCTGTGTACACACCGTCTGTGTAAATCGATAATTGTACAACACTAGGTAGTGTTTATCTTCAGGTTTATATTTCATAACAGCATTCGTGGTCGTGTGGGCTAAGGCGACACTCTATAGAGACGTGGGTTGTGAGTTCAAATCTCGGCTGGACCTAAAACTTTTATTTAACTTCTATCCTTACAAACAAGATCGCTATGGTAAACAACTGCATGACAACGACGTTCCTATCCGACCGCTCGAGGTTGATGAAAAATAATTCCCGATAGCCCGTGTACATACCATCGATAAGGAGAAATACACTCGGCTGTAAATAACAGTGTGTGTACCGTATGTTTACCTCGGCTATAAATATACACATGTTCATAACCCGTGTAATTGGAACACTGTCGTCTGCTTGGTGTTGTGATTACAACATAAATTAATTAGTAGTGTTTTTTCTGTCCAATAATAATTTTTCAATATCTTTATAAACGATATCGTAGAAATGTATATTCGTAAGCGAATCGTTGGGTTTTAACAATTTTATATAATACACCTTAGTTTCATATCCGATACGCATTATCCGTCTTAATGTTTGTATTTGCCCCTTGTATAGTTCGCATAATTGCCGGTATAATATTGCAAATGCAACGTTTTTATCGGAGCGTAATAAATTACGCTGATATTTCATATATAGGACTATAACCCCCGTATTCTTCGTAAGCTTCTTCAACAGTCATTATAAGCTTTCAATTCCCATTGTCTTTTATTATCCATTTTCTCTAATAATAGTGGTATAATTGATAGTGTTTTTCTGTTCAATTTCCAATATAATTGGGATTACAATACCAATTTGTATCATTCAATACCACCACCAACTTTTGGTTGGTGGTGGGAGCTACAATACAGCTCAATAACGTTGCAAACGTTGGTGGTATCATTTTGACTCCCTATATACTACTTGTAGTCATATATAAAGTATTGGTTGAAAAGCCTTACAATTGGCTGCACGCACGAAAATGCGCACTGCATTCTGTGGAAAATCATAACACCCCGCTCGCCAAACTCGTCTCTAGTACACCCAATAACAACAAATAGCGTGCGAGCCATTACTTTCCAGCATCAGAAATGAATAAGCAACACTAAGATATAAGAGTATGCCAGTCATTGTCAGACACAAGTGAGCTATCTGCTCCAATAGAGTAATGTCCAATGTTAATTTGACATACAGTGCCAGTATTCGTGATGACCAATAGTCGGCAACATCCATAATAATGCTGTCGCCGTCCAATGGTTCATACAGTCTTCAGGATGGCACATTATAACTATAATCTTCTACAACATTGCCGTGTACTAATAATAAAGGATTATATGCATAATTGATTGACATGCTGGAACCTGTTGTGTACTCAGTGAATGTCTGTGTCTGACCATGATGACCGAATCTAGTGAAATTGAACCATTACAATACTTTCTAACAAACGTTTCGACGCAACATAATGGCTAATTGTTTCAGCGACATTTCAAAGGTGACAACGGTCAACGTCGTGTTAATGGTGGCGCGAGTGTGTGACAAACCTTCAGATGATTCTAGTGTCCAAGTATCAGTTCATACATACAGTTCATACAGTGTTAGAGACCGGATATAAGCATTTGCTTATATAAACTTTTCAGTTTCTTCGGCCCTTTTCGGAGTGTTTTCCCTTCATTTATATGATCATATTTTTATTCATAAGTACATGTACATACAATTAAATACAATCGAGGTTCCCGGTAATTAGCCGGTACCCATTTACAGCTTGGTGGACTGAAGTAGTGTGGATAAAGTGTCTCGCTCAAGGACACAACGCACGCATACTATTAGGCTCGAACCCACGACCGTAAGATTGAAGCAATCCTTCGCGTAATGTTGAAGATATTACATTTTGGACACTGCGCACTGCGTATGATAAAACAATGTTGCATATGAAGGTAGATTGTTATGAATTTACATAATAGACGACTGTAAGTAACACATTCTACAATATTAAATCAACAGGTATAGGTTATTGCATTAGAGCAAATCCATATGTTAATTTCCAGCATAGGATGTTTTCATATATTTTAATTTTGCACTTATAATGAACTCCTTAGTTGTACAGTTGAGACACGCCATGTGAGTTTGTACATAAGAACATGATGATGGCGTATCTCAACATTACATGGCCGATCTCAGTTGAGTGACGGTCCCATGGTCCACGTGTACTTACTGATGGGTATGCAAGCTCTTCCAGAACCATCGTCCTTATGGCCAACTACACATTCACAGACTCCGGAGGAACATTGTGCATTTGTCATGGTATCACAAATCGTAGCATCGACAGAACAATCATCGCCAATCGCTGTCAATGAAAGGTAAACAACAAGTTATTGTTTACGTTGAATTTAAGGTAGTTGTACCCTATGTGTGGCATATGTAAAGTATTTGGGAATACATGTATAATAAAAACCCTAAGAATAAATGAATATCCGTCTACTTACATAAACAAGGGCATCGGTATTACGAAACTAATCGCCTCACTGGCAGCTTTGACGAATTGGCCTTAACAAGGTGAACATAAGTCCTCAGTGACCTTGTTTCATGTTTTATTGTTTCATGTCGGATAATAGACACATTAGTGGTCAGAATTCATTAGTATAGTTGCATTATGGTTTCATTTGTCGTTACTGGCCGGCTGCCGAATACTCTGTTCAACGTATTTAACATAAGTACTTTTTCATGAACAGCAAAACAGTCACCCTCCCCATATATTTGTATTTGATGAAATTCCATCAAATAATTATTTTATATTTACCTACAGAGGGTCGAAAAACGAAACATGGCTATAGAGCTTGTAAAAGATGTAGCGAACACAATCAAAGTTAGGTTTTCAAAATAGGTCCACAAATTTCAAAATTGTATTTTTGTTTAATTGTCAGTGGACAACCCGTTTATTTATTCCTTTTGTATCAATAAATAACAAACATGTATAACAAAGTCAGCGACATATAGTGTGGAGCCAATCAGACCGTGGTTGTGCCAGATCTGGTAGGATTGACATTATCGGTCCTCACAATACATACGATTATTGTCAAAGTCAAAAGGCTATTGATATTAAAGGTACATGCCCACACAGTAGGTTATAATATAGTGATACAGAGACATTTGTATATTCTGTACGTATGACATTTTCTGTCAAAGTAAACATTCATTCACAATTACCCCACGTATTGATTGGCATTATTATACATTTTATATCAACCGAAAATTTTCACACTGATATCAGCGGCGATAACCGTGTTTCCTTAACATGTTAACGGACATTACTATTTATTCTCTATACTTATTTTTTGATGTGCAATGATCATACTTTATAATCTGTCGAAAATATAATTTGTTCATGTGACGCATTTCATTAGTATAAATAAGTAAAAAATATCATGCCTCATTTGCATATGACAATAGCCTGATACCACCGCGCGTCACTATCAGTAACATAAATATTACTAAATGATTATATCTGTTTTGCGGGCACTTGTAATTTTTAACACTGGTGGAATAGTGTTACAATTATACACTTATTTAATTCCTATAAAGAACATTTTGTGCTTTTACTGAGTGGGCATGTACCTTTAATTTGCAAAATACTCTGATGCAGTTAATATTATAATAACGAGCTGTGTGGACTCAGATTTTGATCGCACGGATGCGCGTGCTGGTCGGAGTCTACGCTGATTGTTTCACATTTAGTTGAATATATGTCATGATTTATTGTTGTTGCGTAGATATAACCGATTGAACTTTGAACAGATTGCAGATATGAGCTGTCTGTTCGAAGTAAAATCGGGTATTTTATACGTGTATTCTTATGCTCATTCAAAAATATTTGTTTTGTAACTATACACGTACAGCGGAACCTCTCCAAACCCGGACACCTTGGGTGTCCCGTTTGGTGATGTTCCACTGTAAATCAGACATGTTACTGCTTTATGGCACATTCTAGTGTTTTGCAATCATGAAACGTCATTGTAATCAGAGATACATAACAGCGAAACACATGTAAATTAAATATCCCTTTTTCCCGAGTGTCCGGTTTAGAAGGGTTCCACTGCATATATAGTATTTAATAGTATTGTTATATGTGTATATATAATAAAGGGTTATGAATGTACACACACAAAAATAATATAATGAACAGTGTGTATCCAGATCAGACTGTGTATGTGTATATTATCTCAAGAGTCACTTCTATCAGATGTCGTATGCAACACGTTTTGGCCAAATATTATCAAAACCGGTGATATGCATAAGTTATTGAAAAATGAAAGGTGTTACGTACGTACGCACTTACGTACATGGACTAATGCTATATCCCATCTACGGCGGGGGATAATAAACCATCATGTGATCAGTACGGCTTTATATAGATACTTTTACTAATAAAAATGCCCACATACCTGTAATATGCAAATACATGTAAGCATTTGCTTATATAAACTTTTCAGTTTCTTCGGCCCTTTTCGGAGTGTTTTCCCTTAATTTATATGATCATATTTCTATTCATAAGTACATGTACATACAATTAAATACAATCGAGGTTCCCGGTAATTAGCCGGTACCCATTTACAGCTTGGTGGACTGAAGTAGTGTGGATAAAGTGTCTCGCTCAAGGACACAACGCACGCCTAATATTAGGCTCGAACCCACGACCGTAAGATCGAAGCAATCCTTCGCGTAATGTTGAAGATATTACATGTAGGACACTGCGCACTGCGTATGATAAAACAATGTTGCATATGAGATAGATTGTTATGAATTTACATAATAGACGAATGTAAGTAACACATTCTACAATATTAAATCAACAGGTATAGATTATTGCATTAGAGCAAATCCATCTGTTAATTTCCAGCATAGGATGTTTTCATATATTTTAATTTTGCACTTATAATGAACTCCTTAGTTATACAGTTGAGACACGCCATGTGAGTTTGTACATAAGAACATGATGATGGCGTATCTCAACATTACATGGCCTATCTCAGTTGAGTGACGGTCCCATGGTCCACGTGTACTTACTGATGGGTATGCAAGCGCTTCCAGAACCATCGTCCTTATGGCCAACTACACATTCACAGACTCCGGAGGAACATTGTGCATTTGTCATGGTATCACAAATCGTAGCATCGACAGAACAATCATCGCCAATCGCTGTCAATGAAAGGCAAACAACAAGTTATTTTTTACGTTGAATTTAAGGTAGTTGTACCCTGTTTGTGGCACATGTAAAGCCTTTGGGTGGGAATGCATGTATAATAAAAACCCTAGGAATAAATGAATATCCGTCTACTTACATAAACAAGGGCATCGGTATTACGAAACTAATCCCCTCACTGGCAGCTTTGACGAATTGGCCTTAACAAGGTGGACATAAGTCCTCAGTGACCTTGTTTCATGTTTTATTGTTTCATGTCGGATAATAGACACATTTGTGGTCAGAATTCATTAGTATAGTTGCATTATGGTTTCATTTGTAGTTACTGACCGGCTGCCGAATACTCTGTTCAACGTATTTAACATGAGTACATTTTCATGAACAGCAAAACAGTCACGTGTACTTACTGATGGGTATGCAAGCGCTTCCAGAACCATCGTCCTTATGGCCAACTCACATTCACAGACTCCGGAGGAACATTGTGCATTTTGTCATGGTATCACAAAATCGTAGCATCGACAGAACAATCATCGCCAATCGCTGTCAAATGAAAGGTAAACAACAAGTTATTGTTTACGTTGAATTTAAGGTAGTTGTACCCTATGTGTGGCATATGTAAAGTATTTGGGAATACATGTATAATAAAAACCCTAGGAATAAATAAAGAATATCTACTTACATAAACAAGGGCATCGTTATTACGAAACTAATTCGCCTCACTGGCATGCTTTGACGAATTGGCCTTAACAAGGTGAACATAAGTCCTCAGTGACCTTGTTTCATGTTTTTATTGTTTCATGTCGGATAATAGACACATTAGTGGTCAGAATTCATTAGTATAGTTGCATTATGGTTTTCATTTGTCGTTACTGGCCGGCTGCCGAATACTCTGTTCAACGTATTTAACATACTAAGTACTTTTTCATGAACAGCAAAACAGTCACCCTCCCCATATATTTGTATTTGATGAAATTCCATCAAATAATTTATTTTATATTTACCTACAGAGGGTCGAAAAACGAAACATGGCTATAGAGCTTGTAAAAGATGTAGCGAACACAATCAAAGTTAGGTTTTCAAAATAGGTCCACAAATTTCAAAATTGTATTTTTGTTTAATTGTCAGTGGACAACCCGTTTATTTATTCCTTTTGTATCAATAAATAACAAACATGTATAACAAAGTCAGCGACATATAGTGTGGAGCCAATCAGACCGTGGTTGTGCCAGATCTGGTAGGATTGACATTATCGGTCCTCACAATACATACGATTATTGTCAAAGTCAAAAGGCTATTGATATTAAAGGTAACATGCCCACACAGTAGGTTATAATATAGTGATACAGAGACATTTGTATATTCTGTACGTATGACATTTTCTGTCAAAGTAAACATTCATTCACAATTACCCCACGTATTGATTGGCTTATTATACATTTTATATCAACCGAAAATTTTTCACACTGATATCAGCGGCGATAACCGTGTTTCCTTAACATGTTAACGGACATTACTATTTATTCTCTATACTTATTTTTTGATGTGCAATGATCATACTTTATAATCTGTCGAAAATATAATTTGTTCATGTGACGCATTTCATTAGTATAAATAAGTAAAAAATATCATGCCTCATTTGCATATGACAATAGCCTGATACCACCGCGCGTCACTATCAGTAACATAAATATTACTAAATGATTATATCTGTTTTGCGGGCACTTGTAATTTTTAACACTGGTGGAATAGTGTTACAATTATACACTTATTTAATTCCTATAAAGAACATTTTGTGCTTACTGAGTGGGCATGTACCTTTAATTTGCAAAATACTCTGATGCAGTTAATATTATAATAACGAGCTGTGTGGACTCAGATTTTGATCGCACGGATGCGCGTGCTGGTCGGAGTCTACGCTGATTGTTTCACATTTAGTTGAATATATGTTATGATTTATTGTTGTTGCGTAGATATAACCGATTGAACTTTGAACAGACTGCAGATATGAGCTGTCTGTTCGAAGTAAAATCGGGTATTTTATACGTGTATTCTTATGCTCATTCAAAAATATTTGTTTTGTAACTATACACGTACAGCGGAACCTCTCCAAACCCGGACACCTTGGGTGTCCCGTTTGGTGATGTTCCACTGTAAATCAGACATGTTACTGCTTCATGGCACATTCTAGTGTTTTGCAATCATGAAACGTCATTGTAATCAGAGATACATAACAGCGAAACACATGTAAATTAAATATCCCTTTTTCCCGAGTGTCCGGTTTAGAAGGGTTCCACTGCATATATAGTATTTAATAGTATTGTTATATGTGTACATATAATATAGGGTTATAAATGTACACACACAAACATAATATAATGAACAGTGTGTATCCAGATCAGACTGTGTATGTGTATATTATCTCAAGAGTCACTTCTATCAGATGTCGTATACACGTTTTGGCCAAATATTATCAAAACCGGTGGTATGCATAAGTTATTGAAAAATGAAAGGTGTTACGTACGTACGCACTTACGTACATGGACTAATGCTATATCCCATCTACGGCGGGGGATAATAAACCATCATGTGATCAGTACGGCTTTATATAGATACGTTTACTAATAAAAATGCCCACATACCTGTAATATGCAAATACATGTAAGCATTTGCTTATATAAACTTTTCAGTTTCTTCGGCCCTTTTCGGAGTGTTTTCCCTTAATTTATATGATCATATTTCTATTCATAAGTACATGTACATACAATTAAATACAATCGAGGTTCCCGGTTATTAGCCGGTACCCATTTACAGCTTGGTGGACTGAAGTAGTGTGGATAAAGTGTCTCGCTCAAGGACACAACGCACGCCTAATATTAGGCTCGAACCCACGACCGTAAGATCGAAGCAATCCTTCGCGTGATGTTGAAGATATTACATGTAGGACACTGCGCACTGCGTATGATAAAACAATGTTGCATATGAGATAGATTGTTATGAATTTACATAATAGACGAATGTAAGTAACACATTCTACAATATTAAATCAACAGGTATAGATTATTGCATTAGAGAAAATCCATCTGTTAATTTCCAGCATAGGATGTTTTCATATATTTTAATTTTGCACTTATAATGAACTCCTTAGTTGTACAGTTGAGACACGCCATGTGAGTTTGTACATAAGAACATGATGATGGCGTATCTCAACATTACATGGCCTATCTCAGTTGAGTGACGGTCCCATGGTCCACGTGTACTTACTGATGGGTATGCAAGCGCTTCCAGAACCATCGTCCTTATGGCCAACTACACATTCACAGACTCCGGAGGAACATTGTGCATTTGTCATGGTATCACAAATCGTAGCATCGACAGAACAATCATCGCCAATCGCTGTCAATGAAAGGCAAACAACAAGTTATTTTTTACGTTGAGTTTAAGGTAGTTGTACCCTGTTTGTGGCACATGTAAAGTCTTTGGGAATGCATGTATAATAAAAACCCTAGGAATAAATGAATATCCGTCTACTTACATAAACAAGGGCATCGGTATTACGAAACTAATCCCCTCACTGGCAGCTTTGACGAATTGGCCTTAACAAGGTGAACACAAGTCCTCAGTGACCTTGTTTCATGTTTTATTGTTTCATGTCGGATAATAGACACATTTGTGGTCAGAATTCATTAGTATAGTTGCATTATGGTTTCATTTGTAGTTACTGGCCGGCTTCCGAATACTCTGTTCAACGTATTTAACATAAGTACATTTTCATGAACAGCAAAACAGTCACGTGTACTTACTGATGGGTATGCAAGCGCTTCCAGAACCATCGTCCTTATGGCCAACTACACATTCACAGACTCCGGAGGAACATTGTGCATTTGTCATGGTATCACAAATCGTAGCATCGACAGAACAATCATCGCCAATCGCTGTCAATGAAAGGTAAACAACAAGTTATTGTTTACGTTGAATTTAAGGTAGTTGTACCCTATGTGTGGCATATGTAAAGTATTTGGGAATACATGTATAATAAAAACCCTAGGAATAAATGAATATCTACTTACATAAACAAGGGCATCGTTATTACGAAACTAATCGCCTCACTGGCAGCTTTGACGAATTGGCCTTAACAAGGTGAACATAAGTCCTCAGTGACCTTGTTTCATGTTGTATTGTTTCATGTCGGATAATAGACACATTAGTGGTCAGAATTCATTAGTATAGTTGCATTATGGTTTCATTTGTCGTTACTGGCCGGCTGCCGAATACTCTGTTCAACGTATTTAACATAAGTACTTTTTCATGAACAGCAAAACAGTCACCCTCCCCATATATTTGTATTTGATGAAATTCCATCAAATAATTATTTTATATTTACCTACAGAGGGTCGAAAAACGAAACATGGCTATAGAGCTTGTAAAAGATGTAGCGAACACAATCAAAGTTAGGTTTTCAAAATAGGTCCACAAATTTCAAAATTGTATTTTTGTTTAATTGTCAGTGGACAACCCGTTTATTTATTCCTTTTGTATCAATAAATAACAAACATGTATAACAAAGTCAGCGACATATAGTGTGGAGCCAATCAGACCGTGGTTGTGCCAGATCTGGTAGGATTGACATTATCGGTCCTCACAATACATACGATTATTGTCAAAGTCAAAAGGCTATTGATATTAAAGGTACATGCCCACACAGTAGGTTATAATATAGTGATACAGAGACATTTGTATATTCTGTACGTATGACATTTTCTGTCAAAGTAAACATTCATTCACCGTTACCCCACGTATTGATTGGCATTATTATACATTTTATATCAACCGAAAATTTTCACACTGATATCAGCGGCGATAACCGTGTTTCCTTAACATGTTAACGGACATTACTATTTATTCTCTATACTTATTTTTTGATGTGCAATGATCATACTTTATAATCTGTCGAAAATATAATTTGTTCATGTGACGCATTTCATTAGTATAAATAAGTAAAAAATATCATGCCTCATTTGCATATGACAATAGCCTGATACCACCGCGCGTCACTATCAGTAACTAAATATTAATAAATGATTATATCTGTTTTGCGGGCACTTGTAATTTTTAACACTGGTGGAATAGTGTTACAATTATACATTATTTAATTCCTATAAAGAACATTTTGTGCTTACTGAGTGGGCATGTACCTTTAATTTGCAAAATACTCTGATGCAGTTAATATTATAATAACGAGCTGTGTGGACTCAGATTTTGATCGCACGGATGCGCGTGCTGGTCGGAGTCTACGCTGATTGTTTCACATTTAGTTGAATATATGTTATGATTTATTGTTGTTGCGTAGATATAACCGATTGAACTTTGAACAGACTGCAGATATGAGCTGTCTGTTCGAAGTAAAATCGGGTATTTATACGTGTATTCTTATGCTCATTCAAAATATATTTGTTTTGAACTATACACGTACAGCGGAACCTCTCCAAACCCGGACACATTGGGTGTCCCGTTTGGTGATGTTCCACTGTAAATCAGACATGTTACTGCTTTATGGCACATTCTAGTGTTTTGCAATCATGAAACGTCATTGTAATCAGAGATACATAACAGCGAAACACATGTAAATTAAATATCCCTTTTTCCCAAGTGTCCGGTTTAGAAGGGTTCCACTGCATATATAGTATTTAACAGTATTGTTATATGTGTATATATAATATAGGGTTATAAATGTACACACACAAAAATAATATAATGAACAGTGTGTATCCAGATCAGACTGTGTATGTGTATATTATCTCAAGAGTCACTTCTATCAGATGTCGTATGCAACACGTTTTGGCCAAATATTATCAAAACCGGTGATATGCATAAGTTATTGAAAAATGAAAGGTGTTACGTACGTACGCACTTACGTACATGGACTAATGCTATATCCCATCTACGGCGGGGGGATAATAAACCATCATGTGATCAGTACGGCTTTATATAGATACTTTTACTAATAAAAATGCCCACATACCTGTAATATGCAAATACATGTAAGCATTTGCTTATATAAACTTTTCAGTTTCTTCGGCCCTTTTCGGAGTGTTTTCCCTTAATTTATATGATCATATTTCTATTCATAAGTACATGTACATACAATTAAATACAATCGAGGTTCCCGGTAATTAGCCGGTACCCATTTACAGTTTGGTGGACTGAAGTAGTGTGGATAAAGTGTCTCGCTCAAGGACACAACGCACGCCTAATATTAGGCTCGAACCCACGACCGTAAGATCGAAGCAATCCTTCGCGTAATGTTGAAGATATTACATGTAGGACACTGCGCACTGCGTATGATAAAACAATGTTGCATATGAGATAGATTGTTATGAATTTACATAATAGACGAATGTAAGTAACACATTCTACAATATTAAATCAACAGGTATAGATTATTGCATTAGAGCAAATCCATCTGTTAATTTCCAGCATAGGATGTTTTCATATATTTTAATTTTGCACTTATAATGAACTCCTAGTTTGTACAGTTGAGACACGCCATGTGAGTTTTGTACAAAGAACATGATGATGGCGTATCTCAACATTACATGGCCTATCTCAGTTGAGTGACGGTCCCATGGTCCACGTGTACTTACTGATGGGTATGCAAGCGCTTCCAGAACCATCGTCCTTATGGCCAACTACACATTCACAGACTCCGGAGGAACATTGTGCATTTGTCATGGTATCACAAATCGTAGCATCGACAGAACAATCATCGCCAATCGCTGTCAATGAAAGGCAAACAACAAGTTATTTTTTACGTTGAATTTAAGGTAGTTGTACCCTGTTTGTGGCACATGTAAAGTCTTTGGGAATGCATGTATAATAAAAACCCTAGGAATAAATGAATATCCGTCTACTTACATAAACAAGGGCATCGGTATTACGAAACTAATCCCCTCACTGGCAGCTTTGACGAATTGGCCTTAACAAGGTGAACATAAGTCCTCAGTGACCTTGTTTCATGTTTTATTGTTTCATGTCGGATAATAGACACATTTGTGGTCAGAATTCATTAGTATAGTTGCATTATGATTTCATTTGTAGTTACTGGCCGGCTGCCGAATACTCTGTTCAACGTATTTAACATAAGTACATTTTCATGAACAGCAAAACAGTCACGTGTACTTACTGATGGGTATGCAAGCGCTTCCAGAACCATCGTCCTTATGGCCAACTACACATTCACAGACTCCGGAGGAACATTGTGCATTTGTCATGGTATCACAAATCGTAGCATCGACAGAACAATCATCGCCAATCGCTGTCAATGAAAGGTAAACAACAAGTTATTGTTTACGTTTAATTTAAGGTAGTTCTACCCTATGTGTGGCATATGTAAAGTATTTGGGAATACATGTATAATAAAAACCCTGGGAATAAATGAATATCTACTTACATAAACAAGGGCATCGTTATTACGAAACTAAACCCCTCACTGGCAGCTTTGACGAATTGGCCTTAACAAGGTGAACATAAGTCCTCAGTGACCTTGTTTCATGTTTTATTGTTTCATGTCGGATAATAGACACATTAGTTGTCGGAATTCATTAGTATAGTTGCATTATGGTTCATTTGTAGTTACTGGCCGGATGCCGAATACTCTATTCAACGTATTTAACATAAGTACTTTTTCATTAACAGCAAAACAGTCACCCTCCCCATATATTTGTATTTGATGAAATTCCATCAAATAATTATTTTATATTTACCTACAGAGGGTCGAAAAACGAAACATGGCTATAGAGCTTGTAAAAGATGTAGCGAACACAATCAATGTTAGGTTTTCAAAATAGGTCCACAAATTTCAAAATTGTATTTTTGTTTAATTGTCAGTGGACAACCCGTTTATTTTTATTCCTTTTGTATCAATAAATAACAAACATGTATAACAAAGTCAGCGACATATAGTGTGGAGCCAATCAGACCGTGGTTGTGCCAGATCTGGTAGGATTGACATTATCGGTCCTCACAATACATACGATTATTGTCAAAGTCAAAAGGCTATTGATATTAAAGGTACATGCCCACACAGTAGGTTATAATATAGTGATACAGAGATATTTGTATATTCTGTACGTATGACATTTTCTGTCAAAGTAAACATTCATTCACCGTTACCCCACGTATTGATTGGCATTATTATACATTTTATATCAACCGAAAATTTTCACACTGATATCAGCGGCGATAACCGTGTTTCCTTAACATGTTAACGGACATTACTATTTATTCTCTATACTTATTTTTTGATGTGCAATGATCATACTTTATAATCTGTCGAAAATATAATTTGTTCATGTGACGCATTTCATTAGTATAAATAAGAAGTAAAAAAATATCATGCCTCATTTGCATATGACAATAGCCTGATACCACCGCGTGTCACTATCAGTAACATAAATATTACTAAATGATTATATCTGTTTTGCGGGCACTTGTAATTTTTAACACTGGTGGAATAGTGTTACAATTATACACTTATTTAATTCCTATAAAGAACATTTTGTGCTTACTGAGTGGGCATGTACCTTTAATTTGCAAAATATTCTGATGCAGTTAATATTATAATAACGAGCTGTATGGACTCAGATTTTGATCGCACGGATGCGCGTGCTGGTCGGAGTCTACGTTGATTGTTTCACATTTAGTTGAATAGATGTCATGATTTATTGTTGTTGCATAGATATAACCGATTGAACTGTGAACAGACTGCAGATATGAGCTGCCTGTTCGAAGTAAAATCGGTTATTTTATATGTGTATTCTTATGCTCATTCAAAAATATTTGTTTGGTAACTTTACACGTACAGCGGAACCTTTCCAAATCCGGACACCTTGGGTGTCCCGTTTGGTGATGTTCCACTGTAAATCAGACATGTTACTGCTTTATGGCACATTCTAGTGTTTTGCAATCATGAAATGTCATTGATACATAACAGCGAAACACATGTAAATTGAATATCCCTATTTCCCGAGTGTCCGGTTTAGAAGGGTTCCACTGCATATATAATATTTAATAGTATTGTTATATGTGTACATATAATATAGGGTTATAAATGTACACACACAAACATAATATAATGAACAGTGTGTATCCAGATCAGACTGTTTATGTGTATATTATCTCAAGAGTCACTTCTATCAGATGTCGTATGCAACACGTTTTGGCCAAATATTATCAAAACCGATGATATACATAAGTTATTGAAACATGAAAGGTGTTACGTACGTACACACTTACGTACATGGACTAATGCTATATCCCATCTACGGCGGGGGGATAATAAACCAGCATGTGTTATGAATTTACATAATAGACGACTGTAATTAACACATTCTACAATGTTAAATCAACAGGTATAGGTTATTGCATTAGAGGAAATCCATCTGTTAATTTCCAGCATAGGATGTTTTCATATATTTTAATTTTGCACTTATAATGAACTCCTTAGTTGTACAGTTGAGACACGCCATGTGATTTTGTACATAAGAACATGATGATGGTGTATCTCAACATTGCATGACCTATCTCAGTTGAGTGACGGCCCCATGGTCCACGTGTACTTACTGATGGGTATGCAAGCGCTTCCAGAACCATCGTCCTTATGGCCAACTACACATTCACAGACTCCGGAGGAACATTGTGCATTTGTCATGGTATCACAAATCGTAGCATCGACAGAACAATCATCGCCAATCGCTGTCATGAACAGCAAAACAGTCACCCTCCCCATATATTTTTATTTGATGAAATTCCATAAAATAATTATTTTCTATTTACCTAAAGGGGGTCGAAAAACGAAACATGGCTATAGAGCTTGTATAAGATGTAGCGAACACAAACCAAGTTAGGTTTTCAAAATAGGTCCACACATAGTGGACAACCCGTTTAGTTATTCCTTTTGTATCAATAAATAACAAACATGTATAACAAAGTCAGCGACATATAGTGTGGAGCCAATCAGACCGTGGTTGATCCAGATCTGGTAGGATTGACATTATCGGTCCTCACAATACATACAATTATTGTCAAAGTCAAAAGGCTATCGACATTAAAGGTACATGCCCACGCAGTAGGTTATAATATAGTGATACAGATACATTTGTATATTCTGTACGTATGGAATTTTCTAGCTAAGTAAACATTCATTCACCGTTACCCCACGTAGTGATTTGCATTATTATATATTTTATATCAAACGAAAATTTTCAAATTGATATCAGGGGCGATAACCGTGTTTCCTTAACATGTTAACGGACATTAGTAGTTATTCTCTGTATTTATTTTTTGATGTGCAATGATCATACCTTATAATCTGTCGAAAATATAATTTGTTCATGTGACGCATTTCATTAGTATAAAAAAGTAAAAAATATCATGCCTCATTTGCATATGAAAATAGCCTGATACGACCGCGCGTCACTATCAGTAACATACATATTACTAAATGATTATATCTGTTTTGCGGGCACTTGTAATTTTTAACACTGGTGGAATAGTGTTACAATTATACACTTATTTAATTCCTATAAAGAACATTTTGTGCTTACTGAGTGGGCATGCACCTTTAATTTGCAAAATATTCTGATGCAGTTAATATTATAATAACAAGCTGTGTGGACTCTGATTTTGATCGCACGGATGTTCGTGCTGGTCGGAGTCTACGCTGATTGTTTCACATTTAGTTGAATAGATGTCATGAATTATTGTTGTTGCATAGATATAACCGATTGAACTGTGAACAGACTGCAGATATGAGCTGTCTTACGTACATGGACTAATGCTATATCCCATCTACGGCGGGGGGATAATAAACCATTATGTGATCAGTACGGCTTTATGTAGATAATGTTACTAATAAGTATGCCCACATACCTGTAATATGCAAATACATGTAATAATGTTGATGTAGCCCATGTATATTTACGTCTCTACACAAGTGTGTAGAAGCCAAATTACAGATATAAAACACAAATTGTGCTTATTAGTTTCAAACTACAGCATATGGTGTGATGTCCTTGCTCATTAAGACTTATTGAACTTATATGAGACACGCCATGCGATTTTGCACCTTCTGACATCTGCGTAATTTCATTAAATACGTTTACAAAAAAAACATAAATAAAGTAAAAAGATGACAAAATGTTCAGAGTAAAGCAAGAGCCTCGAATCAGGATGGCTCATGTGAACTTAAATCAACAATACTATGTGACAAAGTACTACGTTATTCAGCGTGACGGGAACTAACTGGGTACCCGAGTCGACAATAGGTCGCTAGCGGTTACTTATAATCTGAGTGTGTCTGTCGACTGACAAAGTCAGACAAAGTCTGGCAAGGGGTTAAAGAGATATTCTGAAAAAACAATAACTTTAACTCATTTCTGTTACAAAACCGGTGAACATTACAAGTAAATAAATGACTTTGACCTTGAGAATTTGGAAGTGGGGGTGTGATTATTTAAGCATCATCCCTAGACAAACATTGATGTGAAATATTATCAAAGTCTGGCAAGGGGTTAAAGAGATGTTGTGAAAAAACAATAACTTTAACGCATTTCTGTTACAAAACCGGTGAACATTAAAAGTAAATAAATGACATTGACCTAGAGAACGTGGATGTGGGTGGTGTGCTTAATGAAGCATCATCCCTAGGCAAACATTGATGTGAAATATTATCAAAGTGAGGCAAGGGGCTAAAGAGATATTGTGAAAAAACAATAACTTTAACGCATTTCTGTTACAAAACCGGTGAACATTACAAGTATATAAATGACCTTCACCTTAAGAATTTGGATGTGGAGGTATGCGTAATGAAGCACCATCCCTAGTCGAACATTGATGTGAAATATTATCAAAGTCTGGCAAGGGGTTATAGAGATATTGTGAAAAAAAACAATAACATTAACGCATTTCTGTTAAAAAACCGGTGAACATTACAAGTAATTAAATTACCTTGACCTTGAGAATTTGGATGTGGGGCTGTGTTTTGTGAAGCATCATCCCTAGACAAACATTGATGTGAGATATTATCAAAGTGTGGCAAGGGGTTAAAGAGATATTGTGAAAAAAACAATAACTTTAACGCATTTCAGTTAAAAAACCGGTGAACATTACAAGTAAATAAATGACCTTGACCTTGATAACTTGGATGTGGGGGTGTGCGTAATGTAGCATCATCACTAGACAAATATTGATCTGAAATAGTATCAAAGTCTGGCAAGGTGTTAAAGAGATATTGTGAAAAAACAATAAATTTTACGCATTTCTGTTACAAAACCGGTGAACATTACAAGCAAATAATGACCTTGACCTTGAGAATTTGGATGTGGGGGTGTACGTAGTGAAGCATCATCCCTAGACAAACATTGATGTGAAATATTATCAAAGTCTGGCAATGGGTTAAAGAGATATTGTGAGAAAAAAAGAGTACGCATTTCAGTTGCAAAACCGGTGAACATTACCAGTAAATAAATGATCTTGACCTTGAGAATTTAGATGTGGGGGTGTGCGTAATAAAGCATCATCCCTAGACAAACATTGATGTGAAATATTATCAAAGTCTGGCAAGGAGTTAAAGAGATATAGTGAAAAAACAATAACTTTAACGCATTTCTGTTACAAAACCGGTGAACATTAAAAGTAAATAAATGACATTGACCTTGAGAACTTGGATGTGGGTGGTGTGCTTAATGAAGCATTATCGCTAGACAAACATTGATGTGAAATATTATCAAAGTGTGGCAATGGGTTAAAGAGATATTGTGAAAACACAATAATTTTAACTCATTTCTGTTACAAAACCGGTGAACATTACAAGTAAATAAATGACCTTCACCTTGAGAATTTGGATGTGGGGGTTTGCGTAATGAAGCGTCATACCTAGACAAACAAGCATGTGAAATATTATCAAAGTGTGGCAAGGGGTTAAAGAGATATTGCGAAAAAACAGTAACTTTAACGCATTTCTGTTACAAAACCGGTGAACATTACAAGTAATTAAATGACCTTGACCTTGAGAATTTGGATATGGGAGTATGCGTAATGGAGCGTCATCTCTAGACAAACATTGATGTGAAATATAGTCAAAGTGTGTCAAGGGGTTTAAGAGATATTGTGAAAAAACAATAACTTTAACGCATTTCTGTTACAAAACCGGTGAACATTAAAAGTAAATAAATTATCTTGACCTTGATAATTTGGATGTGGGGGTGTACGTAGTGAAGCATCATCCCTAGATAAGCATTGATGTGAAATAGTATCAAAGTGTGGCAATGGGTTAAAAAGATATTGTGAAAAAAACAATAACTTTAACGCATTTCTGTTACAAAATCGGTGAACATTACAAGTAAATAAATGACCTTCACCTTGATAATTTGGATGTGGGGGTGTGCGTAGTGAAGCATCATACCTAGACAAACAATCACGTGAAATATTATCAAAGTGTAGCAAGGGGTTAAAGAGATATTGTGAAAAAAACAATAACTTAACGCATTTCTGTTACAAAACCAGTGAACATTACCAGTAAATAAATGACATTGACCTTGATAATTTGAATGTGGGGGTGTGCATAGTGAAGCATCATCTATAGACAAACATTGATGTGAAATATTATCAAAGTCTGGCAAGGGGTTAAAGAGATATTGTGAAAAACAATAACTTTAACGCATTTCTGTTAGATGTGAAATATTATCAAAGTCTGGCAAGGGGTTAAAGAGATATTGTGAAAAAACAATAACTTTAACGCATTTCTGTTAGATAACCGGTGAATATTACAAGTAAATAAATGACAATGACCTTGAGAATTTGGATGTGGGGGTTTACGTACTGAAACATCATCCCTAGTCAAACATTGATGTGAAATATTATCAAATTGTGGCAAGGGGTTAAAGAGATATTGTGAAAAAACAATAACTTTAACGCATTTCTGTTACAAAACCGGTGAACATTACAAGTAAATAAATGACCTTGACCTTGAGAACTTGGATGTGGGGGTGTGCGTAATGAAGCATCATCCCTAGATAAATATTTATGTGAATTAGAATCAAAGTCTGGCAAGGGGTTAAAGAGATATTGTGAAAAAAACAATAACTTTAACTCAGTTCTGTTACAAAACCGGTGAACATTACAAGTAAATAAATGACATTGACCTGGAGAATTTGGATGTGGGGGTGTGCGTAATGAAGCATCATCCCTCGACAAACATTAATGTGAAATATTATCAAAGTCTGACAAGGGGTTAAAGAGATATGGTGAAAAAACAATAACTTTAACGCATTTCTGTTACAAAACCGGTGAACATTAAAAGTAAATAAATGACATTGACCTTGAGAACTTGGATGTGGGTGGTGTGCTTACTGAAGCATCATCCCTATGCAAACATTGATGTGAAATATTATCAAAGTGAGGCAAGGGGCTAAAGAGATATTGTGAAAAAACAATAACTTTAACGCATTTCTGTTACAAAACCGGTGAACATTACAAGTAAGTAAATGACCTTCACCTTAAGAATTTGGATGTGGAGGTATGCGTAATGAAGCACCATCCCTAGTCAAACATTGATGTGAAATATTATCAAAGTCTGGCAAGGGGTTATAGAGATATTGTGAAAAAACAATAACTTTAACGCATTTCTGTTACAAAACCGGTGAACATTAAAAGTAAATAAATGACCTTGACCTTGATAGCTTGGACGTGGAGGTGTGCGTAATGAAGCATCATCACTAGACAAATATTGATCTGAAATAGTATCAAAGTCTGGCAAGGGGTTAAAGAGATATTGTGAAAAAACAATAAATTTTACGCATTTCTGTTACAAAACCGGTGAACATTACAAGCAAATAAATGACCTTGACCTTGAGAATTTGGATGTGGGGGTGTACGTAGTGAAGCATCATCCCTAGACAAACATTGATGTGAAATATTATCAAAGTCTGGCAAGGGGTTATAGAAATATTGTGAAAAAACAATAACTTTAACGCATTTCTGTTACAAAACCGGTGAACATTAAAAGTAAATAAATGACCTTGACCTTGAGAACTTGGATGTGGGTGGTGTGCTTAGTGGAGTATCATCCCTCGACAAACATTGATGTGAAATATTATCAAAGTGTGGCAATGGGTTAAAGAGATATTGTGAGAAACAAAAAGTACGCATTTCAGTTACAAAACCGTGAACATTACAGTAAATAAATGATCTTGACCTTGAGAATTTGGATGTGGGGGTGTGCGTAATGAAGCATCATCCCTAGACAAACATTGATGTGAAATATTATCAAAGTCTGGCAAGGGGTTAAAGAGATATTGTGAAAAAACAATAACTTTAACGCATTTCTGTTACAAAACCGGTGAACATTAAAAGTAAATAAATGACATTGACCTTGAGAACTTGGATGTGGGTGGTGTGCTTAGTGAAGCATCATCGCTAGACAAACATTGATGTGAAATATTATCAAAGTGTGGCAATGGGTTAAAGAGATATTGTGAAAACACAATAATTTTAACGCATTTCTGTTACAAAACCGGTGAACATTACAAGTAAATAAATGACCTTCACCTTGAGAATTTGGATGTGGGGTTTGCGTAATGAAGCGTCATACCTAGACAAACAAGCATGTGAAATATTATCAAAGTGTGGCAAGGGGTTAAAGAGATATTGTGAAAAAACAGTAACTTTAACGCATTTCTGTTACAAAACCGGTGAACATTACAAGTAATTAAATGGCCTTGACCTTGAGAATTTGGATATGGGAGTATGCGTAATGAAGCGTCATCCCTAGACAAACATTGATGTGAAATATAATCAAAGTGTGTCAATGGGTTTAAGAGATATTGTGAAGAAAAAAATAACTTTAACGCATTTCTGTTACAAAACCGGTGAACATTAAAAGTAAATAAATTATCTTGACCTTGATAATTTGGATGTGGGGGTGTACGTAGTGAAGCATCATCCCTAGATAAGCATTGATGTGAAATAGTATGAAAGTGTGGCAATGGGTTAAAAAGATATTGTGAAAAAAACAATAACTTTAACGCATTTCTGTTACAAAATCGGTGAACATTACAAGTAAATAAATGACCTTCACCTTGATAATTTGGATGTGGGGGTGTGCGTAGTGAAGCATCATACCTAGACAAACAATCACGTGAAATATTATCAAAGTGTAGCAAGGGGTTAAAGAGATATTGTGAAAAAACAATAACTTAACGCATTTCTGTTACAAAACCAGTGAACATTACCAGTAAATAAATGACCTTGACCTTGATAATTTGAATGTGGGGGTGTGCATAGTGAAGCATCATCTATAGATAAACATTGATGTGAAATATTATCAAAGTCTGGCAAGGGGTTAAAGAGATATTGTGAAAAACAATAACTTTAACGCATTTCTGTTAGATGTGAAATATTATCAAAGTCTGGCAAGGGGTTAAAGAGATATTGTGAAAAAACAATAACTTTAACGCATTTCTGTTAGATAACCGGTGAATATTACAAGTAAATAAATGACAATGACCTTGAGAATTTGGATGTGGGGTTTACGTACTGAAACATCATCCTAGTCAAACATTGATGTGAAATATTATCAAATTGTGGCAAGGGGTTAAAGAGATATTGTGAAAAAACAATAACTTTAACGCATTTCTGTTACAAAACCGGTGAACATTACAAGTAAATAAATGACCTTGACCTTGAGAACTTGGATGTGGGGGTGTGCGTAATGAAGCATCATCCCTAGATAAATATTTATGTGAATTAGAATCAAAGTCTGGCAAGGGGTTAAAGAGATATTGTGAAAAAAAACAATAACTTTAACTCATTTCTGTTACAAAACCGGTGAACATTACAAGTAAATAAATGACATTGACCTGGAGAATTTGGATGTGGGGGTGTGCGTAATGAAGCATCATCCCTCGACAAACATTGATGTGAAATATTATCAAAGTTTGACAAGGGGTTAAAGAGATATGGTGAAAAAACAATAACTTTAACGCATTTCTGTTACAAAACCGGTGAACATTAAAAGTAAATAAATGACATTGACCTTGATTGAAACTTGGATGTGGGTGGTGTGCTTACTGAAGCATCATCCCTAGGCAAACATTGACGTGAAATATTATCAAAGTGAGGCAAGGGGCTAAAGAGATATTGTGAAAAAACAATAACTTTAACGCATTTCTGTTACAAAACCGGTGAACATTACAAGTAAGTAAATGACCTTCACCTTAAGAATTTGGATGTGGAGGTATGCGTAATGAAGCACCATCCCTAGTCAAACATTGATGTGAAATATTATCAAAGTCTGGCAAGGGGTTATAGAGATATTGTGAAAAAACAATAACTTTAACGCATTTCTGTTACAAAACCAGTGAACATTACAAGTAATTAAATTACCTTGACCTTGAGAATTTGGATGTGGGGGTGTGCGTAATGAAGCATCATCCCTAGACAAACATTGATGTGAGATATTATCAAATTGTGGCAAGGGGTTAAAGAGATATTGTGAAAAAACAATAACTTTAACGCATTTCAGTTACAAAACCGGTGAACATTACAAGTAAATAAATGACCTTGACCTTGATAGCTTGGACGTGGGGGTGTGCGTAATGAAGCATCATCACTAGACAAATATTGATCTGAAATAGTATCAAAGTCTGGCAAGGGGTTAAAGAGATATTGTGAAAAAACAATAAATTTTACGCATTTCTGTTACAAAACCGGTGAACATTACAAGCAAATAAATGACCTTGACCTTGAGAATTTGGATGTGGGGGTGTACGTAGTGAAGCAACATCCCTAGACAAACATTGATGTGAAATATTATCGAAGTCTGGCAAGGGGTTATAGAAATATTGTGAAAAAACAATAACTTTAACGCATTTCTGTTCCAAAACCGGTGAACATTAAAAGTAAATAAATGACCTTGACCTTGAGAACTTGGATGTGGGTGGTGTGCTTAGTGGAGTATCATCCCTCGACAAACATTGATGTGAAATATTATCAAAGTGTGGCAATGGGTTAAAGAGATATTGTGAGAAACAAAAAGTACGCATTTCAGTTACAAAACCGGTGAACATTACCAGTAAATAAATGATCTTGACCTTGAGAATTTGGATGTGGGGGTGTGCGTATTGAAGCATCATCCCTAGACAAACATTGATGTGAAATATTATCAAAGTCTGGCAAGGGGTTAAAGAGATATTGTGAAAAAACAATAACTTTAACGCATTTCTGTTACAAAACCGGTGAACATTAAAAGTAAATAAATGACATTGACCTTGAGAACTTGGATGTGGGTGGTGTGCTTAATGAAGCATCATTCCTAGACAAACATTGATGTGAAATATTATCAAAGTGTGGCAATGGGTTAAAGAGATATTGTGAAAAAACAATAACTTTAACGCATTTCTGTTACAAAACCGGTGAACATTACAAGTAAATAAATGACCTTCACCTTGAGAATTTGGATGTGGGGGTGTGCGTATTGAAGCATCATACCTAGACAAACAATCATGTGAAATATTATCAAAGTGTGGCAAGGGGTTAAAGAGATATTGTGAAAAACAAGAACTTTAAGGCATTTCTGTTACAAAACCGGTGAACATTACAAGTACTTAAATGAACTGGACCTTGAGAATTTGAATATGGGAGTATGCGTAATGAAGCATCATCCCTAGACAAACATTGATGTGAAATATTATCAAAGTCTGGCAAGGGGTTAAAGAGATATTGTGAAAAAACAATAACTTTAAAGCATTTCTGTTACAAAACCGGTGAACATTAAAAGTAAATAAATGACATTGACCTTGAGAACTTTGATGTGGGTGGTGTGCTTAATGAAGCATCATTCCTAGACAAACATTGATGTGAAATATTATCAAAGTGTGGCAATGGGTTAAAGAGATATTGTGAAAAAACATTAACTTTAACGCATTTCTGTTACAAAACCGGTGAGCATTACAAGTAAATAAATGACATTCACCTTGAGAATTTGGATGTGGGGGTGTGCGTAATGAAGCGTCATACCTAGACAAACAAGCATGTGAAATATTATCAAAGTGTGGCAAGGGGTTAAAGAGATATTGTGAAAAACAATAGCTTTAACGCATTTCTGTTACAAAACCGGTGAACATTACAAGTACTTAAATGACCTGGACCTTGAGAATTTGAATATGGGAGTATGCGTAATGAAGCGTCATCCCTAGACAAACATTGATGTGAAATATAATCAAAGTGTGTCAAGGGGTTTAAGAGATATTGTGAAAAAACAATAACTTTAACGCATTTCTGTTACAAAACCGGTGAACATTACAAGTAAATAAATTACCTTGACCTTGAGAATTTGGATGTGGGGATGTGCGTGATGAAGCATCATACCTAGACAAACATTGATGTGAAATATTATCAAAGTCTGGCAATGGTGTTAAAGAGATATTGTGAAAAAACAATAACTTTAAAGCATTTCTGTTACAAAACCAGTGAACATTACAAGTAAATAAATGACCTTGACCCTGAGAATTTGAATGTGGGGATGTACAAAATGAAGCATCATCCCTAGACAAACATTGATGTGAAATATTATCAAAGTACGGTTTCTTTTGTCGCTGAGTATACAATTTATGGTTTATTGGCATCAGTAGCTATCGGTTTATGAGTAGGTTTTTTTTTTACTAGATTTCCATAGACTTTACCTTAACCGTTAAAAG
Source organism: Conchocele bisecta (assembly GCA_029237695.1). Taxonomy (NCBI): domain Eukaryota; kingdom Metazoa; phylum Mollusca; class Bivalvia; order Lucinida; family Thyasiridae; genus Conchocele; species Conchocele bisecta. The sequence goes on from CM055265.1 coordinate 129,359,963, forward strand.
GCGGGAACTAAAATGTCGTCTGCCGTTGTTTCATATGTTGTATTCTTTCTCAGTAAAAACATGGTTTGACAGCACTTTGGAATCATTTCCATTGGAAATGATTCTAAAGTACTGGCAAAGTATATTCTTCATGAGTATAATGGCAAATAAAACATAAACAGCAGACGACAAAATCCAATTCAGCATTGTAAGGGTTAAGGTTGTTGAACCTTCTGGTGACCGCATTGAAGTCAATGGAAATCTAACGAGGGCATCGTTATCACTAAGGCCAACAAGGTGTGTGTTTACGGTTTACCCTCCCCCCCCCCCACCACCCCCACCTCCATACTTTTGCCTGATTTTAATGTTGTAGTACTCTTCATGTGGCCCCATGACTGTAAAGTCTATGGAAATATAATAAATAAAAATAAATTTCATAAACGGGTATTTATATTATGAGTGGATATTTCTTCATTATATACGTATATGATTCAAGTCAGTAGTATAGAGGGAGTCAAAATGATAACAGCAACCATTGTGCTGTTATTGAGCGGTATTGTAGCTCCCACCACCAACAAAATGTTGGTGGTGGTTATTAAATGAGAAAATGGTCTTGTAGTCCCAATTATATTGGAGATTGTCATACCAGATCCGAGTCACTGCTATGTCCACCATGCGGTGGCACTCAGGCTACGCATCGACTGGTTAGCAAGGAATTACGTGCTCGCAAGTATTATCGTTTAGTAATAATTCAAATCAGAATGTCAGTTATAAAGATAAAACCGATATTGTATCAACGTTAAACAGCGTTCCTATCCGACCGCTGCAGTGTATTTCACCTTATCGAGGCCACGGTGTGTATTGATTTAAACACACACAGTAGTAGTAGGGAACATTTGTTATAGTCTCCGATGCATCCGCATCCAGGGTGGAGGGTGGAAATTAAAACTGTTCCCAACTTGGACAGTGTGTGGTTTATATAAATGTATGGTGATATACTCACGGTGGTGTTGTAACTTTTCCTCCCACTTTATCACCCAGTTTTAACCTAAATTTATCCCAATCAGTATTCTCAATCTTGGGAAGGGTGGCACGTGCTTTCGTTCTAATAGTATTTTTTAAATCCTCATATCGAGACATCTCCTCCACCACCGATTCGAATTCAGCGTCCGATATATTGTTATCGGCCAACGCTTTGGACACGATAACGTCGATGCTATTTTTCTTAGACCTCGCGAGAACCGATATTCTGTCGTGCTTTCTACTTTTATTTTCGAATTTCCTTCCCACCACTCTGAACGCCATACATAACAACCCCTACCCAGTGGCTACACCACTCAAACCCGCGGCAATAGGAATTGCCACGATTGTAGATAACAATGCAGCGGTTCCGGCCCCACCCATTATAGAAATTGCTGCCAGCACGGTGCTCACCCCCTCCACTATATTTGCAGCTCGTCTATATTTTTTAGCATTTATTTTCCGAGTTACCCCCTCTTGTTTTAGAATATCCTGCATCTCTACAATATTTTCCAACCTGAAGTTTGACGGGGTCATATTGTGTGTTGAAACAGGATTGGCAGGTTGTAGGTTCAACGGTATTAAATGTTCACTCGTCATAAATAAAGTTCAATTAACAATGTCACAACAGTGGAAGAACTCGCTGGGTCAGCGATTTTCGTAAAAAGTTCATAACACTACCTTCGAAAAGTCTAATTGGATTGTCACCGGCGAACAAAACCACCCCTGAATTCTGTCCAGCGAGTTTATTGACTCCAAGTGACCGTTCTTCACCATCCAGTACGAGATGTACAGTGACCGCGCCCACAGGTTTACCCTTAGCATTAACCGAGCAGACCGCCATTCGTCGAACCGTCCCGGGAGTTGTCATGACGTATCCCCCATATATATTGCTCGCTTTGGCACCGACAGAATATTCATAGATCCCCTCATTCAATGGGCCCCTCTTCTCAGATAAACTGTTATCACACGTTTTTGTTGTTGCAATAACTTAAACTGCTCTACAGATTTGTCCAACAATGCGGCAAGCTCCTTGATAGCGGTATGGGCCTCAACACGAACCTTTTCGGAAGAAACCTCAACCGTTTTATGAGCGTCTTTGCGAACGAGGCTTATTTTTTCCCCCGAGATCCTTAAGTCCTGTATGTACGGGGCGCCATGCAGGACAGATTAATTATGTGTACAAAACCAATTTTGTTCAGACAAAATTGAGTTTTGTAACATTAAAAATCACAAAATCCAATTATGTAAAATTCTGATGTACAAAATTCATTTTTGTTATAAAGGATTCAATTTTGTAAGACAGAATTGAGTTTTGTGAACAAAATTCAGTTTTGTGGGACAGAATTCAGTTTTGTCCACAAAAGTCAATTTGTCCACAAAAATTAGTTTGCGTAACTGATAGTCTATGTCATCCCTACGTTGTTTGGTTGAGATCGGTCTTAGTCCATTTTACTAGATGGTGGAGTACACTTGCAGGTTTAAATATTTCAATGCGAAAATATAACCCAATATATCAATGTTATACTTCTTTATGGACAGTTATTTTGGTTATATTATGATTACAAAATATATACCTCTAGTTCTATCCAATAATCTTATTGTGACTAATCATGTATGCGGATGCCAGGGCTAAGGATCGAAACTTATGCAAATACGTATACGAAACGTATGCAGAATTGAATTTTGTGACACAGAATTGAATTTTGTGACACAGAATTGAGTTTTGTGGCAAAAAAAGTGAATTTTGTGACACAGAATTGAGTTTTGCGGCACAAAAGTGAATTTGTTGACAAAATCAGTATATATTTAATTTTGTTTTGTTTTTGTCAAGTTTATAGGTACAAAAATGAATTTTGTTGACAAAATTGAGCCATGTCCCACTTGGCGCCCCGTAGTATGTGCCTCTTCGCGAACTTGTGCAGTTGCCGTCAGGACGTCTACTCTAAGCTGTGCTATACTCCTGTGAATCTCGTTTGTGGAGTCCGATATAGTGATCAATGATCTGGTTTTTCCGGTAGTTAAAAAGTCGCTCTCTGTCGGGATGAATCCCCCAACTGCCGGTTCCAAATTCTTTGAATTTATATCTGTCACCCAATCGCGATTGGAATTGGAAGAACTACCTGGTCCGTACATACTCATAATAATTAATTTTAAGAAAATTATAAAATTAAATTATAATATTGGGGGCACCTATACTCAATTGGAAATTTCTAGGACGACCGAAATCGGGTAATAGCTCTTCAACTCTCTCGCTTGATCATCAAGAATGGAGACCGTAAATATTCGTGGATATGTCCCGATTCCAAAACTTTCATCTCAGGACGTGGGAAGTCTAAGGTCACAGTCTCCCCAAAGAACCAATCACTGGCTTGCACGGTTTTCAGTAATGTGCTGGGAGATCCGTCTAAAATGTTGTACGATGTGTTCACCCGATCCAGGTGTACCCTGAGATTTTTCGTGAAGGCGAAGTCCACCGGCTTATCACCGACGTACTCACCCGAGACAAACACTCCTTTATTTGCGGAGTATGTCCCTCTAAAACCGAGTTGAATACCCAACATCGGGGAGATCATTATCTGGTGGTCTGGGCTAATGGTCATTGTTGCAAGTCCGGTAGCCTTCGATACTGTGAGGTTGACTATACCGTCAAGCTCTGTGGAAACAAAGTCTATGAGCTGTCTTATTCCCCACAGTCCGTGAGGCAGCTTTACACCTACTTGTTGGCCATCCTTCACATAGTAAAATACTTCGCTCTTCCCCACATTCTGCCATCCAACCGTGAAGGTGATTGATCTGAGGCCTACCCGGCGTTTTCCGCAGCAGTTGTCGATTGACTTCTGAAGTTCACAACTCTCTTTTTGAACGTTAGTGATAGTAGCAAACATGGTAATATACTTTCAAAAGATTTTGGGTTCAATTCTGTTTCTGTTGGAAATTTATTAGATATCCAGGATATTAGAGATATATATTATTCACTGTAAAAGATGGTGAAACGCTACGGTTTAAAAGACCTCGTGTTAGGTCGGCAAGACATATGCGTCACAATGGATGGGGACAAGTTCGAAGCCCGTTTTCTAGATTTGAGCTACGAGTACACAAACCCCGTAATAACTGGCAATATCGATGTGAACAACGCAGCTGTGGTGGCGTGGAAGACAACACCGATGGATTGGTGGCAAAACCAATTAAACTTTGCAGTGTGCTGCGCGAGCTCTGGGTGTGGTTTTCATCCGAATTACTCGGTAAGGTCGATCCAATGTTGAAATCGTTGTTTCAATTTCATTTTTACTATCAGACACGGCGCGTTCTAGCGGAAATGAAAACACCTCTTCCTCAAGACTCCGCTTTTAACTGGCAATCCAACACCTACGACTCTAGGGCCTTCGCTAAATTGTGCAACGAGTTTGAGGTTTCACCGACAACATATTTCAGACAAAAGGTGGACAAGCCTAACGTTTGGTCTAGGTAGGTTCACAATGTTTTGGACACCCGCCGGAGATCATAGGTTAGATCATGGAGGGCGGGTGAAACCTTTCTTCAGTGAGAAAGACGCATTCACACACGTCCCAGACATATCTAGAGCGTGGACAACATTTGTGGAAGAAAAACAAAAAACGTTCACACATGCTGGGATTTCCCGCCTCAACGACTCCATTCGCACATACATCTGGGCCATCCTCGGCTCACAGGCGCAAGTGCGCAGTTCTATAATAGGAGACGGGACGGCGTTTGACGCGCAAAAACAATTCTTGGCAAATGTCGAGGACGCCCCATCTCCTCTTCGGTGGACCTCCCGGCGGCGATCAAGCAGTATCAAGACGTTTTGCAGAATGCCAGCACCCCAGTAAACTATAAATTTGCAACAGGTCTTTATCTGGCGCCGACCAATATGATACTACGAGACGACCCGGTTTACGGTTACAAGAATAAGATCGTAATCGCCACCGCCGATCAAAAAATCGGCTACAACGATAACCTGAACACGGGTATCATCAAGAGCACCCCCAAGACGGTCGGGGTCAAGAGCGCCCCCAAGACGACCGGGGTCAAGAGCACCCCCAAGACGGCCGGGGTCAACAGGGGTGAGGGTGGAAATTCAAATAAATTTGAAAAAGATTTCATAAAACCCCCAATTCACGAATTGGATACACCCACCCCAGTACAAAGCGCACCAACAAGTTCCCCCAATTCACGAATTGGAACAGAAGCGGGAACTAGTGTCTCGTCAAGTTCCACCTCCGCATCAGCTCAGGAACGGCATGTTCCAAAAGGACTTGATGCACCATCAAGTTCCCCCAATTCTTCCAATCGCGATGGGATTGGAACAGGAGCGGGAAGTACAACACACGAGGAAGAGAAATTAGGACTCGTCGTCGCCCTCGTGGTGATCGTACTACTTGCGCTTTGGTTTTAGGAACTCTCGGGCGGAGAATAGTAGAAGACCGACGATCGCCACGATTAAAGCCCAAGTATTTTTGGCGAGCCATCCGGCCGTTTTTGATAATATAGATAACAAGTAGGAGACGACACTCCCGATCAACCCAGGCAGAGCGGCAGCCGCCTTTCCGGCTAATTTAGCCAGGAGATTGGCGAGGGCTTTTATTTGCTTTTTTACCCACTCCTTAGCTCCACCGGGCGCTGGCGCGGGTGCTGGCGCTGACGCTGGTACGGGGGCTGGCGCGGGTGCTGGCGCGGGTGCTGGCGTGGGTGCTGGCGCTGGTGCAGCCGCCGCACCGCCTACGAGCAGCTCGATAGTTAGAACTATGGTCGATATAGTCATGCCGAGAGCTGCGAGGATGCTTGCTATCGTGACGCCCTGCTCTCTGAACAGAGTGCGAAGTCGCTCACCGAGTGTCGTCTCCTTGTGCAGAACCCTCGAGATTGTTTCGCGGATCCGACTGATTTGGGTGCGGAGAGCCACACGGTTAGTCGAGGCAGCCTCCACGCGAGCTGCTCTTTCATCCCGCAACTTTTGCAGTCGTTCGTTGATCCGCTCGGTAGATACTCTATCGTCACCGGCTTCCCCAACTTTTCTTTCTTCTAGCGCGATATATTCATCCAGCGCCGTGAGTTTGGAGAGGTTATGGACCAATTCACCCCGGACTGTTTGCATAGCCCTATCGAGGCCCCGGAGTTCGCGAAGAGGTAACGGCGGGTCATCGTTCGACCCTTGGTCGATGTTGAGTATTCCATCTATTTCGTTTTCGTTGATCTCCATTGTGCGAATAGCGTCAGTGGCTACACGAGGGATCTCGCTGAGCTCGACAGTTTCTATCGCGGCGGCCGTCTTTGCCATCATTTCGTCGGTAGACTGTAGGGTCCTTACAGCGCGGGCCGGCATAATTGTTTTACCACGCTTCCAATCCGTGAATCCTAGTTCGCTCTTTACGATTTCGCCACCACCCCCGGGTTCCGGCAATGGTGTTCAGCGATAGGGGTTTTCCGGTATTCATGTTGATGATCGGGATATTTGATGCTTTTAGTCGCAACCTACCACGCAGATCCAATTCGAACTGGGATGGGAGATGGGACCACACCTTTTTCTGCCAAACTGTTGTAGTAGTCGTCTACAATTGACTCGAGTAATCCCTGCCTTAGACTAATGGTGTTGGTAGCGCCACCTATTTCACTATGATTCACTATGAAGGACGTTTCGTCATCGATGTCATCATCGATGTCATCATCGATGTCATCATCGCGGAAATCGTCTCGGTCGACTTCGTCCATACCAATATCGTAGCCATCCATATTTAACGATGTATTAAAGAAAAAACCATACGGGTTTAATAGAGTATTTAGTTTCTTCGAAACTATGTCTTCAAGTCAATATGGCTGCAAACTCAATCCATACCGCAGACTGCGGGAGCCCCTTGGGGCGAAAGGTGTGAGACAGAGCGTCGTTATTACGAACAACCCATCGACGATCGACCAGAACCAGCAGCTGTTGGTCCGCTTCGCCTCGCTTTCACTATTTCGCTGACGTCGACAGACGTGGACCGAACCGTCGTTCAGAACCTGGGTCGCGCCATCGTCAAGAAGACCATGATCAAGATTTCTGGTAATGAGGTGATGTCGATCGACGACAGCGACGTCTACCATTGTTATCAGGACCTGTGGAAGACAGAGCAAGAGCGCGAAAATGCGGTCTATCAGGGTATTGACACCAGCAAAAATAAGAACGTAACCAGACTTAGAATAGGGGCTGGTGACAAGGTAGATAACGACGCCAGCGACAACGCGATCGCGGCCGCTTACGGCAACCGCTTGTACATCCCGCTCGACTTCGAGTTGCTGGAGAGTCACATGCCCTACTATCAGAGTGCTTTGGCTGACCGCCTCGAATACGAACTAACGTTCAACGACTACGGCCGAGTTCTCATAGCCACCGACATGGCATCGACGTATACGATCGAAAATGTTTCGCTGGAGTACGACATGGTCACGATGCCCGAACTCGTGCGATTGATCAGAACACAGTACTCCGGGCGCGTTGCCATACTTTACGACCGAGTTCTTCGCCATCGCCATGACGAAAGACAAAAGTGACACATTGTGGAATATTAATGTCAACGTACCCGCCCGCTCGATGAAAGGTATACTGATGCTGTTCGATGAGCGTCGGTTCGAGCTCGGGGCTAGAAAAAGCGACAAATTCTATAACCCCAAAATCACAAAGGTAGAGGTGACGATCGAGGGAGTTCCCAATCAACTCTACAGCGCGGCGGGCCTTCGCGCGCACCAGCAGTGGGACGAAGTCAGAAAGCAGTTTGCTGCTGGCTCTAGGCGTGACCCAGAGGTTGCCGCGGTTGCCAAAGACCTGCAGCTCTCGAACGTCTCCCTCGCGCAGTTCCTGACTAGCAAATACGCGTTATGGTTAGATATGCGAGTCAGCGACGACGACCAAATACACGGTAGTGGACGCCAAGTTGAGAACGCTAGCGAGGGTGTGACGATCCAGATAACCAAAGAGGCGGATGGAGCTGGGCCATTGAACGTGTATCTATATATAATCAGACTCACAACTCAACATCGAAGATGGTCGATACGTCTCAGCACTCTACTGATTTAATAAATCAATCTAACGATTTATTAATAAATGAACACAAATTCACGATTGGAGATTTAACTCTACCTTCAAACTTTAAAGTTTGTGATGCCCAATCTGCCATAATATGTGGGCAGACAGGATGCGGAAAAACAATTTTCATCCTCGAATTGCTCGAGGGGTCCTACCGCGATATCTTTCGACACATTGTGATCCTGTGTACCACTGTGCGGCACAACGATACTTATCAGTGGCGCCCGTGGATATGGACCGACCCTGAGGTATACGTTATTGACCCCGGCGACAGGCTTCACGATTTGCTGCGTGGTTTATACCAAAGATTACAGGGCGAGCCCACCCTATACGTGATTGACGACTGCTCGGCCAAGGCGGCGATGACCAAAAAGAAGGACATGTTCTCCGAGCTCACATTCTCTGGCCGCCATGCGGGGCAAAGCGTATGGATCTCAGAAGTACAACGCCGTCCTCAAGGATCTGCGCGAGCAAACGAAATGGGTCGCCCTCTTTCACTGCAAGGACCAAGACTCATTCGATGACTGTCTTCGAGAGAACGACGTTATCCCAACGCGCGAGGAGCGCCTGCAGGTTAGACGGATGCTTTCGGAAACTAAGCACGCCAAGCTTCTGCTAAAGACTGATCAACCAACTGCTTACAAAGTTATTAATTAATTAGTAACTGCTGAGCAAATGCTTAACAATGCTGAGCAATTGCTGAACAATGCTGAAGAAATGCTTAACAAATGTTGAACAAATGCTGAACAATGGTTAACAATGTTAATAATTTGGTGCTCCGCTGCGAGCTTTCTTGCGAGCATAACGGTGAGTGTGTGTGTGGAAATACCTTTCGAGACAACCCCCAACCTCAACACTGTTGAACCCGAGCATGTTGGAGGCGGTTCCGAAGAAAGTTACGAAACACCAATCGAAATTGGATGCGCCCCATTTAAACATTAAACGCCATCCCTTGTATATGCAATAAATATAATGGCCGAAAAGAATGGTAAAATGATAGTGAATGCGCTTTATCACGCCGTGGTGATATCGGGTCTCACTGTCGGATATGCTCGACTATCAAAGATGGCCTTCGGAGGGCCCTCTCCCAAATTGGATATGACCGTGAAAGACGTAGGGTTCGTGACCTTAGATGTAGCGGCCGCAGTTTGGACTCGAGATTATCTAATTAAAGCTGGAATTTCTACCTCCTAATATATTGAATTAAAATGGCTACTGTCTTAGTAATAAAAGGTGGCGCAATCGTGAGCGCAGTGGCGTTCGGCACTAGCAACTATTTATTCTCGTTAATAGGAAAATACTCGGACGCGGATGATGAGCGCAAGCGTCACGATTTAGCTGTACAACAACTCAATAGCGCAAAGGAAGCATGGGCGGAAAAACGAACCACCCGTGTGGACTGGATCAACGAAGAGCTTCGCCGCCAGAGTCACGCCGTGCAAACTTTCTGCAACGTTGACGAAGCCATGCGCGAGTACAAGCTGGTATATCCGCAGAAAATTCTCGCGCCGCTGGGTACCATGTATGTACCATCAGAGGACCAAAAAGACCGCGAGATCGCGTTCATCGTCGTGGGAATGGGTGTGGTAGGTCTCGTCAGCTACTATATTGGAAAAGCAATAAGCAATAATTATTTAAAAACGATGTTAGTTGACGAGCTTTATTTTGCTCTAATCGATGTAGGCTACACGGCCCTTAAACACCGTTTAGCTGGCGCAAAGGGTCTGATCCGTCTTGCCCAAGATTCTCTCGAGACGTGGCGTGAGGATGAAAAAGCGGCCACCCCTTTCGCAAAGCGGATGTTAGATTCCTCCGAGTTCCCACTCCTGTTCCAATCTAATCGCGATTGGACTTCCAACAAAGGCTTAGTATCGCCGACGCAGTTACCGGACGATCTGGCGAGGGCATGTTGTCCGATCTATTAGAATACCTCGCATACGATGGACACGCCCAAACTTAATACCAAACTATCGGTTCGCCTAACGCGCAAGCTAGCGAACACACACTACAGCCCCAGCGGCTACTGGAAGGGACTCACGGCCATCAAGAACCTCGCGGCGGCGACCAAGGTTTCAGAAAACGCAGCCAAGGAATGGCTCAAGAAGCAGGCCATCTGGCAGATCTATTTGCCCGCGCCTCACAATATTCCGCGCTCGAAATTCGACGTGCCGGTGCCGAACGAAGTCCACCAAGCAGACCTCCTATTTCTCCCTCACGATCGCGTCGGTCGCAAGACGTACAAGTACGCACTGACAATCGTTTACATAGCGAGTCGGTATAAGGGGGCTGAGCCGTTGGCCACTAACGAGTCTAAGGAGGTGGCCGAGGCTCTTTCCCGAATATATAAAAGGAGTCCTCTAAAATGGCCGAATCTTCTCCAGGTCGATCACGGCCGCGAGTTCATGGGCGCGGTCTCTCATCTATTGTCTAAACACAAAGTTTCTGTCAGACGCGGCCGCGTGAACATCCACCGGGACCAGGGGATCGTGGAGCGGTTCAATCGAACCCTGGCTGAGAGGTTGTTCGGACACCAAGACGCCAAAGATGTTGTAGATCCTCATTCGCGATCGAACGAGTGGGTGAGCAGGCTGCCCGCCGTGGTCTCCGCACTGAACGGCGAGGTGACCAGATTGATCGGTAAGAAGCCCGTAGATGCCATCAAGGCGAAAACGGTGGCGCACAAACCATCCGCCGTCTCGCGCGGGCGCCCCGTTGGTTTAGCGGAGAAACGACTTCCATCGGATGTTGCCGTCCGGTACCTATATCAACCGGGAGAGCTCGAAGGTGGACGGCGCCGCGCTACTGATCCCGTGTGGTCTCTGAATGTATATCATCTAGATCGATCTATTACCAAACCCGATGAGCCCGTGCTCTACTATTTGGATGGTGGTCCATCGTGCGGGTTTGTTCGCGAAGAACTTCTTGCGGTGCCTTCTGACACCCAGCTGTCTCCGGTCCGTCCGTCGTTATAGTCGGTCAGGCTCTCGTCAGAGCCTTTAGTATTCTCCCCTTTTTTAGAGTTATTTTTGTTAGAGGCTTTCATCACTCTCCTCTTGTCGTAGTACGCCGACAGCCCCAGTTTACTCTGGGTGTATGTTTTCATTACTCCACCGTTCATACGGAACACTATATTTTAGCCACGTCTCTATGGCCTTCCAACGCGTTCTTATATCTATTCCAACTCACGCTGTGGGTTCTCTTACTCATTCCCTTAGAGGAATGGTTCACTACGCCCGGGGTTTCAATTCCAATCTCGATTGGAGTTGGTTGTATGGCCAGCGCTCGTCGTTGGTGACTGGCCGGATGCCACTTGGAGTCTTCGCTCTCAGCCAGCTTTTCTACGAAGTAACACTTACTGGATAGCGCAATAGCTCTGTCTCCTTGGAACTCCATCTTGAACAGCCCAGGTTCCCTGTTACTCCATTGGTCCCATGCGAGCCAGTTGCGCTTATCTTTCTCGTATGTCACACGTTGTCTAGGCTTCACCAGCGCGTCTAGGCTTTCATCGTTAGCTGTACTATCCGGTTTAGCAGTCACACCTGTACATGCTTTCCGTATCCATCTGAATTAGTTCAAAGTCCTTTCTCGATACGTACTTGTCTAGGAAGTCGTAATATAACTCTAACATTATCAGCTTGGCTAGTTGGTACACGGCTATCCCACAGTGAAACGGTCTCTTAACAGCACACTTAGCCTTCCTACTAGCTATCTCATACGCGTCTCCGATCTCTTCCAGATCTTCGAAGAACGCTGAGCGTAGTGCTTTATCCACACAGCTCTCATTTTTAGTGTACGTAGTGTTAAGGTGTCTCTCTGGTGCCTCAATCATCTTATCACAACACGAATTACCAACCAACTTCATTATTTCAGCTACCGGCTTCTTCGACTCATCTACGTCTCCGGTCCTCCTAGCCGCAGTCACCTCTTCGACAAACCACGCGAAGGGTTTTTCCAGCTTCGTAGTCTAGGATCCTGTGGAGGCCTATTATCACTAGCCCGTGCTCTAGATACCACTTCAACAGCGGGGCATACAGCAGCATCTTTTTTGCCGACAGCATGCCCACTAATTTGTTTCCGCCTCCTCGATTCCTGCCTGTCTCAGGAACCTCCTCCTCTTCAACTACCCTGTTTATGAACAGCGAAGACATCTCTTCAAACTTTTCTCTCAGGCTCTCGGGGACTTCTATATCCACCTCGGCAAACCCGAACCAGTACTCGCTTCCCCTGTGTACCCGTTTACAGAACTTGTCTATGATCTTTTGGTTGTGGGGTGTCTTATTGTGGTGTATAGTTTCCTTACCGCACGGTGTGTCGACAGATACAACGCATTAGCGTCGTACCCGATGACTGCCTGACACGGTTTCCCTTCACCCTTACTGTTTGGGCGTATCTTTGAAACACCTGCCTCGGCGTATCTGGTGAACACGATAGACGGTCCTCCGACTAGAGCTCCCTGCAACATCTCGTACGTCTCTTTCTCTGGGGCTTACAGCTGGCCAGTCTTCGGTCCGGATCCAGCTTTTCCCGGGATACCAGCACTTGCCGACGCCGTTCCTCGCATCAGATATTGGATGGCTACTCCGGGCAGGGCAACGGCGTCCTTGAATATATCTACTCCTCCATGTTTGTAAAAGTCACACATCTTACCTAATGCCTCTAGAAAAGGTGATACGTCGAGATCGTTGTAGTATCTCACCCAGTCCTTAAATGTTCTCATTCCTTTCTCCTCAAAAATTCTCCTGCACTCCTCCAGCTGCTCTTCGGTTACCAGCATCTCACATCTGAGTTTGGAATACCAGTGCTCTATGTCAGGGAGCCCTTGATAGTCTAGCTCGTCTACAGAATCAAACCACTCATACGGGAAGAAAGACTTTTGAGATGAGCAGTCGTATGCCTTAATCCACTTATCGTAACTGACTCCCGGACCAAGATACAGGAGAACGTCCATGAATCTGAATTCCGGAGTGAATAGGAATATGGTGTCGTTAGTCCGCTTGCCTACCATTACTTTCGTGGTCGTGTCTGCCAGCTTGCCCACCAGATGTTTCTTGATGAGGTTGATGTCATACCTACTGCAGTGAAACCCAACACTGGGACCTGATATATCCACCTGTTTATCTCATCCACTTGACGAGGCCTGAGGTGTTCCGTGTCCTCGAACCTGTACCGGCGACCCACTTCTTCACGAATGTCCATACCCCTCTCCTGCAGATATTCTATGAACTTACTTACCAGTGTGGCAGGATCCGTGTCACAGATGTGAGATACGGTTCCGGACAGGCTGTCCCCTATGCTAACGCTTACGGGCACATGCTCCGTCTCGTACGATAGGTCTGGTGTTTGGTCGGTCCTCCCTTCCTTACTCAGATACGCTTCAAAATCGTATACTATCTGGTACGGGTACAGTGTGGTGGGACATCCTGTCTTAATCTTAGCGCCGGTTCTGTTATACTTACACTCCCACATTATCACTAGGTTAACTCCTGCTTCACGGATCTCTTTATCCCGCTTGTTGCTGGTGCGAAACTCGTACCATCTCGATGGGTGATGTTTCGGACAGCCGTGCCAGAAACACCCGTGATACTGGTACACCGTGTTATTTTCCTTGCAGTATCCATCTACTGGAGATCCACAGATCCACCTCTCCCCGCCGTGCCCACACTGCTCGTGGTGGATGTGCACGTTCTCCTCACTCTCAACAGACGCCATCCAATCAAATGCCCCTAGGCTTCCAACACTCTTTGGGTAGAAGGCCTTCTCGAACGCGGAGCGAGGGCGCTCGATAACTTTCCCTTTGCATACGGCGTGTATCTCGCCCTTTATGCACTTGGGTCCGTGTCGAGTAACGTTACTAGCCTTCGTGAACCTCTGTTTGCAAGTGTCGCAGGCGTAAGTTTTCGACAGACCTTTTAGGATTTTTATCAGGAACGCGTGGTTTTTGTAGATGCCTATCGTCATATGCTTCGTACCTACCTCCTCATAGTGTGCTGGTGCCTTCCTCAACCACCTTATTCCACTCTCGGTTGGCTGATATACTTCTATACCCACCTTAAACTTCTCCTCAACCTTTTTCAGCTCGTCTAGCGGAATAGGCCCAGGCTCTCTCTTACCGAAATACTTAGCACTCATCTCTCTGGCTTGGGCGGTACACCTGTCTGGGTAAGCCCCGTCGTGAATTGCCAGGCACCTGAATAGACACAGCTCATCGTTGTATTTGTCTAACGAGTACATACCTTTCTTATTCCTCAATCAGTCTGGGAGAGGTCCACAAGCCGCGTGTTTGGAAGTCAGCCCGAGATCTACTCCTCGTGTTCCCTGCACTAGTTTTATATAAACCTGCTCCCACCTCACGAACGTCCATTTCGTGTTGGGCCTCTCGACTTTATCTATATCCATCCTCTTTTTCTCGTTATCTTTCGCCCATTTCTCTACTTCACCTAAGGAGTCCATCCACCTACTCCCCCCAAGATTCTTATTAAATATTATCGTCTTTGCGCGACCTCTGTGATCTTTTTCCTCAATGTGTTGTAGTTTGTAGGAGTATGAATATCTTAGGTGGAAATTTGTTGTCAGATGAGAAGTTAATTTCTCTACTATCCTATCAGGTATTTCCTTTTCTACGTGTTTCCTAAATGAGAACGTGAACGTGGGTCTACCCTGCTCGACTTTCTCCATCTCTTCGTCTCTAACCGCTAGAATAGCCTCGCCCTCGTCAGCTATCGCGTGTAGGAGGGCTGTTTTAAGTTTACGCTTTGGTTTAACTACGGCGGGGGAAGCCGGCAGGGCGGCCGTTCTCAGTCCAATTAAACTCTCTACTTGTAGACGTTTTCCTATTTGAGTGGTTAACTCCTGAGACCCCAAGACGGCATTTGTGAAGGCACCTCTGGAGTATGCCCTACCTACTCGACGTGTAAACGCCTCATTCTTTATGGCGTTTATCAGCTTATTTAACCCATGAACGCGCAGACGGTTGCTATAGACAATACCAAGAGATTCGGCTTCTCTTCTCAAACTTTCTATTTCTGCTCTAGTTTCTGGCGTTATCATATTTTCTGTATATACTTTTGTTATAACCTATGAAATTTATCTGTTCAATTGGACGTGAAAAATTTACATCATGTTTTTTTCGCGTCCAATTGAATATAAACATATACATATACATATATAATGGAGTGTGTGACTTGTTGTAAGACTTTTGCGTGTAAAGACTATCTACGAAGGCATCTATCGAGACGTAGAAAATTTCCTTGTGTCGCCCAACAATTTCAATGCCCCAGATGCACTTGTAAATTCGTTAGTGCCCAAACTCTTTGTAGACATAAGCAACTGCGCTGCCAGGTGGCTAAAGGTGAACGTGGTAGACTAGAGTTGGTAGAATTAGTTGCTGATCTACGGAATAAATTAGCTATATTGGAGGAGGAAAATGCGGTGTTGGAATATAAAATATCCCAATCTCCAATATAATTGGGACTACAAGACCACTTTCTCATTCAATAACCACCACCAACTTTTTGTTGTTGGTAGCTACAATACCGCTCAATAACAGCACAATGGTTGCTGTTATCATTTTGACTCCCTCTATACTACTAAGTCAGATCAGATTGACAGGATATTTTCCAAAAGATCCTGTAGAGACACTAGGGGGCCGTTTCACTAAACTTCGTACGACTATAATGTTCGTAAGTGCAAAATTATGATAGTCTGTAAATTTCACATTAACAATGTGTTCTTGTATACAATTATTGGATTTACATTTATTACTCTTGCAAATTATTTGCACGGGTTTCGCTGTGAGAGAAAACCCGTAATCAACTCCTTACAAATAATGCACCGTGAAGAGAACACCCGTAATTGCGCGCCTGTTTTCTTGGGAAACCACGAGCTACCATGCAAAATGTTTAATTTGTATTATAGTCAAAATAAAGCTATTTGAAAATTTGGAAAGTGTCTCGATTAGTCTAGAATGTTAATGTGATTGAACACATTCCAAACATGCACTCAAATATATCTGGTTCATAGAAACAGCTGCGTAATTTGGAGTCCAAAAAGTTTACATGACGTCACAGTTGACGTCATACAACGTAACGTGAAAACGCGGGAAAACACGTCATTGTATACATATTCATGCGCACATCACAATTCATTGATTATAATCTCAAAAAATAGAGTAAATGTGCATATATATCCGCCGTGGAAGTGTAATAAATAGGATATTCCGTCGTACATGTTTGAATAGCGGAAACAATACACTCGTGTCCGTCGGCATCCGTGCAAGTAACTCGTTCGCTACGCTCACTCGTTGCTTACGCGGAAGTCGACGCACACTCGTGTATTATTTCCCGCTATTCAAAATGTCCGATGGAATATCCTCTCTTTAATACACTCTTGCACATTATTTGCACGGGTTTCGCTGTGAGAGAAAACCCGTAATCAACTCCTTACAAATAATACACCGTGAAGAGAACACCCGTAATTGCGAGCCTGTTTTCTTGGAAACCACGAGCTACCATGCAAACTATTTAATTTTTATTACAGTCAAAATAAAGTTATTTGAAAATTTGGAAAGGGTCTCGACTAATCTAGAATGTTAATGTGCTTGAACACATTCCAAATATGCACTCAAATATATCTGGTTCATGGAAACAGCTGGGCACATGTTTGAATAGCGGAAATAATACACTCGTGTCCGTCGGCGTCCGTGCAAGCAACTCGTTCGCTACGCTCACCCGTTGCTTACGCGGAAGCCGACACACACTTGTGTATTATTTCCCGCTATTCAAAATGCACGATGGAATATCCTCTATTTATTGCTGCTACTCAATACATGTAAACCCATCAATTGAAATTTCCAGACGATCCTAAATTTGCATTTTAATACGAATATTTTAGTCCTACTACGTTTAGTGAAACGGCCCCCATGACCCTCGGAGCATCATGCAATATCGACGATGAGCACATGTAGACAATTCAGGCATATACATTTTCAGCAACTTGCTTAAAATTACTGGCACATCATGTCATAATGTACAAGTTTATTTGTTTGTTAGGTATTTGTATATTATATTGTTCCAAATAAACGCCAGCATCCAAGATACGTAGGAAACGCTATCAGGCAAATTAATTGCGCTGATCATTAGTAGGAAGATAGGATTACAGTAACTGTTACCATTGGTATGTGAATATATTCCAGTTACTTAGGGGTGAAAGGGTTAACTGAACAGTAACAAATGGATTGTCCTTTTCTAAACATTTAACCCTTACAATGCCGAGTTAATCTTTGTTGTCTGTTGTTACTTTTTATTCTCCATTTTTCTCATCAAAAACATGATTTGACAGCACTTTAGATAGAATAATTTTCATAGGAAATTATTATAAAATGCTGCCAAGCCATGCTTTTACTGAGAGAATAACAAATATGATAAAATAGCAGACGACAATTTTCGGTGCCAGCATTCTAAGGGTTAAACTGTATTTACATATTTCACAGCAACTACAAACAAGCACGAGATATAATGCTTTCGTTGGCAAAGACCCAGGCGTACGGGTGGTCATTAATGTGGGAGGAAACTGGAATACCCGGAGTAAACTCAGTTTTCTAAACAGGCAACCACCAAACCCCAGATGTTTCCCCGGTCACAGCATGTCAGTAATTGAATTGTTCCTAAGTCGGGACATTTCAACAAAATCTGACACAACTCACTCTGTCATACCGAGTGATGACTATCGGACGAGAACTATTACAGCTGTAGCCCGGTATTCTCTATACGGTGGAAGGATTATATGACCAAATGTAACCACCTACCTGCGCCGATACAGCGGATGGTGCACATAACGACAAACACCCCAAGTATTATTCTTGATTTACCATCCATGGCGGTGGTTACCGCACATTCACCACCAAGATATCACACTTGTAGAAAAAACTCTACTTCACTGTCCAATAAGTTTCTCCTTTTATCCCAAATAATAACGTCCAAAAATACTATGGAATGAAGTGAAATTAAAATGTCATCTAATTCTTTTTTTCTGCTAACAAAAGATCTGTTGGCGAAAATTTAGCAGACACAAGTGCGAAATACCGATAATCTCCGTTGACAAAAGATGGCCGACGGACAATGCCAATTGTTACCTCCTGCATGTGAGTCCACCAATGAAATAACCTGTCTTATACCTGTCCTTATTTGACAAAAACATATATATTCTTTTAGGAAGTTTGAAAAAACTCATAACAAATGCGAAATAATTTTCTTTTTGTTATGAAAGTTTTACAAACTTTTAAATATTTGTGATTTTTTTTTTTAACATATTGCATGTAATTGTTGGCAAATATTCCCTATACGGTACATTATTTCATGAAGGGCTCAAATATAAAAGGTCATCCCCTTAGTATCGTTATTCACATAAGGCGTATAGGTGTACATTATCAGTTCTTTGTTCCAGTAGGAATAAAACAATAGAATATTTCAAACACATATAACGGAGAGATTGTCGATAACATGAAAATGTTATTTGCAGCAGGTGTCGGTTCTGATAAGTATGTGGATTTTGCCTTGAAATAATAAAATAAAATATGTTCATGTTTACAAGAAGCATCAGCAGCCATTGTTAACGCTTTCAAACACGTGCAAACACTGTAGATCCCGATGAGCTGGCTCTTAAAGAGCCGTCTCATCTGGATCTGCAGCATTTGTCAGTATTGTTCAATTCTAAAACAAGATCTCTATTTTCTCTGGAATAGTAAAACAATGGAAAAGCTTGGAAAAGCTGATGGTGGATATTTAGGGGTGACAGGGTTAAACAGTCGTGGGGACAGAGACAGATCAGGGGCTAGACTGGATGTATATGACACAGGGTCTCTTCTGTCTGGCCTGGTATGGTGTATATACAGATAACATCCTGCCTTCACCAGCCAACAAGAAAGCACCAGCATATGTTTCAAAACAATATGTTGAAACTGAACAAGGTGTGTGTGAATTCAGGTGCAATATTCACTGTTGAATAGAGACAAAGAAGCCAGAGATGCACATAGGTTTTGAGTCTACGCCATTGGTTGCTTCTAGACAAACCATACGTTGGCAAGGGACGAATTACCATGATGTCTGTATTATTAATTCCCATTGTAATCTTGATCAGACACACAATATCAAATATGTCACAGTTTAAAACCTACATTGGCAATTTCACAAGCATAAAGCCCCGTTATTAACAGATTTTCCAAGGTAGTTTTGATAATGTGCATTATATATTCAAAAGTTAGTGTAAACATACAGCAAAAATGTATATTAATTCCAAATTTTCTCTGAAATTTAAATCCACTATCATTATTATTTTTTTTCAATTTCAACAGAAACAGGTTTTTATTGAATCTGGACTCAAAATATAATGCCCCTCAATATCTCTGTCCATTCATATCAGGGTCCAACTTGCTATTAACCCTTACAATGCTGAATTATATTTTGTCGTCTGCTGTTTATTCTTTTTATTTTCCATTTTTATCATCAAAAATGTGGTTTGACAACACTTGAGAATCATGTCCATTTGAAATGATTCTTTCTATTGGAAATGATTCTAAAATGCTGCCAAACCATATTTTTATTGAGAAAAGACAAACTATGAATCAACAGCAGACGACAATATATGGTTCCCGCATTCTAACGGTTCATTTTCAACCCTAAATAACTGGAGTGAACTGTGATATGTTAATTTTCCGACTAATCCAATCGCCAGAAAATTATTTCATTTATGAGAAGGGTGTATTTTTTCTTCTGTAAAAAATATGAAAATTACGAGCCGGCTCATCTTGAGCTACACTGTTTTCAAACACCTCTTCAACTCAACTCAACTCAACTCAAATACTCTTTATTACATCCCATTACACTATATCACATGCAACATGGGGAAATACACATACATATCGTTGAATGGCGGAATCTAATGCAACATGAAATATAATATTTGATTACATGAGTTTTGCAAGTGTATAGGGAAAGCGAATTCATTGCATAAATGGGCTTTCGTTGTGCAACAACAGCCTGTGTTTAACAATCATAATAATCCAATGTAATACATATGTCAACTAAACTACTGCAGAAAGTACGCTGTGTGATCGTAACAGAATCAATGTATGATAAGGTGCTTGTGCAATAAGAAACATGTAATATTTGTGTTGATTTAATATCACATCTGCTAAATTCATTCACCGATTCCATTGGACTCAACATATATCGTATTCAATCAGCATTTCTGTGAGATCTCTATACAATGTAATCATTATACTTTACTACTAGTTAATCTAATAGTTGCTGATAAAATAAAATAAAAACTATGCTGACTCTTACAAACTACTTTCCGGGCATGGACAGCTTCAATAACCGTGTACGTTCTAAATAGTATACTTGGCTTGTCTCGTGCGAAATCTGCAACTAGATGTTTAAAGCTATTTAGATACATGTACATGTAATAGTCAACATGGGCCTAGGACGAAATCGAAAGTTCTAGGCGACTGTTGGTCGATGTTGTGAACGTTACAAGGGAACGTCCAGGAAAGTCAGCCATTGCTTATGAATGGCTATTTTTCCCAGACAATTCCCGAGTAGTTTCCTTCAATATTAGCAACAGGAGAGTTGAAATTTATATTGAGGTACAAGTTGCATTAGTGAATCATATATAGTCAATAGTACAATGTACATGTTTGTGTCATCTCCCGACAAAACCGAACTTATACCAATTCTGGCACACGTATAATCTGTATTGATCATATAGTGTAGAACCAGACCAAACTGCGCTGATTCGCAAATTGATATGGGTTTTCCACTCACGGTATTAACCCGATTTTGTCAGGTGATGGTTCACGCGCACGTGCAGCAAAGCGCGTATGGGCATTGCATCTCTCAGGGGAGTGAACATGTAAACAGCATGACAAAACTGTACTTATGTTTTTCTTTATAGCGTTTTAGTTGATCTAGAATAGACATAACATAGAGTAAACAAAAATAATTTGACATTTATCAAACTCGTTGACTGATACCATATGAAACTCGGCATAACCTCGTTTCTTGTGAAATCAGTAAACTCGTTCAACAAATATCACATCAAATCATCACTCATGTAAGATCATCTGTATATAGTATACTAGAACATTGATAAACATTCGGACAGCCAATGTATAATTTGCTATATATTACAATATGGTGTCTACTTTACAGTAATCACGAGTCATGATACTATCGGTGTCATCCTCATTCCCCCAAGTTTATAAAAAATGGTCATTTTGTACTTGGGGTAATCAGGAATTTGTCCAGTTAGGGGATTAGTATTAACATAGCCTTAGGGTGTGAAAACATTATATTCTGTTTCAACTTATAAATTGCAAACATTATTGGAAACTGTTGTAAACTTGTGAAACTTAATTTTTTTAAAGATGAGAGGAAATAAATACAATAGAAAGTCAATGATAGTGTATCATGTTTTATAGTTACTTATTTTAAATGTACATAGATAAATTACAGCACATTGATACGTGACATTTTTGGTGAAGATATAAATTTTTTTATTTTTTTTTTATTTTCTTACTTCTTCATAAAAACTGTCAAGTTGTGAGTGCTTTAAAATCGTCTCATTCAGACGATTCTAATTGGTCTCTCAACTTGCATTTTTCGGTGAAGATTCCAATAAATGTCTTATTCCAAAACTTGCCATTTTTTAGTTAAGAAAAGAGATAACAACATGTAACCCAAAATTGATCAAATTACGCACCTTAATCGAAGTATGAACATTTCATATTTTCAACAAAAAACATATTGTGACAGCACATTGAAACATTGACACATTTGTCAGCACATTATAATTGTCTCCTACAGTGATTGTCTATATGTGCAGTAGCTTCGATGCTTCGTCCGCATAGTCCATCGTGCGCATCTCCCCGTTCTCATATAACGTCGGAATGTATTTAAATGTGAGCTGGTTATCTGACCTATAATTCCATCAGTTTGGATACCTAATTGTCTTTCGAGTGCTAGTTCGATTGCTGTCACGAGATCAAAAACTTGCTGTTTAGTAATATAGTCCTTCATTGATTGTTTGTTAATGTTTTTATTGGGAGTTTGGTAATCTTTGTAAGATGTTTCATGGCTCTCTTTCGTTTATTAGTTTTAGGTGTAGCTGGTATATGAGTTTTCTCTGGCGTTCGCTTGTTATAGTCTGTTTGCGGAAACTTATTCTTAATTTGTTCCTGATTCACGTTAATATTTGGGGTTTGAAGTTGTTCTTTTAGTGCGTTTCTAGTGAGCTGTCTAGCGTTGTTTTTTTGGGCGAGTTGTTCATTTGTATCTGAGAAAACTAGGACCAGTACGGATCACTAGCCCTATGTCCACATTCATGTTGTTGAGCCACGTAGCAGTTGTTGCAAAAATCTGGAGCTCGTGTATTTTTGTATGTGCACGCCGTGTAAGTGTGTGAGTAGCCACAGATGGGACATACTGTTTTATTGTTTTTGCAATTGTTTTGCTTATGACCGAGGTGTTATGGTGAATGGTAGAGTGGGTGAGTTAAATTTAATTAGAAGTGTTGATTTGTTTTTGCCTATGTGATGTGCTTCAGTTATTTTGTTTTTTCCAGCGTCTAGTGCTGTCATTAGTTCTTCTTTGTTAAGTCGTGTGAAGTCTGGATGATCTGCAATCCCCAGAGTGACTGTTTGGTTTGGTTTGGTTGTTGTTTAGTGGATGGGTGTTGTCTGTTTGTGTTTTGGTGCGACAAGTGTCTAAACTCAACTCCAGTCATGCCAACTGGGGTTGTGAAGCTTTTTCCTTTGTTAGTGTAGCGATTCGGTAGTTTAATTTTGAAGATGGCTGGTGCATCCATGCCACAGCTGATTTCGGCTTGACTTATATTGCCTCCTACATAGGACAGGAAAGCCAAAACAAATTGTGGAATAGTTACTGACCTACGCCTGGGGCCCTCTATTTTGAAATGTAGAGTGTCCGTCCAGGTTCCTGATTTGTTTGCCTGTCTGCTCTGTGTGTATTGCTGTGTCTGCCGGGGTGGTGGTGTGGGTGAAATATGTGCTCGTCTGTTGTTGGCTAATTTAGCTTCGGGTGATTTGCTATCAGGTGACAATGTCGAGTTGTCTTCCCTGGCGCGTTTTCTTGTGCTTTTGGAGATGGGAGTAGACATTTCAGCCATGTTTAAGTTTTTGTTTTGGTTGTTGGTTTGTTTTAGTTGTTGTTGTTGTTGTTGGTTTTGTTTTTTTTAGTTTATATTTACTGAGGAAGGGAAACAGAAACAGTCAACAATATTATATTTATATAGTATATCTTATTGTTATTCTTATTTTTATTATGTTTTATCTCCGTTTTCTATTTTAAGTGCTATATCAAGTGTTAAATATTACCTGATTTGTTACTGTCAACAAAAACTTCTATGTTCTGTAGCTGTATGCTGCTGGCTTCACCGTTCTTTACCGTTCTTTACCGTTTGTCACGAAAATATCACGAAAATGTCCGTATATGGAGATCTGATTGGCATGTGACGTAACGTAATGAAGTTATAAATTTAATTTAGAGTATTGTTTGTTACGACTGTATCTTAAATCGGTTGACTATGAGATGATATAGCCGGTTTCGGTGTAAGATTTTCAAGTGATTTATGTTTAGAAGGCTTTGGAAGGAAGACTTTTTGTTTTACTTTTTACTTTTTTTTACTTTTTTTTTTTACAACAGACCCTAGTCTAAGTCAAGATGCGATATATTGTGTAAAGTTTATTTTCAATACAGCATACAACACTACACACACTAGTCGAGAGTACGAGTTTATTGAATGATTTACACAAATACATATACTCGTTGAATCAATCTATACATCCCGTGACTGACCAATAATTGTTTGTATTGTACTCTGCAGGAGGTGTGATAATTCTGTATAATACGTCTATTCAAATGTTTGTACAGTACAGTACATTAAGTCGCTAATAAGAATGAGTTTAATGGTATTCTACACCAGTATAGAGAGTTGCTTTCCAACTTTGACTTCTTTTGATCTGCACTGTCTGGTCTCCCTTTGATGGGAACTGGAATAATACTATAGTACAGTGTAGTATATAATGTGATAAGCTATCAACCTAATATACAGGATATATTAGCTTAAATGTAATGTAACGCAACACTTGCATATCAATGGAAATCCTAATATTCGACGAAAAACAATGCAGAAATTTCAGTTATTTTAGATGATATATAGCAAAATGTTTACCTGGTTTTCCAGTGGACTCCGGTAGACTCAGCTCGTTGTCAGTATCTTCACAATACACAACATAAATACTTACTAATACTACACAAATACTTACTAACTTGATGTAAGAGTGAAATATGATATCTAATCTCAGTGATATTGTTATGGTCAGAGCAAATATTATAATACGTCCGTTCACCTTGAGTGTCCAGTCGATTATGTGCACATATACAACTGAATGTCTCTATATATATATGTATATGCAAATTGGAATTTGATTTTGATTAACGTAATTATCCCAATTATCATCAATCACCTATTTGAACTTTCTTTAATCATTATTACTCAAGGGTTCCTTTTGGAAATATCAAATATGGCAATTGATTTAAATTAACACACACTTCACAAATTACATAATTATATTTTCTTCAATCATATATTTTATTTTGTTCTGGAACTGTAAACAAATAATTAAAACAAATAATTATACATCAAATCACTTAAATAGTTGGTTTGTATGATAATTGACATTCACCTGTAATTTCTTGAAACAGATTATAGCTTTGGGTCTCGCCTTTTCTAATTTACCTGTAAAACTGACTTGGGGTAGTCAGGAATTCTGGAGATTAAATTTGGGGGAATGAGGAATAAACCATACTGTCTACCGGTGTATCACACTATTTTTACAGGTATGGCACGGGATAAAACTTCACGAGTTTAAGTGTACTGCCGTTATTTATAGGGACTTTCTGGTGGTGCGACCAGCTTGGGTTTTACCACGATATTTTCATGCAATCCAATCAAACTTAGATTTATTATAAATAGTTTCCACGAACACTCTTAAGAGGTATGTAGTGTTAATGTTTTATTAGTGAAATATTTGCTGATTCTTTCAATGGACCCATTTATATCACAATCATATTGGGAAAACTCTGCTATAACTGCATATATTCACCAGTAAGTCAAACGGCCCCCTTGTCTCATGACATGTATGCTATCTCATAATTAAATAGCTATAATAATTAGCTGATAATGACAATCAGATTACATTGAAATTTAAGCTGTAGCACATCAACATCTAAATCAGTCCATCTTCAATACATAACAAGTACTGGACGAACAAAGGGCGACAGAAAACAGAACATGTGAAAACAAATGTAGATATGGTGGCTGTAAAACTTGGGCAATATTAAAGTTGGGGTCCCATCTAGCAGGCATAAAATGTTCTTTATATGAATTACATAAGTGTATACTTGTGCAACTATTCCACCAGTTTTAACAAGAGCTGTCAGAAGACAACGAAGGGCGCCTGGTGGTGCTTTAATGTTATGAATATCAAGAAGCTGTGTGAAAGAAACAGAAATTAAAACAGATTTCCCCCAAAGTTAAGTTTACGAAAGCGCTAAGATTGTGAACTTGACCTTGGGGTTAGCGGGGGTCTGAGGGTCATGGATTTGGCAGAGCATGGTAGAGAACCATTAGAGGAAGGGGTGTGTAAAATATCAAGAAGAGCGGTCAAAGGAAACAGAAATGATAACAAATTTCCACCAATGTTAAGTTTGTGAAAACACTAAGATTGTGACCTTGACCTAGGGGTTAGCGGGAGTCTGAGGGTCTTTGATTTGGCATGGTATGATAGAGGCATGTATGAAATATCAATACATTGGGTGAAAGGAAACAGTTCCGCCAACGTTAAGTTTATGAAAGCACTAATACTGTGACCTTGACTTTGGGGTTAGCGGGGGTCTGAGTATCGTGGATTTGTCACCACTGTATGATAGAGAATCATTAGAGAAATGTATCATACGGTCCTCTAACTTCGATAGCCGCACAGATTCGAGACCATTTTTATTTTCTCGTTCTATCGCGAGATTTACGGGTTACGTCACTTCCATTACACTTGTGCGTTCAACCGAAGCCAGATGAAAGGTCACAAATGCCAAGTTAGAAAAATGCGATTTAAACAGGACTAATACATTGCCAAACAACACAACACACCTAAATGTTGTGTTTTCCACTAATCCCATTAACCCCCTCCATTAAAATCCGGATTTCGATAGGAAAACTTACACATAAATGAGTTCGCTTGAAAACCGTATGTTGTTTACATGTTTATCAATGGAGGTCACGTAGTATTTGTAGGTAGAAAGGCACTAATAATGTAGGAATATGGATTTTCATTCAATCACCACCTTAACCTATTTTTTTTTAAATTGTCACTTTTAAGTTCGTCCACATCAGTCCAATACCTCCATTTATCAGCAGATATATGCAATCTGGTCTCTGTTTTTGTTATTCCCATTGTGGACGAGTACCACATGCAGAAGGGATTAAAATGTCTTACTCCAAAAATAGACATTACCACTTTAAAAAAGTATTAAAACCAACAAGCTGAAACTTCATATTGTTTAATTTGTTAAACAATATGTATCGTGACCCCTGAACGCAATGGTACATTATGCAGACACAATTTGTGGTGTTTTCGAACCGGGCACCTGCACCGGAAGAGCATATGACGTCATAGGGTCAGAGGTCGCGACCTTTCACGGTACACTGGAGGCGGCCATTTGTAGACGAGCGTGTTTTGAAAGTAAACAATTGCATTTCTCCGTGCTTTTGAAGCCAGTAAACGCAATATATATACAGATAATTGCATTATAGTTGCATGTAACTAATAAAAAAAGGTTCATACTCTTATTATTTATTACGCATGTTGTTTAATATCGTTAGAGTCTCGAATTATGAGCAGTCCAGGATATGTGTGAAATGTGAAAGGAAACAAACATTATAACACCCCCCCCCCCCACCCCTACGTTAAAGGTACATGTCCACTCAGTAGACACAACATGTTCTCTTATCAGAAACATCATCTGAGACAGTTTCTGGCAAAATAAATATTAATTCACCATTACCCCACGTATTGATTTGATATCAGACGTAAATTTCCACATTGATATCAGGGGCGATAACCGTGTTTCCTTAAAATGTTAACGGACATTACTATTTATTGCAATGATCATACTTTATAACCTATAATCGCCAGACGATCGCCCGACACAAATTTGCACAGAATATAATATTAATTTCTTCTGGGCGATAAAATCTACCTCCAGCGCATGTTGTTCGTCGCGAGAGTGAACGAGAACGTATGAGTACTCCCCCTCATGTACGCCAGTGATCATGATATACACCGCATGTTGTACAGCCACATATAACTTCCACGGTGCCTCTAGCTGACAGTATAGTTCAACGAATGACCAGGAACCACATTCGATCTGATCCATCATCGATTAAGCCTATCTTTGTCATGACGCGCTATTTGACAAGTACATATTTTGCAGTATGAATTCCACTCACACTGCGTAGTCGGAATCTACTGTGTTTGTAATGCATTTCAACTGTTATGTTTGCTCTTTGTAAACTACTATGCACCGATATTTTGAACAAATCTGTTTTGTTGGTGACCAGGGTTGACCATATTCTGAATGTGTAGTTGTACAAGACTCGTCCCGACTGACAATGATGTTTGTCCGAAGTAATAATAAGTAGGAGTATATTACAGCCTCACCTTATAACAATGGACAATGCAATCAAATAGTGTTGATTGTGATGACGGCCGACTGTTAAATTGTGAAGTAACCTTTGCTTTTATTTTAATTCAACCATTGGGACACTTTACGTAACCTTATTCACAATGAAAACCGCCCACTCGATGATTGAATGCTGATCTCTCTGTACATGGCGAGTACACAACCGCCGGCGTTAATCTTGCTCAAATTTTCAGCGTTTCTGAACATGTATGGGTAATGTGAACACGCAATGAAGCTGTTGGTTAACTGATATGTAGCTCAGCTCCGGCTCAGCCATTGGAGTCGCCTGATGTCAATAAATAATATATTGACATATATTGGCGCGATTGGCGCATGCGGTAATGTACAGTCAGTGTAAAGTCAATATTCGTGTTTGATATCCCTCGTGAATCTCACATTTCGGTTTCGTAGTGAGATTTGCGATGGACATGATGGAACATCATAGTACAGTCAGCATTTTTATAATTCCATACTTTCCTTCACATCCGTTATTTGAAGGGGAGTCATATGGGATCTTGTTAAATTATTCTGATGTGTCAGGCAGAGTATACCCTGAGCAGACTGCATAGTTATGATTGGGTCGATCAGAGTTCATTTTGACAGCAAAAACATGATTGTACTGCATACATACTTATTTTGCATTATTGCAGAGTGGCAGAGTACACCCTACGGAGCCCCGCAGGGGACGTATAATTATTTTTTATTAATTCGTTCCCACGAAATAACAATTCGTTCCCACAATTTAACACGAAATAACAATTCGTTCCCACGATATAACAATTCGTTCTCACGATATAACAATTCGTTCCCTTCAATTAACATTGTTATATCGTGAGAACGAATTGTTAATTCGAGGGAACGAATTGCTAAATTGAGGGAACGAATTGTCATTTCGTGGGAACGAATTGTTATATCGTGGGAACGAATTGTTATTTCATGGCAACGAATTGTCAATTCGAGTAAGCGAATTGTTATTAACGAATTGTTTTTTCGTGGGAACGAATTAATAAAAAAAATCCATGTCCCCTGCGGGGCTCCGTAACACCCTGATCAGACTATACACACGCGTCTATGCTGGTATGGGTCTACTATGGTTGTAGACCATGTATGGTTCAGTCATTCAGTCCATATATTCCACCAAGTCACGGCATATTAAGGGTCAAGGCTGTATACTGGGATGAGTCTACATTGTGGACGAGTGGCAGGAGTATACCCTGATCAGATTATACATTCGTGTGTAGGCTGGTCTGGGTCTACACTGGTCGTAGATCTCGTACACCCAAGATTTTGTTAAGTTGATACTTAGTGACAGAGTATACCCAGATCAGATTATACATTCGTATCTACGCTGGTCTCCGTCTACACTGGTTGTATACCCAGATCACATTATACATTCGTGTCTACGCTGGTCTCGGTCTACACTGGTTGTATACCCAGATCAGATTATACATTCGTGTCTACGCTGGTCTCGGTCTACACTGGTTGTATACCCAGATCAGATTATACATTCGTGTCTAAGCTGGTCTCGGTCTACACTGGTTGTAAATCATATATGGCTCATTTATTCAGTACTTGTTCTACCATGTCATGTCATACTCACAGGCGATCGGCATGTTGATAGGATAGTGTATTATACTTGAAATCCCGATCGGTATGTTCAGTTTAGTCTTGAGAATTTGAGTGAAATCACGATACGAACTCGTGTCCGACCTAGCGTAGTCAGGTGACTTGTGTCCGGTTTTTGGGTTGGTACGGCTTCTGCGTGTAAAATGCTGGCTATGTATCGGTTTTATTAGGCGCAGGTGGGCCTTAACTAGGAATAATGGTATATTGTGAGAAATAGAAAATATATTATGTCTTCAAACTGGTGATGGTGAAATTTAGGCACACTTAGTTCAATACCTTCATTATATACATTGACAATAGAATGAATACATTCAAAACTATAAAATGTGTTCATAGAACACGGATGCCCCACATATCGCTTTGATAATAAATGAGGCCAAATTACAAGTGAATTTTATTTTTTACCTGAGCGTTAAAGTTTTTGAAGCACCAAGTATGTGACCTTGACCCTGGGCTTGGCGGGGGCAGGACGAACGTGGATTTGGCACATGACAGTAGAGGACCATTAGAGCAATGTGTATATGAAGTATGAAGCTGATCCGTGAAAGGAAACAGAAATTATCAGATATTTACCTGAGCGTTAAAGTTTTTGAAGCACCAAGTATGTGACCTTGACCCTGGGCTTGGCGGGGGCAGGACGAACGTGGATTTGGCACAGGACAGTTGAGGACCATTAGAGCAATGCGTATATGAAGTATAAAGCTGATCCGTGAAAGAAAACAGAAAATATAAGATATTTACCTGAGCGTTAAAGTTTTTAAAGCACTAAGTATGTGACCTTGACCCTGGGCTTGGCGGGGGCAGTACGAACGTGGATTTGGCACAGGGCGGTAGAGGACCATTAGAGCAATGTGTATATGAAATATGAAGCAGATCGGTCGAAGGATGAAGAAATTATGAGACATTTACCCGAGCGTTAAAGTTTTGTGACGGACGGACGGACGGGACGGACGGACAAGGGTAACACTAAATGCCCCCTCCACTATCGTGGTGGGGTATAACAAGTTTATACATGTCTAAAAAAGTTTTGTACATTATCCTATCAACATGCCGATCGCCTGTGGTCATACTTAGCAGATGTTACATTTCTCAGGAGTATCGCATAGATTACGGAGTATACGCTGAATAGACTATACTTTGTGTGTAGACTTGTCTGTGCCTAGGTGATGTACGATTCAATAATGCAGTCACACGTTTTACAATTTCAAGCTGTACTCGGATGATTCAAAACTATTGTTGAGTGATAAACGCAGTATATTCTGATCAGCATATACTTCGGTGTAGGCTGGTCTGTGCCTATTTTGGCTATATTCTGTGCGGTTATTTTATTCAGTCGCTATGTTTTCGCACATCACGTCATCGTAACGTATAGTAACCTGATTCGCCATTATCACATAGTAAGTAATGGAGTATACGCTGCATGATCAGAATATAAATTCGTATGCAGTCTGGTCTGGATCTACCCTGGTTGTAGAACTGTGCTGTTCACTCATCCAGTTGATACATTCTACAATGTCATGGTATACTAATTTATAATAGGATGATTCTACATGTTTGCGTAGTGGAAAGCAGAGCATACCCTGATCAGACTGAATAGCTGGGCTGGTCTGGATCTGCACGGGGTGTACATTATGTAATGGTCACTCATAAAACCTGATCCAACATCATTGTGATTTACCAAAATAAACATCACCGATTGTCGCTGTAAACTGGTATATTGTAATGCCGTTATAATATACCGCTCAACGTTGATGGTAGTAAAGATTAAAAATATGTAAATATTGAAGATTATAATGGAATCGATATTCTACCGTGTCACGTCATAATCTCGAGTTGCATGTAAGTTTATATTGATAGCGGAATGTGAATCTTGTTCATAATACTGTGACATAATTGTGGTCAATAATTAAATGCATGAGCGACCAGGGCAGCCTCCGATCGGCTCGACATGCGGTCTGATCGGGGTCTACAGTGTTCGTTAAATGATTTGTAACTAACACATGATATTTTGCAGTAGATATTAGATATGAGAATAGTTCACTGAACTATCCATCCCGACACAAAAACCTGATCACCGTTTTACATTACTGATTGAAGTAACGTAGCAAAGTATAAATACATTAAATATACCTAAAAGTGTTAATAAAGGGGAAAAAATCAGTTGAAAAAAAAAAAGGTTTACTCCCTGATACAACACAATACAAGATGCCTATGTTTTTAATGGTCCGTACTCGGACGGCCTCGAGACAACGGACTCTCACGAAACAGTCAACAGATTTATATCACAAACGTTAATAAATTCCACTCACACTGCGTAGTCTGACTCTACTGTGTTTGTAATGCATTTCAACTGTCATGTTTGCACTTTGTAAACTACTATACACCGATATGTTGAACAAATCTGTTTTGTTGGTGACCAGTGTTGACTATATTCTTAATGTGTAGTTGGCTCGTCCCGACTGACAATACAATCAAATAGTGTCAATTTTGATGACGACCGACTGTTAAATTGTGAAGTAACCTTTGCTTTTAATTTAACGCATTGGGACATTTTTACGTAACCTTATTCACAACGAAAACCGCCCACTCGATGTTTGAATGCTGATTTCTCTGTACCTGGTTAGTATGTCTTGAATGGCATCCATTTTAAAATTGAAGATGGTCACCACACATGTGACACGGCAGAAAAAATGTTACAAATTTGTTTTGTGTACGATGTCACATACTCTGTCATAAAAACACATTTCCGAAGACTATAGCAAAATAATTCAGCAGGTTCACATTTTGACACCGACTATAGTGGATGAATGAACCATACATGATTTACAACCAGCGTAGACCGAGACAAGCGTATAATCTGATCTGGGTATACTGTTTGCTACTCCTTAAAACGGAACATTAGCCAGGTTTATTAAAGTACGATGTGACATAACAGAACAAGTACTGAATAAATGAGCCATACATGATTTTCAACCAGTGTAGACCGAGACCAGCGTAGACACGAATGTATAATCTGATCTGGGTATACTCTGTCACTAAACACCAACTTAACAAAAGCTTAGTTTACCTTAGTAGTATATGTGACAGTGTCGACTATATCCATTGAATGGGTGTACGGGATATACGACCAGTGTAGACCCAGACCAGACCCAGACACGAATGTATAATCTGATCAGGGTATGCTGCTGCCACTAATCCATAATGTAGAATCATCCCAGTATACAGCATTGACCCTTACTATGCCGTGACATGGTGGAATATATTGACTGAATGACTGAACCATACATGGTCTACAACCAGAGTAGACCCAGATCAGCATAGACGCGTGTGTATAGTCTGATCAGGGTGTACTCTGTTTGCCACTTTACAATAATGAAACATAAGTATGTATGACTCAGCAGTACTATCATGTTTTGTGCTGTCAACGTTCACTCTGATCGGCCCAATCATAAATATGCAGTCTGCTCAGGGTACACTCTGACGGACACAGCATAATCAATTAACAGGATCCCATATGGCTCTCCTTCAAATAACGAATGTGAAGGAAAGTATGCAATTATAAAAATGCTGACTGCATGATGTTCCATCGCAAATCACTCTACGAAACCGAAATGTGAGATTCACGACGGGCAAGATATTAAACACGAATATTGACTTTACACTACCACATGCGCCAATCGCGCCAATATATGTCAATATATTATTTATTGGCATCAGGCGACTCCAATGGCTGAAACTGAGCTGATCTACATCTCAGTTAACCAACAGCTTCATTTCGTGTTCACATTACCCATACATGTTCAAAAACGCTGAACATTTTAGCAAGATTAACGCCGGTGGTTGTGTACTCGCCAGGTACAGAGAAATCAGCATTCAATCATCGAGTGGGCGGTTTTCATTGTGAATAAGGTTACGTAAAGTGACCCAATGCGTTGAATTAAAATAAAAGCAAAGGTTACTTCACAATTGAACAGTCGGCCGTAATCACAATCAACACTATTTGATTGTACTGTCCATTGTAATACGGTGAGGCTGTAATATACTCATATGATACTTATTATTACTACGTACACACATCATTGTCAGTCGGGACTGTTGTGTTCTGAGGGGGATTTGTGCTCTGGTGATTTCATGGTTATTTCGGTTTCTCGCAGTTATCATGGTCCCTTTCTTTCTCACAACTCGATAAGGTTCGCGTACAAATCTTGGATCCAATTTTGTTGGATTTTCGTTCTCGACGAGCACTTTGTCGCCGACTGCAATATTTTGCTTTCTCGCGCCATGTTTTCAGTCGCTATACTCTTTGTTAGCCGATTTTGACTTTTCGTCGTTTTGTCGTACCGTTTCATCAACTTTCGACTCAATTTTATTCGCATACACTCGCGGTAACCTCGTGTTAGGTTCGCGTTGAAACATCAGTCGAAATGGCGTAAATCCAGTAGTTGGATGTGGCGTGGCTCTATATTGTCGTAAGAATCTGAACGTTTCTTGTTTCCAGTTCTTTCCATCAAGATGCGCGGACTTGACACTTTTCATTAGCGGCTTGTTAAATGCCTCGGCTTGCGCATTCGCTCGAGGCCATCGCGGCGTAATTCGACGATGTGTAAATCCGCAATATGAAGCAAATTGCTTGAATGCTTCAGAATTGAAGGGACTTCCGTTGTCTGATTTTATTACCTTCGGAATACCAAGCTCTGACAGTACTTTGTCGAGCACAGGAATTACAGTATTTGCAGAAACCGAACTTATAATTTCCACAATTGGATATCGCGAGTATTCATCGGTGATAACAAACAGGTATTCTCCACTCGGAAGCGGGCCGCAGAAATCTGCACTTAAGTTTTCCCAAGGATTTGATGGCAATTCCGACATGTTTAGTGGTTCCATCCGTCTTGGCTCATTTGTGTTTGCTTCACATGGGAAACAACTCTTCACTGTCTCTTCTACATAGTCATTTATACCTGGAAACCATACTTTTGACCGAAGGAATGATTTTGTTCTCGTCATTCCCTGATGTCCTTCATGCGCAAGTGTTACTGCGTGTTCGCGTAGTTTTCTTGGCAGTACTATCCTGTTGTCTCTCAGAAGGATATTTTCATTGTGAACTGTTTGTTCGTCTTTTACACTTTTCAGGGCAGATAACTCTTCAATGTTTATGTCTGGATCATTTATCTGTTTGATTTCAAACCATCTACCTGACCTAGTGAATTCAACCGCTTTCTGGATTGTCTTGTCTTCGCTAGAGGCTTGTCTGACCTCGTCTAATGTCATTGCGGTTAACACTGAGCTTTCTGCGACAAAATTTACGTAATCTTCTGCTAGATTTTTTATCTCCGCGTGCTTGTCAGGTTTCACCGGATGTCGCGACATGTAGTCAGATGGGTTATCGCGTCCAGGTTTATATTTGATTGACAGTTTGAATGGCTGTAACCGCAGACCCCATCTTTCGATACGAAGTGGTGGTTGTTGCTTTTGCCATATTTTCTCGAGAGGTTTGTGGTCGGTGATAACGGTGAAATGTGGTGCGCCTCGCAAGTATATGTCGAAGTGCTCACAATTCCACACAACTCCCAGAGCTTCACGTTCTGTCTGGCTATACCGATTTTCAGTTGGCGTAAGTGCGCGACTCGCATACGCGACAACCTTGTTTTCCTGCGTTAAGATTCCCGACAAACCAACCGGTCTCGCGTCTGTGATTAGTTCAATTTTCTTTCTCGGATCATAGTAACACATCACCGTGTCACTTGAAAGTTCGGTTTGTAGTGTCTTAAATGCACTGTTTTGTTCATGTCCCCAGTTCCACTCTGCGTCTTGTCGTGTTAAACGTCTTAGCGGTTCGGAGATGTCTGCATAATTTTTTATGAAACGCGAACAATAACTCGTCATTCCCAGGAAGCTTTTCATTTCTGCTACACTTTCTGGGGCGTTCATGTCCTTGATTGCTTTCACTTTGTTTGGATCTGCTGATATGCCGTCAGCGCCAAATACAACTCCGAAAAATGTTATTGTGTCCTTGTTGAACTCATATTTTTCCTTGTTTAGGGTTAAACCGTTTTCATTGAGCCTACTGAACACTTGGTCTAGCGCCTTATCATGCTGTTCTTGCGTTGCCCCAAAACGAGAATGTCATCTGATATGTTCTTTGCGCCTTCTATTCCCTGTATGGTAGTTTTTATAGTCTCTTGAAAAATTTCTGAGGCAGAGGAAATACCGAAGTTTAGACGTTTGTATCTATATATCCCCTTGTGCGTATTAAACGTGGTGATATATCGCGACTCTGTATCTAGGACTAATTGATGATATCCAGCACGCAGATCAATCTTGCTAAATATTTTCGCGCCATTTAGGTCGTTGATCAACTCATCCATTGTTGGAAGCAAGTGTCTTTCGCGTTGTATTGCATTGTTCGCGATTCTCATGTCGACGCATATTCTTATTTCATCAGGATTTTTCTTCGGAGGCGTTACTATGGGTGATATCCACGGGGTAGATTCATTTTCAACTTTCTCTATAATATCCGCATCTAGAAGCTTCTCCAGTTCCTTTTCCACTTTATGGCGTAAGTGGAATGGCGTTCGCCGCTGTCGTTGAACGACAGGTTTGACTGTTTTGTCGATGTGTATTTTCACCGGTTCGCCTTTGAACTTTCCTATTCCGTTGAATAGATCAGGATACGTTTCTTCAATGTCACCGGTAGATACGTTGCGAATAAGTTTGACTATATCTAAAGCACTGGCAGCACTGTCTCCTAGAAGTGCTCCATTGTTGCCTTTCGCAATGTAAAATGTCTCAAGTTTGATTTTACTGTTTTTCTCCACCGTTAGTTCACACTTTCCATTTATTTCTAACGCCTTTTCACCGCCATAT
Organism: Conchocele bisecta; assembly: GCA_029237695.1. NCBI lineage: Eukaryota > Metazoa > Mollusca > Bivalvia > Lucinida > Thyasiridae > Conchocele > Conchocele bisecta. Next base: position 129,396,350 of record CM055265.1, read on the forward strand.
GGCAATAATTTTGGAAGACCTCTCCGTGTTAACTTTGGACTTCCTATGGATTTGTACGTTATTTCGTCGAGTATGTTGACGGATGCTCCGGTATCTACGAGTAGTTTCACAGGCTTTTTATTAATTATAACTGTGGATTTTGGCGTTTTTTCTGATGTTCGCCGTAGCTATAGCAATATTCGTCCTCTGATGATTCACATTTGCCACCGCCTGCACCTTCCTGCACTTCTCTGATGTGCTCTTTATTCATATTGTTTTTTCTTTTTTCTGCCTACAGGCGCTCTCAAAATGGTTAAGTTTTTGACAATAACGACATGTTTGTCCTTTTGCCGGGCACGCAAACTTGTGAGGGTAATTTCCACCACAATTTCGGCATTTAGTTTTGTACTGTAGAGGTGTGGCATTTGCACATCCCCTTGACGGACCCCTGTAGGGACGACGTTGTCCTCTACCTCTGGCTCGACCGCGATTATTTGAAACGCCTCTGTACGTGTTGTTTGTTTGTACCCTGTTGATGGGTTCGTGGTCCTTTTCAATGGTCTGTGCTTGCTGGTCTGAGAGTTCTAGTGATCTGCCAATGACCAGAATGTCAGTCAGTGTTTTATCTGGTTCCCTTAACGCCCTGCGTCGAAGACGATTTGATTGGCAATTTTGTATAACCTGCTGTAAGATTTCTCCATCGATATCAGCAAATTCACAATATTTCGCAAATGTTCGCAAATCTGTGACAAATTCATCCAGCGTTTGAGATGCCTTTTGCTTGTGTGATCGAAATTTGTATATTTCTATTTGCACATTCTTCTTTGGAGAAAAATAGTTGGTCAATACAGTTTTTGTGGCATCATATGTTTCATCGGTCATGCCCTTTTGCGCTTCGTATATATCATAGACCTTTTCACCCCCATAGTGAAGTAGCAACGCACGCTTTCGTTCATCTTTGGTTATACCCAGTCCGGTTATCATGATTTCATAACGCCCCACCCACTTCTCCCAACGGGCGGACGTATTGGACTTATCTAGGTCAACATCAAACGATGAAAATGGTGGGAGATTCATGTTGAGGTATTCTTATTTGCTGTGGGTTAGTATGCTCGTCGCCAGTGTTGTGTTCTGAGGGGGATTTGTGCGATTCATTCGACAGGAGCCAGAACTGTGTTTAACTTTTATTCTGTGAACCGGATGTTATCTATATCAAATCTATCCGCACGAAACAGAGTAGTCTATCTGCACGAGGCATGTTAACGGACACTACAGGGACGAGTCTTATACAACTACACATTCAGAATATGGTCAACCCTGGTCACCAACAAAACAAATGTGTTCAACATATCGGTGTATAGTAGTTTACAAAGTGCAAACATGATAGTTGAAATGAATTACAAACACAGTAGCTTCAGACTGCACAGTGGAATTCATACTGCAACATTTGTACTGGTCTAATAGTGTATCGATCATTTGACAATATGGGTTTTTCGTATCATATGCACGTATACCAGATAGCGCGGAGTATATTGGCACGAGCATAGTTTATATCATAAGAGTGCCTGTGTGTAGCGCGTCATGACAAAGAGGGGCTTACTCGATGATTGATCAGATCGAATGTGGTTCCTGGTCAGTCGTCGATCTACACTGTCAGCTAGCGGCACCGTGGATGTTTATATGTGGCTGTACAACATGCGGTGTAGATCATGATCACTGGCGTAAAGGAGGGGGGGAGTACTCATACGCTCTCGTTCACTCTCGCGACAAACAACATGCGCTGGATGTAGATTTTGTCGCCCAATTAAGTCATTAATATTATATTCTGAGCTAATTTTTGTCAGGCGATCGTCTGGCGATTTTTTAGCGTAGATACTCCCGTCTCTTGTCCAGAATGATGCGATGTGACCGGCTCGTCTCTGACGCGTTAATTCTTGTACTACCGCGTAGTTGTGTCGCGTTAGGTTTTCTGAAATGTACCGTTTGTGGAGATCGCCCTTTAAATTATATTTTGCTTGATATATTGTCTGTTTGGTATGATATTTGTAAAATTTGACATTTCGTTTACCACCTCGCATTGGGCCAACTGGTTGGCACCTGTCGATCTGATCAGAGGTTATTGGCGTAACATCTGATCCCGGCGTTGCCTTTAATACCGAGTCATTAATACATTTGATTGTGAATTCGTGACTGCTGTTGACGAATTGTGTATGTTTGTTCCTCCACCAACAGAGTTAACTGGTCATTGGAATCTGCCAGCGGTTTGACAACTTCATTTCTTACCCCTGCGATGGCGGAGTCAACGGCCCGTTGAATGGATTGTTTGATTGATGGGGATACCAGGTTGCTGATCATCGGTGAAATACCCTCTTGAAATGATGGGTCCTTGAAAGTGCCAATCAGCATCTCGCGAAATGGTGAGACTGGGGGTAACTTACTCTCTGGAGTCTTCGTTGCTGTTTGCGCGCGTTTGGTTGACCGGACTGGTGTAATTCGCACGTCTGGTACTGAATTGTGACGCTTCAACATCTGGACGTCCGAATTGCCAGCTGGGGAGGTTGCACACTGCTTACGTTTACGTATGATACTATCATAGATTGCGCTGCTGACTCTAGTTCGATGTCGCTGCCATCGCTGAACTGTTGGTCTGCATTTACAGTTAATTGTGACATGCTGGTTGTTTTGTCAGTTTGAAAGAATGGTAGATAAATATTCCATATAATGTCCATATAGTGTTTTATAGCTTAGCGCACTGCGTATCAAGGTATATCACATTGTCAATATAACAATATGAATAACGCCTATTATTAGGCGAAGAGTATTAGAGTTAAGATCAGAAAAAAAGTAAGTCAAAACTCCCCTTGAATCCCACTGGAGCTTAATCCAGGAATCAAGATAGCGTCCAAAATGATCGTCAATATGACAAAAAATCGTAACTAGTGCAAAGTCCACAAAACCAATCAGGAAACAAATGTGCCGAAACATACTGAATATAACTAACGAATCATAATAATACAAATATTTAAATGTGATACAATTAAAATGGCGCCCAAGCATCTCTTAGCTCTCTAAACTGAGCAAACATGTGTGACATTAGGAATAACTATATTCGTTTCAACTATACAATATATTGAATACATATTTTATATATTATTTTATGTAAAATGATATTCAAGATGGCCACCAAATGTCGCAAAATGACGTAAATTTGTATTTAAAATATATACCAGTTACCTTAAGTACTATATTTGACTTTGTTATATGCGTAATGAGGAGACATTTAAACTACGCAGTACATTTAATGCATATTTTATTTATTATATTATGCAAAATTATATTAAAGATGGCCACTAAATCTCGAGAAATATAGCAAAATAACTTACATTTATATACAGCAAATCAGCACAGGGAGATGACAAAAAAAACACATTTTATTGCTGTTTATGCTTGACACTTGTCTCAAATGGGCAGACTTACATGTAGTACATTGCTGCATTATGAAGCACAATTATGTTTGTAACAAAATAATTATAGAATAACCTGCTAAATTAGCGTCACGAAGCACTACACAGACATTACCGATAATAAGTACCTTTGATCTATATCGGTAGTCTAACCAAACAATGATGATACCTCGACAAACTTAACGTTGGGTAAATGTCTTATAACTTATGTTTCCTTTTATGGAACACCTTGTTATTTCATACATGCATTCCTCAGATGACCCTCTATCATGCTGTAGCAAATCCATGACGCACCACCCAACCCTTACCCCACGGTCAAGGTCACAAACTTAGCACATTCATAAACTTAACGTTGGGGGTAAATTTCTTATAACATCAGTTTCCTTTCGTGGAACGCCTTGATATTTCATACATGAATTCCTCAGATGAACCTCTATCATGCTGTAGCAAATCCATGACCCACCACCCAACCCTTACCCCAAGGTCAAGGTCACAAACTTAGAACATTCATAAACTTAACGTTGGTGTAAATGTCTTATAACATCTGTTTCCTTTCATGGAACACCTTGATATTTCATACATGCATTCCTCAGATGACCCTCTATCATGCTGTAGCAAATCCACGACTCACCACCCAACCCTTACCCCAAAATCAAGGTCACAAACCTAGCACATTCATCAACTTAACGTTGGGGTAAATGTTGTGTAACTTCTGTTTCTTTATAGGGAACGCTTTGATATTTCATACATGCATTCATCTGATGATCCTCTATTGTGCTACAGCAAATCCATGACCCACCCCTCCCCCCACCCCTTTCCCCAAGGTCAACATCATAAACTTAACGTTGGAGTAAATGTCTTTTTATAACTTCTATTTTTTTTACAGGGAACGCCTTGATATTTCATACATGCTTACATCTGATGATACTATATCGTGCTATAACAAATCCACGACCCACCGCCCACCCCTTACCCCAGGGTCAAGGTCAAAAACTTACCATAGTCATAAACTTAACGTTGGGGTAAATGTCTTATAACATCTGTTTCCTTTTATGGAACGCCTTGATAGTTCATACATGCATTCATCTGATGATACCATATCGTGCTATAGCAAATCCATGACCCACCACCCAACCCTTACCCCAGGGTCAATGTCACAAACTTAGCACATTCATAAACTTGACGTTGGGGTAAATGTCTTATAACATCTGTTTCCTTTCATGGAACGCCTTGATATTTCATGCATGCATTCCTCAGATGACCCTCTATAATGCTGTAGCAAATCCACAACCCACCGCCCAACCCTTACCCCAAGGTCAAGGTCACAAACTTAGCATGTTCATAAACTGAACGATGGGGTACATGTTGTGTAACTTCTGTTTCGTTACAGGGAACGCTTTGATAGTTCATACATGCATTCATCTGATGATCCTATATTGTGCTACAGAAAATCCATGACCCACACCCCCACCCCTTTCCCCAAGATCAACATCATAAACTTACCATTGGAGTAAATGTATTTTTATAACTTCTGTTTCTTTACAGGGAACGCCTTGATATTTCATACATGCATTCATTTGACGATACTCTATCGTGCTATAGCAAATCCATGACCCACCGCCCACCTTACCCCAGGGTCAAGGTCACAAACTTAGCACATTCATAAACTTAACGTTGGGGTAAATGTCTTATAACATATGTTTCATTTCATGGAAAGCCTTGATATTTCATACATGCATTCCTCAGATGATCCTCTATTGTGCTACATCAAATCCATGACCCAGCCCCCCCCCCCCCCCCCACCCCTTTCCCCAAGGTCAAGGTCACAAACTTAGCACATTCATACATGCATTCCTCATGTGAATAGCTATCATGCTGTAGAAAATCACCAACTTAGTGAGTTCATAAACTTAACGTTCGGTTAAATTTTGTTTTACTTCTGTTTTCAGGGAACGCCGGTAACACTAAATGCCCCCCTCACCATTCGGTGGCAGGGGCATACAAATAACTAGAAATGTGGCCTGTCGGCACACGAATGCCCCAGTTGGCAGCCAAAGAAAACGAGGCACATTTGAAAACACAGAGGGCCAGAGAAGTGTGGATTTATCACGCGCATGAAAGCAGGCCATCAGAGCAATGCGTGTGTGACATGTGAAGCAGATCAGAGCAAGGAAACATCAATGATAAGCCATTTACCCGAGCGTTAAGGTTTCAAACGCACCAAGTATGTGACCTTGACCCTGGGCTTAGCTGTGGCGGGACGAATGTGGATTTGTCACAGGGCGGTAGAGGACCATTGGAGCAATGCGTATGTGAAATATGAAGCAGATCCGAGCAAAGAAACACCAAGTATAAGCAATTTACCCGAACGTTAAGGATTCGAATGCATAATGTATGTGACCTTGACTCTTGGGCTTAGCGGGGGCGGGACGAATGTGGATTTATGACAGGGCGGTAGGGGACCATTGGAGCAATGCGTGTGCGAAATATGAAACAGATCCGAGCAAGGAAACAGCAATTAGACGCCATTTACCCGAGCGTTAAAGTTTCGGGACATACGTACGTACGGACGCCGGTAACACTATATGCCCACCTCACCATTCGGTGGCGGGGGCATAATAAGCCATTTACCCGAGCGTTAAGGTTTCGAACGCACCAAGTCTGTGACCTTGACCCTGGGCTTAGCGGGGGCGGCACGAATGTGGATTTGTCACAGGGCGGTAGAGGACCATTGGAGCAATGCGTGTGTGCAAAATCTGAAGCAGATCCGAGCAAGGAAACATAAACTATAAGCAATTTACCGAGCGTTAAGGTTTCGAACGCACCAAGTCTGTGACCTTGAACCTGGGCTTACCGGGGCGGGACGAATGTGGATTTGTCACAGGGCGATAGTAGAGCATTGGAGCAATGGCTGTGTGAAATGTGAAGCAGATCGGAGCAAGGTAACAGAAATTATAAGCCATTTACCCAAGCGTGAAGGTTTCAAACGCACCAAGTCTGTGACCTTGACCCTGGATTAGCGAGGGAGGGACGAATGTGGATTTGTCACAGGGCGGTAGGGAACCATTGGAGCAATGCGTGTGTGAAATGTGAAGCAGATCCGAGCCAGGAAACATAAATTAATAGAAATGTGGCCTGTCGGCACACGAATGCCCCCGCTGGCAGCCAAAGAAAACGAGGCATATTGGATTATAAGCCATTTACCCGAGCGTTAAGGTTTCGAACGCACCAAGTCTGTGACATTGACCCTGGGCTTAGCGGGGGCGGGACGAATGTGGATTTGTCACCGGGCGGTAGAGGAGCATTGGAGCAATGCGTGTGTGAAATGTGAAGCAGATCGGAGCAATGAAACATAATTTATAAGCCATTTACCCGAGCGTTAAGGTCTCGAACGCACCAAGTCTGTGACCTTGACCCTGGGGACATTGGACGCGGGACGAAATGTGACTTTTATCCAGCAAGGACCATAGAAGAGCATTGGAGCAATCCGTGTGTGAAAGGGAGAATGTGGAATTTGCAGAGGGTCCAGAGCAATGAAACCTGAAATTATAAGCCAATACGAATAACGTTTACCCGGTTTAAGGTTTCGAACGCACCAAGTCTGTGACCTTGACCCTGGGCTTAGCGGGGGCGGGACGAATGTGGATTTGTCACAGGGCGGTAGAGGACCATTGGAGCAATGCGTGTGTGACAAATGTGAAGCAGATCCGAGCAATGAAACAGAAATGATAAGCCATTTACCCCCGAGCGTTTTAAGGGTCTTGAACGCACCAGTCTGTGACTTGACCCTGGGCTTAGCGGGGGCGGGACGAATGTGGATTTGTCACAGGGCGGTAGAGGACCATTGGAGCAATGCGTGTGTGAGAAATGTGAAGCAGATCCGAGCAAGGAAACAGAAATTATAAGCCATTTACCCGAGCGTTAAGGTTTCGAACGCACCAAGTCTGTGACCTTGACCCTGGGCTTAGCGGGGGCGGGTCGAATGTGGATTTGTCGCAGGGCAGTGGAGGAGCATTGGAGCAATGCGTGTGTGAAATGTGAAGCAGATCCGAGCAAGGAAACAGAAATGATAAGCCATTTACCCGAGCGTTAAGGTTTCGGGACGTACGTACGGACGCCGGTAAGACTATATGCCCCCCTCACCATTCGGTGGCGGGGGCATAATAAGCCTTTTACCCGAGCGTTAGGTTTCGAATGCACCAAGTCTGTGACCTTGACCCTTGGGCTTCGCGAGGGCGGGACGAATGTGGATGTATCACAGGGCGGTAGAGGACCATTGGAGCAATGCGTGTGTGAAATGTGAAGCAGATCCGAGCAAGGAAACAACAACTATAAGCCATTTACCCGAGCGTTAAGGTTTCTCAACTATTGTGGGCGGGCCATTGTCCATTTACAATGCTGTACATGGGGTCAACTTAAGGAAAGTTAAATTAGGGGCCAGTAGCGGGTAAATTAGTCACTCCAATTGCACTGGAGGGCGAGTGACCGAAGGCCCTTCCCGCGGAGACGTTGTTTGAAACTTGTGTCATCCGCTGTACTTTTCTGCTTATCAGCAGCCAATAGTATAAACCTTGGTTAAATTTTAACCACTGGTTAAATCCGTTGTTAAGTCAAATATTTGGTTAAATTATTGGTTATCGATTGTATAAAACTCCGGTTAAATTTCAACCATGATTTTTCTGGTTAAATTTAACCCACCTACAGAAGCCTGGTTAAATTGTAACCAGTGGTTATGCGCTAACCAGTGGTTAATTTAACCAAGGTTTATACAATTGGCTGCAGAGGGATTAAATGCCTCGCCGGGAACTGCAACTGAGAGGGTCAATACGCCAAACACAACACGGGGCTTATAGGGCTTTTGCGACCAGTGTGTATCCAGATGAGCCTGTACATCCGCACAGACTGATAAGTATCTGCACTTTTCCCCATTCCATCAATGAAACACACTAACAGGCAATCTAGATCATTTTAGGCTACAGGAGTGTGCTATTTGACAAGGACCTACACTGGCCACAAATCACACAAGCCCCAGTTCTCCAGTCACAGCCACATTTTGGACAAAGCGACGTTTAATCAACTTAACCCCAATTTGGCAAAACAACTATTTTATTATGGAAAACATCTGTCCATTCATTTTCTATATATTTGAAACAAGACAGTAAGCATATATATGAGAAATAGTAAAAGGTTTGTCCATTAAAGGTACATGTCCACTCAGTAGGCACAAAATGTTCTTTACATCAGAGACATCATCCGAGACATTTTCTGCTAAAATAAACATTCAATCACAATTACCCCACGTAATGATTGGAATTATTATACGTTGTATAGCAGGCGTAAATTTCCACACTGATAGCAGGGGCGATAACTGTGTTTCCTTAAAATGTGAACGGACATTACTATTTATTCTCTGTATTTTTGTTTGGATGTTTAATGATCATACTTTATAATCTGTCGAAAATATTATGTTTTCAGGTGACGCATTTAATTAGTATAAATAATTAAATAATATCATGCCTCATTTGCGTATGAAAATAGCCTGATACCACCGAGTCACTATCAGTAAAATAAATATTACTAAATGAGTATGTCGGTATAGCGGGCACTCCTATTTTTAGAACTGGTGGAATAGCGGCACACTCATACACTCATTTAATTCCTATAAAGAACATGGTGTGCCTACTGAGTGGGCATGCACCTTTAATGTAAACTGTCCATGTACACAATTAGAAAACAATATTTCCTTTAACTTTCACGGATAAATAAGCGTGGGGATATTAATATTCAAGTTACAAAATGTTAGTCATGTAATATAACAATCATGCATGTTTAGAAACAACAATCACATTAAGATTTGATTTTCGAATCTGTAGGAAGCATCCCGATATGCACAGTGTATCGATTCTTCCATATCTGTCAAACTGGATTCAACCAATCAGCTTGGAAGAGGTGTGGCCTCGCGGATTCAATCTACACCTGTCCCAACATCCACTCGCCTAATTAATCCCAGCAGTCAAGTCATCAGATAAGTGGTTTGCTATGCTGCATTGTTGTTGACATCCGGCAGGCAATCGTTTGAACGTAGCTTCACAGTATAAATCTTTATTAAAGTCTCATCAATGAACAAACACAATGAAGTAAAACAGTCAAGTATAACATTGCCATTCTAAATTAGAATTATAAGAGGATATATACAGTTTATCACCTTGGTCTAATAAAACATACACAACACACATTTGTTAAACATAAAAAATAAACAAGAAACAATAAAAATCGAGGAGCCATCGTTAATCTCGACATTAATTCAATGTCTAAAAACAAATTAAAATAAACGGCTTATTAATATTTGAATATATATATTTGTTGTAATCACAAAAAAAGCAGACGCAGTGTTATGGTTACAACACGTGTACGCGCAAATTTCGCAATTAAAATATACTAAAAAATCTGTTATGCTGTTGATCCGATCAACAACGAACTAATTAACAATGGCTTCTCCTAAAAACACATGGGTCTCATGGCGAAGCATGAGAACGAATGTACGAACATATTAATTGCAGACTAATACATGTATTTACATTATCTATACAAAATACTGTTTTATGTAAAATATTAAAACAGATTTTGGCACTTACTCCAATCATATTCGTGTTGGAAAATATAAATATCATCTTTTCTGTGTCTGAGAAAAGACATAAAATTGGGACAAATATTGGTAGCCTTTTCAAACAAGCTATATATAATTGTGTTGTATTTATTACATTGCATTGTTACAGAACGGACATACCCGTTCACTCTCGATTAGATGTTCATATATACCCGTCTCTATCCTTAAAGGTGCCATGCCACTTCTAAATTTAGCGAAAGCCGTCTGTGTTTAAGTGGCAGAATTAATCTGCAGTATGGTTCAACGGCAAAACTTTGCCACCTTCAATCTTGTTTACTGACCTTAACCACTCGGTCGTATGTAATAGCATTAGCGATCAAGTAATATCACACGTTTGTCACGGATTACGACTGACAACAAGGGATCAAACCAATCAGCATGAAATGGGTATGGCTTCGTTGATTTCAGAATACACTTGTCCCAAAATCCATCTCCTATTTGCCAGTGGTCAAATCAGAGGATATGTTGTTTGCTATGCCACATTGTTGTTAACATCCGGCGGGCAAACGTTTGAACGTAGCTTCACATATTTGTCACGTATTACGACTGATAACAAGAGCTGTATGAGAACAGCATAGTTCGACTACGAGGGTTGTCAATGTACACATAGCTTGACAAACAAGGTGGCCACGGCCCGAATAAAAACCTTCACCAAGGTTGACTAAAAACCTTCACCAAGGGAAATTAACTAAGTAATTCAAGGTTAAATGTAGGTAAATGTCAGATATAGGTCAGGGGCTATTGATGTACATCACTAGGAGATGAAATTTTCCAAGTATGGTTGCTGTAGGGCCAGGAGTCTTCCATATACAAGCTTGACTAAAAACCTTTACCAAGGGGAAATAACTAAGTAATCCAAAGGTAAAAGTAGGCCAAGGTCAAATATAGGTCAGGGATTGTTGATGTACATCACCAGGAGATGAAGTTGTCCAAGTATGGTTGCTGTAGGCCCAGGAGTATTCCATATACAAGATTGACTATAAAACTTAACCAAGTTTGTGTAGAAACCTTAACCAAGGGGAAATAACTAAGTAATTCAAAGCTAAATGTAGGTCAAGTTAAAATATAGGTCAGGGGTTATTGATGTACATCCCTATGAGAAAAAGTTATCCAAGTATGGTGTCTATATACACAATAGTATTCCATATACAAGCTTGACTAAAAACCTTAACCAAGGTTGATTAAAAACTTTAACCAAGGGGAAGTAACTAAGTAATTCAAGAGGAAATGTAGGTCAAGGTCAAATATAGATCAGGGGTTATTGATGTACATCCCTATGAGAAAAAGTTATCCAAGTATGGTGTCTGTATGCACAATAGTATTCCATCTACAAGCTTGACTAAAAACCTTAACCAAGGTTGACTAAAAACCTTAACCAAGGGGAAATTAACTAAGTAATTCAAGGTTAAATGTAGGTCAAGGTCCAATACAGGTCAGGGGTTGTTGATGTACATCACTAGGAGATGAAGTTGTTCAAGTATGGTTGGTGTAGGGCCAGGAGTATTCCATCTACAAGCTTGACTAAAAACCTTAACAAGGGGAATTAAGTAAATAATTCAAGAGGAAATGTAGGTCAAGGTTAAATATAGATCAGGGGTTATTGATGTACATCCCTATGAGGAAAGGTTGTCCGACTATGGTGTCTGTATGCACAATAGTATTGCATGTACAAGCTTGACTAAAACCGTTAACCAAGGTTGACTAAAAACCTTAACCAAGGGGAATTAACTAAGTAATGCAAGGTTAAATGTAGGTCAAGGTCAAATATAGGTCAGGGGTTGTTGATGTACATCACTAGGAGATGAAGTTGTCCAAGTATGGTGGGTGTAGGGCCAGAAGTATTTCATATACAAGCTTGACTGAAAACCTTAACCAAGGCGTGACGGTGACGCCGACGCCAGGGTGACTACATAAGCTATAACTGTTCTTTGAATAGTCAAGCTAAAAACTAGATTAGTCAGTAAGCGAGGCTTAATGAATACCCCACGCGTGGGCACAGATACCCCTAAATATGTAAAATTTTCCAAATGTGTGGGCTTGTGACCTTGACTCTGGGCTTAGCGGGGGCGGCACGAATGTGAATGTGAAGCAGATCCGAGCAAGGAAATAGAAGTTATAACCGATTTCTCTGATGTTAAGTTTTGTAAAGAGACTAAGTATCTTGACCTTGGGATCAGCGGGGATATGTCACAGCATGATAGTAGAGCCTTAGAGGAATGCATGCATGAAATATTAAGAATTTTAGATGAAGCTTATAACCTATTTCTCTGACGTTAAGTTTTGTAAAGAGACCATGTATTTGACATTGACCTTGGGATCAGCGGGAGTTGGACGGTCGTGGATTTGGCACAGCATGGTAGTAGAGCCCTTACATGAATGCACGAGTGAAATATGAAGCATTTTAGATGAAGGAAATAGAAGTTATAACATAGTTCTCTGATGTTAAGTTTTGTGAAGAGACTAAGTATTTGACCTTGACCTTTGGATCAGCGGGGGTTGGACGGTCGTGGATTTAGCACAGCATGGTAGTAGAGCCTTACAGGAATGCATGTGTGAAATATTAAGCATTTTAGATGAAGGAAGTAGAAGTTATAACAATATTTCTCGGATGTTAAGTTTTGTAAAGAGACCAAGTATTTGACCTTGACCATGGGATCTGCGGGGCTTGGACGGTCGTGGATTTGGCACAGCATGGTAGTAGAGCCTTACAAAAATGCATGTGTGAACTATTAAGCATTTTAGATGAAGGAAATAGACGTTATAACAATATTTCTCTGATGTTAAGTTTAGTGACGGACGGATGGCCGGCCCACCAATAGTGAAGAAGGGGCCATTTCCATTGTTCTAGATCAAATAGATGGCCCCTTGTAATGAATGGAATAAGGGGCCACAGGGAATAAATCAAAGGATTTTGTTGTGTTAGGCTCCTGCCCATGGCCCCTTATACACCCTTGGTTGCTCGGACGGACGGACGGACGGACGGACGGACGGACGGACGGACAACTGGAGTCCAGTATACCTCCCACAACACGTTGCGGAGGGTATAAGGACAACCTGACTCCAGACAACTTGTTGCGGGGGGGGGTATAAACAAGAGGGCCATGATGGTCCTAATTCGCTCACCTGACTCCATGAACACCAGAGGAGAATGTGACATCGAGTTCATGTGTTTTAAAACAATTGTGCTATTTTTAGATGGCGGTCATCTTGGATTAAGCGACGAGTCATTTTACCAAATCTGAAAATGCTTCACCCAAGGATCTTAACTTCCTATGAAGTTTGGCCAGCATCGGTCATGTGGTTCCTGAGAAAAAGACGTTCAAAATCTCGAATAAATGACCTTTTGGTGGCCATCATGGATGACATAATCATCCGATTCCGACAAATATTGCACCAGAGCAATCGCCTCATCGATACCTTCAATTTGATATATAACATGACCATATTCGGTCAAAAATAAAATTTGACCCCAATTTGACCCCATGGGCCACGCACATTTTTGACCCCGGGGTCACCATTTTAACAACTTTGAAAGAGCATTGTACATCGATCATTCCTACCAAGTTTTGTCGAAATCCGGTTGGCGGTTCTTGAGAAGAAGATTTTTGAAGAATTTGTGCTATTTTTAGATGGCGGCCATCTTGGATTACGTAATGACGTCATTTTAACAATTTTGTAATCCCCCTACCTAAGGACCATGACCATGAAGTTTGGTGACTATAGGCCCAATGGTTACCGAGGAGAAGACGTTTGAAAATGTTCACGGACGACGACGGACGACGGACACATTGCGGTAACAATAGCTCACATGAGCTTCGCTCAGGTGAGCTAAAAAGGATTAAACCAATCAGCATGAATTGAGTGTGTCTTCGTTGATTTCAGAATGCATCTGTCCCAAAATCCATCCCCTATTTCCCAGCGGTCAAATCAGCGGATAAGTTGTTTGCTATACCCAACAATTAATGACATCTGGCGGCATCCGTTTGAACTACACACGCATGTCACTGGTTATGGCAGTTCAAAATAAAGAATTCATTTCGTCTCGACATTGTCAAAACTCAAGTATGCTTAAGGTATTAGGTCATAAATATATACACTTGGCTTCAATGATAATTGCTTCATAAGAGTGATATGATATATGAATATATGAATAATCACACGACTTAGATTAGGCAGAAATGTTATAAAGGCAAATCGTTATCCACAGGGCAAGCAATATTGATATAGATATAAATTGTAGTCAGTTTGTTTGTTTGTTGGAGTTTAACAGCATATCAACAGCTAAGGTCATTTAAGGCCGGGTCGATGGGTTTAGTACTAAATGCCATATATTACCTGTACATGTGCATGTTCAAGTACATTTTCAAATGGGAGGGCGGGGGGCGGGGGGGGGGGGGGGGGGGGGGGGGGGGGGGTGGGGCAATCCCAAAATCAGAACTGAATATTTACAATAAAAAATCTATATATTCAGCCCTGAAACCAGAATAATCCTGATCTGATGCCAGGTCCTCGCCACATCAGAATCACTTGGCCCCCTTCCAAAAGCAGTAGGATCAGTAATACTCTTACTACCTATATAATGGGAAATAACCCAATTCAACTTCCAGGTAACAAAAGAGCCAAAGATAAAAACTTACATGAGGGCCAAACCAAGCAAATCGTGATTCCTATAAGGAGGAACCCCTACCGTTAATTTATCGGTGATGATGACGAAATAGAAGAAATGGGCCACTATTTATTTTTCTGCACCCAAACAGCAAGAAAAGATTTAGCTGCTGTTTGCTTAAAACATAATATTATATCGTGCCCATATAATATAATATTCCCTCCTAAAGAATGTGAAACGGAAATACACTTAGCTGTACTAAAATACATTAAGGCGACAGGGTACTGGAATCAAATATAACATGATACCGCTGATCCAAAAAATAATAATACATGTATAAAAAAAATATAAAAAATAATAAATTTTGCACAATTAAACAATATAAAGGATAATACTTTAAAATACAATACAACTAAACATGTATACACCGGTACTAATACTTTAAAATACAATACATGTAAACATGTATACACCGGTACTAATACTTTAAAATACAATACATGTAAACATGTATACACCGGTACTAATACTTTAAAATACAATACATGTAAACATGTATACACCGGTACTAATACTTTAATTTAAAATACAATACATGTACACATGTATACACCGGTACTAATACTTTAAAATACAATACATGTACACATGTATACACCGGTACTAATACTTTAAAATACACACATGTAAACATGTATACACCGGTACTAATACTTTAAAATACAATACATGTAAACATGTATACACCGGTACTAATACTTTAAAATACAATACATGTAAACATGTATACACCGGTACTAATACTTTAAAATACAATACATGTAAACATGTATACACCGGTACTAATACTTTAAAATACAATACATGTAAACATGTATACACCGGTACTAAGGGCAGGAACAAAATAAAAATACAATACAACTAAACATGTATACACCGGTACTAAGGGCAGGAACAAAATGAAAATCCAATGGAGTGGTCCTAGCTAAGTTACGTCCGTGACACATTGTCTCCATCCCATATCAGAAAACTACTGTAAATATCGTCACTGGTTGCCAATGTTGTTGGCAACCAGTGACGATATTTACAGTAGTTTTCAGATATGGGATGGAGACAATGTGTCACGGACGTAACTTAGCTAGGACATATATGTTCTTATGTTAGAATGTATATAGTTAAAAATAACATGTATTATGTGGGGTGAGGTAGCCCAACCCAATCAGAATCCAATCTTTCCAAACATAACAACATATAACTATTAGAACAACCAATCTGAGCGACTGTGCTAGACCGGCACTGGTCCAATGGGTCTTTCCGGTTGGGAAATCACTCTATCCGGGACCATTACTTGGAATCGAACCGGTCTGCACATGAACGGGATATAGAAACACACATATATAAAACCCGGGACCCACTAGCATGCGACAAGCACGTCCTGAAAGGTACATTACATGTACCTACTAGTATGAGATAATGGGTATGTACACGATCAGAACTGGCCCGGGAAAGTCTTTCCGGCAGGGATTGCCTTGCGGAGGATAAATTAGTACTGGGAATTTAACGAGACGATATGTACATGCTCATGAGGCTAACACATGAAGCTAAACTAACTGAAATAACGCAAACCCAATCTCCAAGCATAACATATTATAAGTAGTATGACAACCAATCTTTGTGACAATGTGACAATATATATAAATAGATGAATCTATGTACATGTAATAATAAATATACAAATCACTGCCCACCCCTCCGTCTGTACCATACACTATTCCGATGACACCATATGCATGGACTATGACAACTTACCTCTACCCCCAACTCCCACTGACCAATACTTATATTTAATGGTGGGAATTGGCTCTAAGACCTTCCATGACAATACTCTTCCAATACTCGCAACCGCACCCTATATATTTGTTCCACAGGTGGAGATTAATGATGGCAGCCAATCGCCTCCTGTTTAACCCTTAATCATACATGTTCTTTCTTTTAAAAGATATGTTGTAGAACCAAATTGACATTGTTGCGGTGTGGCCGGGTGGCGGACACGAGTGAGCGACGCGTGTCGGAGTGTCAATAGTTGATGCCGTTATTTGGACCGGCAGTGAAGCGCCGGCATTAGTCCCCGGTAGCTGTTCGATCACAGCGCTTTACCTATACACCGACGTATGTGAAGTTGTCATTACTTGCCGGAGGAGGTGGTTTTCCCCGGGTACTCCGGTTTCCCCACCATTCATCTCACGGAGCTTAGGCCGGAATTGGCCACCCGCATTACTCTGATTAAACATTATTGACTGTAATCTACATTGTCTGAAATCAAACTTTAACATTTTTGACCATGACCGGCGGTATGGTAAGGGACCATTTCCTTATCAATTCCATGAAACTATAAACTGTCAGATTTAGCTCAGAAGGCTAAACAACTGTCAATCTGATACATGCACACACATGTATTATCTTCTCTTTTTCCTTCGTCTTCAGAATATGTGAAACAAATTGTCATCTAACCAAATAACAACAGATAAACGCCGCACCTGAACTCGAATAATAGCATCTCATATATAACGATAAGCCGCAAAACGACAGTAGCTGGGTCCGAAAACATATTACATCATACTTTGCATAAACCAATATTGATCATTCCCTACCTGCTATGTTTTGCCCTGACCAACCCTCAAATATCATCATCATATAGGATAACACTGTTACGGCTGAGTCTCCATATATCACATGCACTCACACTCGGCCCTTTTCACGGTCTGACATACCGGCTTCGTGCGATAGGAGAATGAACTAGCTAGGTTAAATTAACCGCCTCGTTGCCTCGTTCATTTAATGCACATATTTTGACTGTATGGCAGATATTAGTAAATTCGGAAACAACGGGCCAACGGTCATTGGCCCTGACACTTTTTGGGCTCAAATGCACGGGTTTGGAAGGTCCTCGAGCCAATCCCTACCCTTATATATAAGACAAAAATGAATATAACATATCGATGGTCTAGTATATAAGGTCGTAAGTGTATGCTAGCATAGCAGTTACGACCTTATGTTACTAGACCATCGATATGTGAATATTGTCTTGTTACTGTATACTATATGGTACATTGAGTTTCCATTTCCGCCATCTTTGTATGTACAAGCCATCGTACAGTTTCACCACTTTGTGCATTTGACACATACAGCAAATAAATGACAGTAAACCAAATAAAATTTGGTGCAATACATCAGACAGATATGACAATGGCGTGCTATAAATATTATGCCAGCAAACTATACAAAACACGAGATATCTGAGCATTTCTCCCATCAATCTCAAAATAAATTTTGATGTGTAAACTTTTCAATCTGATGCACAGCCTATTGTTAGTGTATATGTTACCCATAGGTAAAACCATATTTACTCGCATAGTAGGTGAGTAGAAACCAGGGACAATACACCCAGGTAATCCCAGGTAACTGCTTACATGTCACTGCATTTGATAGCTAATAACAGAGTACAGTAGTGGGTATATATGGTATGTTTTGTGTGGTTTACCAGGTAAGAGTGATACAGTGTACGAATTTCTGTGTGTGAGACTATATACAAATGATGGGTCATGTTGTTAAAATACAGTCACAAACCTGTCCAGAAAACTGACATATTTCACTGTTTGGTGTAATATAATGTATAGTAGTCCGTTGTCCTTGCTTTTCTACATGTGATTAGCTACATGATATCATATGTTCTACTTCACATATTGCGTTTTGTGTCAAACGCCAGAAGAGGTGAAAGTGGCTGATGGCTTGAACACACACATATGGCCGAGTTCGCCACTCTATGTCCCGTATAGGATACAGTAACGAGGCAGTGTTCATATATATGTTATAGGCGAATAGTAGTAGACATAAAATCGCCAAAGATCGGAGAGAAAAAATAAGCCAAGCTGTATTTTTTTCAGCATATGTCCAGAATATCATTAGGATAAACATATTAAAACTCCCCATGAATTCCACAAGAGCTTAATCCATAATTCAAGATGGTGTTCAAGATGGCTGCCATAAATTTATTAAACACATAAAGGCGACTATAATGAACGTATTCACACCTAGGGTGGCATCATACCACTGAACAATGCATATATTAACCTTTCTAATAATTATGAGTCGCGTAACCGTTCAAATATTCAAGATGGTTGCCAAGATTGCCAACAAAATCAGTAAAAGTTACATATTCTTCACAACATACATGAACTGATTTGTAATCGTCTTGGACCTAACTTTACTATTAGTACAGCTTCAATAAGTTTATATTGAAATAATATGGTGTCCAAGATGGGCACAAAAACTTGAAAACTATGTCCAATATGTATAACAGAAGGCCGCAGCCCGCAGTTTCAGCCCGCCTATGCTGTTGCTATTCCGAGGGTGTATTGATAGTCCTAATGTTTAGTGATCGTATCAGGGTGTATATATGTGGTTACATATATATGGTACTTAAACTGTTTAATTCAAATTTCGTAAAACGTTAATGCAATGTAATTTGACCTTGACCTGGTCTAGAAAGGCCGAATTGATGGTCTACAGAATGAAAGTATGATGGTAACAAAAGAAAAACGGTTGATGTTAAAGTCGACGCGACTTACCATTGCAGATCTACGTATAAGGTAATATTGTGAAAGACGTTATAAAGCAATCGGATTATGATTAGTGAGATATAAGTGATGTACATTTCGGACGGACTCTCCCATGGAAAGACGTACATATGTCATTTTCATTACTATGTCTAGCTTTCCTCGATGGCCTCGACAAACATGTGTCGTTTTTCCTTGCAGCCTATATGTGTGCATGTATGCATACCTTCAATGTATCAACTTGTATTATGATACTGTCAGATCTTATATTTTAAGATATATATATTTGTTATATTATAATACATATGCTACTAATCAAAGGTTAGGTAGATTGACCTTCTCATGTGGTTACCAGGGATATATTGTTTACAATGGTGCAAATAATATATTATACATTATGTATGTAATGCATATGGATTGCAAGGCAATGCATACATTATATAAGTACACAATCTTTTAGAATTATATGACTCTGAACTTTCATTTATATGGAAGTGTGTGACACAATGTCTCATTGCCTTGAAGTTTGATGTTGACAATCGACGTTTAAAGAGTCTCCTGTCCGTGGGAACACGTTTACACTAACTGACAGTCTGTGGGCGGTTGGCTGGGAGCACGAGACGGGTCATCCTTACCATAATCGTGATATCCCTGATTTGGCCCTCAGGTACATTTTGGCTTTCTGGTACGTGAGTGATGAATCTGTTTACCCTAATTGTACGTGTAGTAATATTAGTGTATACTCCAATTGTGTTTGGGGGCTGGGACTAAGTGGCTATTGTGCATTGAGGATATGTAAACAGATCCGGATATTCTAAATTGAGGGCTGAATATATATTTTCTTCATGCAAATATTCAGTTCTGATTTTGGGATCCCTCTTTACAGATGAAATAAGTGTTTTACTTCAGTTGATCGGTGACTAAAATGACCATAGCTTGACACCCTGTTAAGCACAATTAATCAATTAATCTATCTAGCATTCTAGCGGTCCAAAAACACAAGTTTAATGTTATATAATGTCTCATGTAATACGGAATAGTATATTTCAAAATAATCAGTATGAATAGTATTCAATCATTGCTATTATGCATGGGATTAATACTGTGGTGGTATGCATATGTTATACCAGTTCCTGCAGATGTCAAAAAGTGGAATGTTACACACATTAGAATGTGAATCTTGCATGTATATGTATGTAAACTTATTGTTGATTTGGTAAATATGGTCATAATGAGCGTAGTATTGTAAAATAAATGTATATTTCAAACTCGATCGATCAATCATGTTTATCCGCGCAAATGGAACTACTAACTGATGATATAATATGACATATCTGCTGCTATCACCTCGGGTATGAACACGTTACCATTATGCTGTCCATCTTCCATAAAACATAGATTTAAGAACAAACTATTTACAATTATTATATTTCTCGGTACCATCATTTTTAACGAAGATTTTGGAACGCAAACTTCTTCTAAGTCAGTTGACCTTGACCTTGGGCACAGGGGCCGCAATGAGTGGGATACAGCATGAATATATGGATCATGACTAATAAGCATATGAAGTTTCAAGTCAATGTGAGTTAGGACTGCAGAGATATAAAGTATTTAAAAACTTTAACGCAGATTTCGGAACGCAAACTTCTAAGTCATTTGACCTTGACCTTGGGTACAGGGGCCGCATGAGTGGGATACAGCATGAATATATGGATCATAACTAATAGGCAAATGAAGTTTCAAGTCGATGTGACTTGGGACTGCAGAGATATAAGGTATTTAAAAACATTAACACAGATTTCGGACGGACCGACGGACGGACATCATCATGATCACTATGTCTCACTTTCAGCAAGCTCGACAATAAAATGTATATGTTTCATCTGCCTGTGCAGATTTGCAGTATATACATTTATGTTATTTTGCGATATTTCTCACAATTTGGTGGCCATCTTGAATACCATTTTGCATCATATACAAAATAAAATATGCATTAAATGTACTGCGTAGTTCAAATGTCTCCTAATGATCCACATGATAAATACAAATATAGAAATTAGGGTAAATGTTATATATTTCATATACAAATTTACATCATTTTGCGACATTTCTCGCAATTTGTTGGCCATCTTGAATATCATTTTACATAACATAATAAAGAAAATATGTATTAAATCTATTGTATAGTTGGAATGTCTCCTAATAACCCCAATATTACATTTGAATACAGTTATTCCAAATGTTCGACATGTTTGCTCAGCTTAGAGTCAAGATATTGGTGGCCATCTTGGAAGTCATTTTTATTGTATTACACTTCACAATTTGGATTATTATGATTCGATAAGTTATATTCAGTATGTTTCAGCACATTTCTTTCCTGATTGGTTTAGTGGATTTATGATTTTTGTCATTGTGTCGGCCATTTTGGACGCAAACTTGATTCCTGGAGCTCCAGTGGGATTCATGGGGAGTTTTATATGTTATTACTAATGATATTTTGGTAATTTCCTGAAAAATTCAGCTTTGGATTATATTTTTTCGATCTAATTTTTTTCTAATACTCTTCGCCTATTATACATATATTCCATTACATTTACGAAGCAATTATCTTTGAATCAAACGATGATCATGTATAGAACACATATCTGCAATGCATTGCAGATCCAATCTACGAGATATTCTGTAACAAGGACAATTTGTAACAAAATACCAATTAATATTTAATTGCTAATTTTTCGGCTGGTCGGCTGTGTTTGACCGCGAATTACAACCCGCGACTGCCGCATTGATCGTCCTCGCCGACGATTGCAACCAACGCATAAATAATCCAAGAATAACTAGGTGAATGAGTAATCGCGATTAACAAAAATATTAAACGATAATAAAGAAGAAAGTATGCAACAAATACACGGTGTCAGTTAAATCCACACGTTATTCTACAAGAAACCTGTATCAGCCAATCATGGAAACTGTACTACTGCTACGTCATAGCGATTATATTTTACAGCGCCACCTCTCGCCAGTAGGTCGCATAAACAGGATAGATAAGCGATGACTTAACGCATTGCCTGGCTCAGCATAGGTGTCAGATACGGTGCGATATCTCAATATCACGAAAAATACAAACTGTAAATCGGTTGTTAGGGTCGCTTTTGTTGTTTTCAAAGCATTTTGAAGGAAATAAGAGATTGGTAATGTGACGTTTAAAGTAGAACTACAAATGTTTTCACATTATCTGATTATCATTTGAATAAATAGACAGCAATAAACTACATGTTGAAAATTCAATCGAAAAATACCAATTGATAGAAAAGTTACAGAGGTTCAAATATCTGCATAAATTGTACAAATCTATGAAAATCAATAAGCTTCTTCATCTTGCCGTGATAAACACGTATACCGAATTTGGTTCTTATCCGTGAAGTATAACTCTAGATATTGCGTGGACAAGCTGTGTCCACCCGTCCGTCCGTCCGTCCGTCCGCCCGTCAAAGGTGAATACATTATGTCCCGTTTTTGTATAAAATTTATTCAAATAATATCAATAAAGTTATAATATACAAGTTCTTATATCACGTCATTCGAGTCAATGTTTATTTCAGCTCATTACGATTTCAGGCCTTTTGTAATTTTTCTACCACTTGATAAATTTGTATGCAGTTTTCGACGTCATTCCAACTCATCAAGCACTATCATTAGCAATAATAAAGCAGAAAATTAAAAAATATTGCAGTTCTAAAATAACTATCACTATACATCAGATGGGATCGGGCTCCGACTGGTCATGTAATCACGCAGTGTATATACAGATTCGGCTTGAAATCCACAGATGTCACAACTTACTATCTTAGATCTCGTTTCCCTGCGTTCATGTCTCGCCAAGTCTGCATTTGTTACAAAACCCTTACCCATGTTTTGCAGACGCGCGAGTTGGTACACCCATGCATTATATTACACCGGTGCCAATGTAAACGCTCTCTTGAAAAAAAATGTTTGTTGCAACAGACGTACGTCACCAACCCTCGATAACGCTTTTTATGCTGACGAAGGGTCCCTCTGGAGGGAACCTCCTTCACACGTTGATGGCCTATTAACTTGTTCGTCGATTCGCTGCGGCTGCAATTCCTGCAATGATAAATTACTCAAGTTTACAAAATATTTAGGGTGTCCTAAAACTGAAAAACTGTTTGTAATTAAAACATTCCGTTTTGTTCTATTCTTACGCCACTTCTTAACAAGCCATGATGGCCCTAATTCGCTCACCTGACTCCATGAACACCAGAGGAGAATGTGACATTCAGATCAAGAGTTCTAAAAAAATTGTGCTATTTTTAGATGGCGGTCATCTTGGATTAAGCGATGACTCTCATTTTACCAAATTTGAAAATGCTTCACCCAAGGATCTTAACTTCCTATGAAGTTTGGCCATCATCGGCCATGTGGTTCCTGAGAAAAAGACGTTCAAAATCTTGAATAAATGGACCTTTTGGTGGCCATCATGGATGACATAATCATCCGATTCCGACAAATATTGTCCCAGAGCAATCGCCTCATCGATACCTTCAATTTGATATATGACATGAGCATATTCGTTCACAAATAAAATTTGACACAAATTTGACACCACGGGCCACGCCCATTTTTGACCCCGGGGTCACCATTTTCACAACTTTGAAAGAGCATTGTAAATCGATCATTCCTACCAAGTTTAGTCAAAATCCGGCTAGCGGTTCATGAAAATAATTTTTTTTAAGAATATATGCTATTTTTAGACGGCGGCCATCTTGGATTAGCGATGACCTCCATTTTAACAAATCTGAAAAGGCTTCACCCATGGACCATAACTTTTAAGTTTGGCTACCATGGGCCAAGCGGTTCATATGAAGAAGAATTTTGAAATCTCTAATGAAAGAACGACCTTTTGACATTTCGGTGGCCATCTTGGATGACATAACAATCCGATTTCGACAAAAAATGTACCAGAGTGATCGCCTCATTGATACCTTCGATTTGATATATAACATGACCATATTCGGTCAAAAATAAAATTTCACCCCACGGGCCACGCCCTTTTGGACCCCGGGGTCACCATTTTAACAACTTTGAAAGAGCATTGTACATCGATCATTCCTACCAAGGTTCGTCGAAATCCGGCTAGCGGTTCATGAGAAGAAGATTTTTTAAGAATTTATGCTATTTTTAGATGGCGGCCATCTTGGATTAGCGATGACCTCCATTTTAACAAATCTGAAAAGGCTTCACCCATGGACCATAACTTTTAAGTTTGGCTACCATGGGCCAAGCGGTTCATGTGAAGAAG
The DNA here is from genome assembly GCA_029237695.1 of Conchocele bisecta. Classification (NCBI taxonomy): domain Eukaryota; kingdom Metazoa; phylum Mollusca; class Bivalvia; order Lucinida; family Thyasiridae; genus Conchocele; species Conchocele bisecta. Next base: position 129,421,002 of record CM055265.1, read on the forward strand.
AATTTTGAAATCTCTAATAAAAGAACAACATTTTGGCATTTCGGCGGCCATCTTGGATGACATAACCATCCGATTTCAACAAAATATGTACCAGAGTGATCGCCTCATTGATACCTTCGATTTGATATATAACATGACCATATTCGGTCAAAAATAAAATTTGACCCCAATTTGACCCCACGGGCCACGCCCATTTTTGACCCCGGGGTCACCATTTGAACAACTTTGAAAGAGCATTGTACATCGATCATTCGAGAATTTGTGCTATTTTTAGACGGCAGCCATCTTGGATTACGTAATTAAGTCATTTTAACAAATTGGTAATCCCCTACCTATTAAAGGACCATGACCATGAAGTTTGGTGACAATAGGCCCAATGGTTACCGAGGAGAAGACGTTTGAAAATGTTCACGGACGACGACAGACACATTGCGGTAACAATAGCTCACATGAGCTTCGCTCAGGTGAGCTAATAATTCATATAAATCAGTGACGTTCAAAATGACGTTCAAAATGTTATGCTTCTAATAATAATGTCATTGACAACATCATGAAATACTTGATAATTCCTAAAATTGAATGGCCTTTGAAAAAGGGCTCTTTACATGTAGTCGATGTCTTTAACTTTCGATTCAACTCATCCTTGAGCCCATTTACAGTGTTAGACAACCGAGACTCAATTCAAGTTAAATAATGTGTACTTTATCCTCTTTGAAATGGGTGTGTACCTTATCCATTTTTTAAATTCGCTTACAGTGTTCTTATTCCAGTTGTTCGTGGTAGTTCGATGTTCATTTATATAATTATGAGCCACATACAATGCATTCACATCCAATGAATACATATACACTTGTCTTCTGAATGAAATAACATGCAATTCTCTATGGTGGGTGTGAACCGTATCCACACTTTTCAGAGCCGAGAAAGTTTAGCGTAATGCGGCTTACAACCAGGAAAAGTACTCTTATTGCCAGATACGGTGCGCTTTATTTCATCAAAATTAGTTGCGTACAAGCTATCAGTTTCTTACCTCGAAATGATATCTCAATTCGATTCTATTCGGCTTATATTTAAGGGTAGGAATTGGCCCTATTTTATTTCAAATTTGGCGTGTACCTTATTCAAAAGTCACGTGGGATGACCACTTTGAGTACACAGCAGATAATGATATATCAGGGTTACTATTGCTAATTGACTTAATTGCTAATTTGACTCAATTTCATGGAATTTCATTAGAAACACGCTATCTTTTTTTCAAATTCGGGAGCTCATTTAAGACAAGATCTCTGCGGATCAAGATGTCATGCCTGGCGCAGTTTGATAGTACATAAGGAGCTTGGGGTTAGTCAGCACCATGGGCTTTCAGTAGAATTGTACGGGATGTTGTTACAAATGCATGTATGGACTATTAAAGCATAAACTGAGCGTTACTTTTTCAAACACGGAAATTTCTAAGTCAGTGACCTTGACCTTATATTGCACCATGGGCATTCTGTAGAATGGTGCGGGATGTTGTTACAAATGCATGTATGGAATATTAAATCATAAACTGAGCGTTAACTTTTCCAAACACGGACATTTCTAAGTCAGTGACCTTGACCTTTGTGGTTAGCGGGCACCATGGGTTTTCTGCAGAATGATGCGGGATGTTGTTACAAATGCATGTATATAATATTAAAGCATAAACAGAGCGTTAACTTTTCCAAACACGGAAATTTCTAAGTCAGCGACCTTGACCTTTCGGGTTAGCGGGCGCCATTGACTTTCTGTAGAATGATGCGGGATGTTGTTACAAATGCATGTATGCAATATTAAAGCATTCCATTCAGGGAAAACAGAAGTTACAATGAACTAACCTGAGCGTTAAGTTATAGAAACAGAGCCAAACACAAAAAATTAACGTTGAATGCATGTGAAAAGTAGGCCAATGACCCATGAAAACTAGGTCAAGGTCACGTGGGCTCCCTCTGTGTGAGATGGTTACACCACAGTGTTGATGTATACCAAGTATGGAGGTCGTATGAGTTATGGTTTTCGGGAAAGTGAGCTAAACGCAAAAACTTAACGCGAAATGTTGATGCCGCCTACGCCGACGGAAAAGCGATGCCTATGTCCCGCTTCTGCTAAAGCAGGCGGGACAAAAATGGGTTGATGTCTTATACAGAAACTCTAAACTAGCTGTTCTACAGTGTGGCCACCTCTCTTCATTTGTACTGTATCATCAGATACAGAGCGTTTATGTCAGCGTCCAATGTATGTTACTATTTTTAGGGATGCCATTTTATTTCTCTATTTCACTAGATTAGCTCCCTTGGAGAGCTACCTAGTATAGCAGTCATAGAGATGGAATGTGAACTATTTCTACATTTAAAACTACCATTATGAGTATCGATTTTGTAATGTTTCATTACGGAATTTTATTGAATTAGCACATGTAAACTAAAAAATAAAGCATGCAGTCTGAATTGTTTAATTATCTATATTACATTATGGTCAATGGTGTGTCCTACTGTCCCATTAAACAATAGTTAACTGAACTGTCACCAGAGGTATCGCACCAGTTTAGTGGAAGGATACCTCGCGGCCATTATGGCGACTTGTGAGGCCATATAAAGTTAATTTATTAAATATCATCCGAATTTTGCGGGAAAATAGGGCTGTGTGTGTGTGTGTCTTATTTATTTTGTTATTACAAGTTTTTGTAAATAGTGTTAACAAACAATATTTAATTATTTATCTTCAAATATATTCAAATAAAAAGTAATCTGGCATTACTGTTTAGGGGCGGGTGGGGATTATATACAATACATGTATTCACATTTGGGTTGAATGCCATGACCAAGCAAGCATGACTTCTGCTTGCATGTTATAGCAACTTACATGTACATGTAACATATATTTTATGTTAAACTTTATAAGGTGTGCACAGTGTATCGATGTTAAAATCATAAACTGAATCTCGGTCTCGTTTTCCTTGTGAAGGAGTTCAGTGAGTTGCTGATTACACATGTACTTGGTAATGCATTCCAGTTGTTAACGACGCGGTTAATAGAGAAATTCAATATGTTTTGACTGATACGAAGCCTACTGTGGCTTTTACTTAATTTTTGCTCATACCTGCTTATTATGTCACATGTTAGCTGATCGAAGAATATATCAGGAGTTCAATTTGTCCATGTCGTTTAAAATTGTGTACATTTGTACCATGCCGGCTGGTATTTCAACGTTGGTAGACCTAAAGTTTTCATATATCTTCATATGGTAAATCTAAATATAATGATTTTCGCGAGTTTTGTTGCACGGCAATCATATACAGTTCAGTTCAATCTTTTATTTAACGCCCGTAATTGGTTCGAAGACCGTATATGGCGACGGCCAATAAATAACGGTCTTCTAATAATTCCTAGCACTTTGTTTGCTTTCTTGACTGAGCTTAAAATGTGTTTACTGAAGTGCTGTACATGTACTTCTGAAATAATCGTGGTTATAGTATTGTCTTCATTTTCACACATATAATACTTGTTATGGATATTTGTTCTCCCGAAGTGCAAACATTTTGCACTTTCCCATGTATCCGACCATCATGAAAAAGCAGCCAAATCTACATGTACGCTTTCACACTCACTGGCATATAGTCTGCATATAGTTTTACCAGATTCTGTACTACTTAATACAGTTCCTTGAGGGACTCCTATGGCACGCCGTTTTACTATTTATTCCAAATGAAGATATCTACTAAACTTTATCAGATATCTTATATACTATATGAGATATCTTATATAGTTTATAAGATATCTTATATAGTTTATAAGATATCTTATATAATATATATAAGATATCTACTAAAGTATATAAGATATATTATATACTATATAAGATATCTCATATAGTATATAAGATATCTGATAAAGTTTAGTAGATATCTTATATACTTTAGTAGATATCTTATATAAAATTGTATATAAGATATCTTATATGTTATATAAGATATCTTATATATTTTACTAAATATCTTATATAGTTTAGTAGATATCTTATAAAGGAACTTATATAAGATATCGACTAAACTATATAAGATATCTTATAAAAAGTAGGAAATACTGAGTGCTCCCTTTGATGCCGCACTAAATTGACTAATTGATTACAATTTGAATTTCAACCAATGACAAATAATTCGCAGATATAGCCAGGATAGTGTCTACACTGTTCACACACACACACACACACACGCACACGCACACGCACACGCACACGCACACGCACACGCACACTCACATGTACATACGATGATCGTACCTGCTGTCGTACCTGCTTATTCGGATCTACGCTGGTCATTCACATAGACGGACAAACGGTATACACCCATAGAAGGACAGGGTATACGCTGTTCGTACCTGCTGGCGTACCCTATGATGATCAGGATTTACACTATCGCACCAGTCTCGATCTACACTGTTCATACATATGCCCTTGCTAGGGTCTACACTCACCATTCAGGGTATATGATGGTCGCCTGGGACGGTGGTCTGAGCATCCGGTTGATCATGATCTACACTGTTTACTGTTTCCTACCCTCCACCCTTATATAAGGTGGGAGTACGTTTATTAATGGAGGTCGGAGGAGGGTGGAGGGTGGGAAACAGAAAACAGTGTAGATCAGGATCAACCGGATGCTCAGACCGCCGCCCCAGGCGACCATCGTATACCCTGAATGGTGAGTGTAGACCCTAGCAAGGGTATATGTATGAACAGTATAGAAAATTGCTGCGGTGCTAAATTATTGGGGAGAATGCATTATTTTTTAATTTAATTAAACTTTCCTAAAAATATATAAGATATCTTATATAGTTTTAGTAGATATCTTATTTACATTATTAATGTAGATATCTACTAACTATATAAGATATATTATATACTATATAAGATATCTACTAAAAATATATAAGATATCTACTAAAGTTTAGTAGATATCTTATATATTTTAGTAGATATCTTATATAAAATTGCATATGAGATATCTTATATATTATATAAGATATCTTCTAAATTATATAAGATATCTACTGAAGTTTATGAGATATATTATATACTTTAGTAGATATCTGATATGAAATTTTATATAAGATATCTACTAAAGTATATAAGATATCTCATATAGTTTATAAGATATCTACTATAGTTTATAAGATATCTACTAAAGTTTAGTAGATATCTTATATAAGTGCTTTTTAATTAAGATACTTTTATTTATTTAGTAGATATCTTATATAATATATTAGATATCTACTAAAGTTTATGAGATATCTTGTTTTGGGAATAAATAGTAAAACGGCGTGCCATAGACTCCACTAGTAAGGTTCGCACACTTTTTTTTCACCATTGCTGTATATTTACAGATTTTATAAACATATTTTGGAACGGGTTGACGGGGGGGGGGGGGGGGGGGGTGGGGGGGGGGGAGGGGGGGGGGGGGGGGGGGGGGGGGGGGGGGTGCGGGATGAACTGCCAATTTCCGCACTGACCAGTAAACTGTTTTGTTCCTGGAGATGAATTCATAAAAGCAGCAGAATTGCTAATTGTTTTCAAATCCTAGTTGTTTGTGATATGTACACTGTTGTGTACGGGTCAGTGGCGGGAGTGGGGGTGCGTAGTACATCGTGTTTGTCCATACCTGCAACCTCCTATGATATAGCGTGTGGCACCCTGTATGTCAATATATATATGTATATTAAATGTGTTAATTGTTGTTGTTTCCACCCGATGAATGTCGAGTCACCGTCGCGAAGACGTAGAAATATTATCACAGTTACTATAACAATACGATCAATTCTATGAACTTTTAGCAGTTAATATAAATATAATTGATTTTCTGATTGCACCTTTCCATACATTCAATACATATGTCAAGGCGTAAAAACTGTACTGTCAAGTGAAGTGTCTGAAGCAAGGACAAGAAAAACATACGTGCATAAACAAACGTCATGGTGAATAGTTTCCACACATTCTTTCCGTTTAATTTGAACGTCATCAATGCTCCGCATCACACCACGCATCAAATTGAAAATGAATTTATCAACTGCATAACCCTTTTTGGGGCCCCACAGAGATCGCATAGCTGCCGCAGTACCAAATCAGTGCAAGGCTAGCTTCAGCCATATACAGTCATATATTTAGAGTGTTTCACGATTGATATTGATATTATGTTTCAAATTACTACCAAAGGGATAATTATGTTCATCTATTGGATAGTCATATTATATGCTATTAATGTATATATTACTGTATACATATATATAGGATTCAATTAATTTTAGGCATTAACTGATGATACATAAAAATCACATATTGATTATATTGATTCACCAAAATATGTGCACTGGCCGATATGTGTATGTATATACATGTACATGGTGTATGTAATTTGCCATACTGTGCAAAAAATATTGCTAGCAAATTATATGGTAATGTCGGTGAAACGGTAGCATCGGTAATACAGGTGAATATCATCTGCAGACGACATGCCATTATTGGAAACTTGGAATGTCACAGTGTAGCATCAGTAATCCAGGTGACCTTCACCTGCAGGCAACATGCCATTAGCTACACTGTCATTATTGGAAACATGGAATATCACAGTGTAGCATCAATAATACAGGTGAACTTCACCTGCAGGCGACATGCCATTAGCTACACTGTGGTATTGGTAATCATTGGATACCATTAAGCATGAGTGAACGACATTGGGGCAGTGTAGCACTAGTAATACAGGTGAACTTCACATGCAGATGACATGCCATTAGCTACACTGTCGTATTGGTAATCGTTGGATACCACTGAGCGTGACCGAAATAGCTTTGGTGCAGTGTAGCATTAAACTGAATAATAGTAATACAGGTGGACTTCACCTGCATGCGACATGCCATTGGCTACACTGCTGTATTGTAATAGTTGGACATCGCTTTGCCAATATGCTATAGTAGCATTAATTTGTTTTCTCTGCAGAAAAGAAACATGGGCAATTCTCGAGTAACGGAGAATTCTGGCACCTCCAACGCTGCAGGGGCTCCTACCGGGGAAAATCTGGAGACACGGTTCCAGACGGTCATGGACAAAGGGGAACAACTGTTAAAGAGGGTGTGCTATTCATTTCTTTAGTTGCTAGTCGAAAATATTTCATTTTTTAAAGTATTTCAAGTTTTTTCTTTGTGTGGCCACAGAGAGCGAACTTGCGATTTTCCTATTGTCGGACAAAGAATTATTTTTATTTTTCTTTTGTTTCCGATTTTGTTTCGTTCGATATTTTGTACAAGTTTTCTGTACTGCGTTCACTATGGGCAAAGGGACGCCTAAGCCCAGTGCGGGTCAGAGAAATTTGGGTTGTGGTCACAGAGCGGGAAATTGGGATTCCCATGAAATCATTTGTTTTCTATGTAGTCAGAAACAGAACGGTTGCTCACGGGAGAAACCGTGTCATGTCTCGGCACTGTGGGGTCCCAAAAATGTGGAGTCAGGCGCTGGCTGTGAGGTCTTATCAGGATAAGAAACAGTCAGCGCTGGGCAAGATTCAGAAACTTCAGACTGTTTCTGAATCTTCGCCAAGTCCAAGTCCGGATAGTGGCAGGGTGTCTCTTATGACTGAGGCATCCAACGTCGCTAGTTCTGCTCTGGATGGTCCGCTACCCACTGAGCACGAACACCGGATACCAGCCACCGGACACCGGACAGGGCAGGTAGCGTCAAGCGGATAGGCGATGTTAGCATAGTACACGCCAATCCAATTGATCGCGCCTCGCTCGAATGCAAGCGTGTTCCACCGGACACCGGACATAGCCACTGATATCGGCGACACTGGTTTTGACCACGCCGTTTCAGAGAGCTATCAGTATCTGGATACGGAGATACAACAGGGTGGAGGTACAGGGCACAGGCCTACCAACACTCTGTATTCATCCGGCGGGGAGTCTGATGGTAGATCTCGTGCGTCTAGGAAGAGAACTAGGTCTAATTCTAGTTCGTCTTCCAGGAGCTCGTCTACCAGCCCAAGGGCGTATCGATCCAGAAAACACAGACGACGTTCTAGGTCTCGTAGAAGTTACGGGCATAGAAGTCGTCATGGACATAGCGGACACAGGTCTAGGTCACGGTCAGATGACAGGTCATCTTCGAGGGGCGAGACTATGAGCTTGCTACCATCCATCTCGAAGATGATGGAGAACTTTACAAGGCAAAATGCGCCAGACATTGCTGAGGAAAGGAAAATTTCACCAGTTCTGGTGGAGTTGCCGATCCTCAGGAGAGATCAGTTGTGGAAGAAGGGGGCCAAGAATTGGAACTAGAATCGGCAGCTAGCGTAGCTGACGAGGACAGTGCTCCTTCTTATCCTGAGGCGGTGGCTGCAGTATACCAGTATCTGCCTCAGGATATTTGTCCAGGATACCTGTGCCGAGGGCCAAGTCTCTGTGGGAGGCAGATTCAAACTCTGCGCCTAAGGAGATGCATAGGTTGCCCCAGTCACCCACAGTGAGTGCTCTGTTAGAGGATTTGAACAGGGCACAGGGGTTTGATCCCAAGAAGGTGGGGTCTCTGACGCCCAAGACATTTTTGGCGCATCAGGGGCTAAAGTTTTATGTTCCACATACGGAAACTTGGATAGAAGTGAACAAGGTTTCGTTTCCCAAGGCACCGGACAATCTGTTGGAGTCCTTGGATGCGAGAGCTAGGTCGCTTGTATCCATGGCCTCTCACACTGACTTGTTCTTGGGTGCGGCCAGAGCGGCCATTGAGGCGGGAGACGCCAGAGCAGTGGAGTCTCTCCTTCAGTCATCAGCCAGAGCTACTAAGCATATAATGGCTACAGCTCTGACGATGTCGGCAGACATAGTACTGTCTAAGAGGGACGCCACGTTAGCAACGTCGTCCATTCTTCCCAGACAGGGAAGGGATCTACTGCGAGCTGCACCACTTCAAGCCAAGACTCTGTTTGGAGAGAAATGTTCGCAGGTGGCTACTGCTGACGCTGCTGAAAGACAGAGTCAGCAGTTAGCGAGACTGTCAGTGGCTTCTTCGGCAAAACAGTTCACTAGGAAGCAGAGCTCAGGAAAGAGAGGGGGACATAAGCAGGCAGCTTCGGCCTCCCCGTCTCCTATTCCAGTGAGTAAAGGAGCAGATGGCTTCAAACAACCCTTATCACCTATGCCGCACCAACATGGTGGTGCGTCCAGGGGTGGTGCTGCACGCGGCAGGGGCAGGGGTAGTTTCTCCAGGGGGAAGCCTCGAGAGGCTTCCTTTTAGAGATACGCGGGGCACTTTACGTTTGGGGGACTGGTTCATTCCCGCATCCTACAAGCCTGTAGGAGGGCGAATATCCGATTTCCTTCCAAGCTGGAAGGAAATAACGGATTGCAAGTGGACCATCCAGTTAGTGGGAAAGGGACATTTCATCCCATTCCACACCAACCCCGCCCCCCCCCCCCCACCTGAGGTGGATGCCACCAAAAACCATACAGGGATTCGCAAAAAAGGGAGTCACTAGTTGCGGAAGTGAAATCCCTTGTGGCAAAAAACGCTGCGCCCCGTATTGGATCTGTCAATGCTGAATTAGTTCATTCAAACAGATCATTTCAAGATGGAGACTGCTCGATCAATACGACGAACTATAAGAGTCAACGATTGGGCCGTCTCCATAGATCTACAGGACGGTTACCTTCATGTACCGATGTGTCCTGCATCCAGAAAGTTTCTACGCTTTCAATCGGAAGGCAGGGTATATCAGTTTTGTGTCCTACCCTTTGGAATAACCACGGCTCCAAAGGTGTTCACAAAACTAATGGAGGTAATTGCGGCAGAAGCCAGGCGAAGAGGTATTTCCATACTACAATACCTGGACGACTGGCTACTGCACGATCAGTCCAGAGACACACTGCTACTCAATCTACGTGTGTTCTGGGATCTGATCACAGGGTTGGGACTCATACCGAACATAGAGAAGTCGGAACTGGTACCGACTCAGGACTTCTGCTATGTAGGGATGAATTTCCTTAACAAGCTAGGGATAGTCAGGGACTCAGTTCGGCTACCAGCCAGGGAGATATTGTCACTGCTGGGGGTCTTGAACTCAGCAGCAGATATGATGTGTCTAGGGCGTCTACATTTACGACCCCTGCAGGTATATTTGCTCTTCCACCGGAGACCGCACTATCACCCTCTGGACAGGTTGATACCGCTGGCCAAAGACTTCAAGCGTCATCAGAGGACGTGGTATCTCCAAGGGGTTCCCATGTAAATTCCCGATCCAGCGTTGGTGTTGACCACAGACGCCTCCAACTCAGGGTGGGGAGCTCACCTGGAGCCCCTGGGACTGGTGTTCTCGGGGATATGGTCGGAGGAATGGGCCGGGTGCCACATCAATATGCTGCAATTGAAGGCGGTAACGTTGTCCATAGCAAAAGCACTTTCCCAGGTAAGGGGAAAATCAATACAATGTATCTACATAAGGGAAATTCAGAATATATGTGATAAATATGTACATAAACTGTGACGGAGACAATATCCACGGCAGCAGTTAGGTACACATATACTATCGCATATACATGTATTCCAATTGTTAAAGGGTTATCCTTATTACGCGATAAATTATTTGATTCCTCTTATTCTGCAAACCTGGGAATGTAACCAAACCAAAATGTGCTATTATTCTAGAAAACTAGAAATGGACGCTTGTCGACAAGCGCATGTGTATCCCCCTCCCCAGATACACAAGTAGTTTGAAAAAAGGGTGTTCGAGTTATGCTCCGGAGACAAAATCAGTGACGGAAAAACAAAGGGAGATAACTAAAAAATTAGTGATGCAAGAGTTGTCATTCTTGCGTGACACACCTTTAGGGTCGTGGTCTATGCATGTGTGAAGTTTCATGAAAATATTCCAAAGGGTGTTCGAGTTATGCTCCGGACACGAAATCAGTGCACGAAACAACAAAGGGAGATAACTAAGAAATTAACGACGCAAGAGTTGTCATTCTTACGTGCGACACACCTTTGGGTCGTCTTCTATGCAAAATATTCCAAAGGGTGTTCGAGTTATGCTCCGGACACGAAATCAGTGCACGAAACAACAAAGGGAGATAACTAAGAAATTAACGATGTGCGACACACCTTTGGGTCGTCTTCTATGCAAGTGTGAAGTTTAATAAACTAGAAAATGTGTTCATAGAACACGGATGTCCCACATATCGCTTTGATAATAAATGGGGCCAAATTCCAAGTCAAAATTTTCTTTTACCTGAGCGTTAAAGTTTTTGAAGCACCAAGTATGTGACCTTGACCCTGGGCTTGGCGGGGGCAGGACGAACGTGGATTTGGCACAGGGCGGTAGAGGACCATTAGAGCAATGCATATGTGAAATATGAAGCTGATCCGTGAAAGGAAACAGAAATTATGAGACATTTACCCGAGTGTTAAAGTTTTGTGACGGACGGACGGACGGGACGACGGGGAGGACGGGACGCACGTTCCTACGAATGAATACTTGTTGGGTTTTTACTCTATAAAAATACCCAACAAGAGTACCCAACACTATCCTAACCCTACCCAATAAGATCCCCGTATGCTTACAACAAGTACCCATTCGTGTGTGCGGATGGACGGACGGACAAGGGTAACACTAAATGCCCCGATAGTGGGGCATAAAAATATTCCAAAGGGTGTTCGAGTTATGCTCTGGATACAAAATCAGAGCACGAAACAACAAAGGGAGATAAGTAAACAAGAATTCCGCGGAATCAAATGCCTCGCCTTGTCCAGCCTTGACCTCGAGCCTGGGCCCGAAAGCAATTTTCACTGGCCCGAACATATTATACAATTATCGACTAGTGAGCCATAGAATATCAGATTATATTCTATGGCTCACTAGTCAATAATTGTTTTATTATATGATAATAGTCTGTATATAGCACTTACGACCTTATGCTACTAGACAAAAATTTAAAAAGAATTTGAAGAAAAAAAAAAATAAAAAAAAAAGAGAAAAAAAAATGGAAAAAGAAAGTTTAAAAAAATTAAAAATAATAATGCTTGCTTAACTGGAGCCAGAATTTTATTTTTAATAAAGTCCTATATTTATCTACATATATCTGCACAGGTCCACTTACTGCCACAATATTGTCAACACAGTTTACGGTGCTACTAGACAAAAATTTAAAAAGAATTTGAAAAAAAAAAAAATGGAAAAAAAAAGTTTAAAAATTAAAAATAATAATGCTTGCTACTGGAGCCCAGAATTTATTTTTAATAGTCCTATATTTATCTACATATATCTGCACAGGTCCACATAATGCCACAATATTTTCAACACAGTTTACGGAAATGTAATATACAAAAAAGAATTAAAAAAATAATGCTCGCTACTGGAGCCCAGAATTTTTGTTAATAGTCCTATATTTATTTACATATATCTGCACAGGTCCACATACTGCCACAATATTGTCAACACAGTTTACGGAAATGTAATAATGTACCTGTATAAATTACCTGTAATAAGTTAGTCGTCAGTTAAAAAATTGAAAAAGAATGTAAAAAAAAAAAAATGGAAAAAAAAATTAAATTTAAAAATAAAAAAAAAATAATGCTCCCTACTGGAGCCCAGAATGTTTTTTAATAGTCCTATATTTATCTACATATCATATATGCACAGGTCCACATATTGCCACAATATTTTCAAGACAGTTTACGGAAATGTAATATAATCATTTACCTGTATAAATTACCTGTAAGTGGTCAGTTGCACATGCTAGCACATGCACAGGTGAATAGTCTGATATAGCACTTACGACCTTATGCTACTAGACACAAAAAAGAATGAAAAAGAATTTGAGAAAAAAAGTGAAAAAAAAAAAGTGAAAAAAAAAGTTTAAAAATTAAAAATAATAATGCTTGCTACTGGAGCCCAGAATTTTTTTTTAATAGTCCTATATTTATCTACATATATCTGCACAGGTTCACATAATGCCACAATATTTTCAACACAGTTTACGGAAATGTAATATACAAAAAAAAATAAAAAAACTAATGCTCGCTACTGGAGCCCAGAATTTTTGTTAATAGTCCTATATTTATCTCTTATATCTGCACAGGTCCACATACTGCCACAATATTGTCAACACAGTTTACGGAAATGTAATAATGTACCTGTATAAATTACCTGTAATAAGTTAGTGGTCAGTTAAAAAATTGAAAAAGAATGGGAAAAAAAATGGAAAAAAAAAATTAAATTAAAAAAAAAAAAAAAAAATAATGCTCCCTACTGGAGCCCAGAATGTTTTTTAATAGTCCTATATTTATCTACATATCATATATGCACAGGTCCACATATTGCCACAATATTTTCAAGACAGTTTACGGAAATGTAACATAATCATTTACCTGTATAAATTACCTGTAAGTGGTCAGTGGTCAGTTGCACATGCTAGCACATGCACAGGTGAATAGTCTGTATATAGCACTTACGACCTTGTGCTACTAGACAAAAATTGAAAAAGAATTTGAAAAAAAAAATGGAAAAAAAAAGTTTCAAAATTAAAAATAATAATGCTTGCTACTGGAGCACAGAATTTTTTTTTAATAGTCCTATATTTATCTTCATATATCTGCACAGGTCCACATAATGCCACAATATTTTCAACACAGTTTACGGAAATGTAATATCCAATGTAGTAATTTACCTGTATAAATTACCTGTGGTCAAGAGTGGTCAAGACTGGACATTTGCACATGCTAGCATATGCTAGCACATGCACAGGTGAATTGTTCTCCCAGTCTCTATTGTTCTCTCTACAGGTAATGTGTACAGAGCACACGAGAAAAGGTGTACAGCGCAGACGAGAAAACGGGTCTTCATGCATTATTGTTCAGTTTGTAGAGTGCACAAAACAAAAAAGGGAGATAACTAAAAAATTAGCTACGCAAGAGTTGTCATTATTGTGCGTGACACACCTCCGGGTCGTAGCCTATGCATGTGTGAAGTTTCATGAAAATATTCCAAAGGGTGGTCGAGTTATGCTCCGAACAGGAAATCAGTGCGCGAAAACAAAAAAAGGGAGATAACTAAAAAATTAGCTATGCAAGAGTTGTCATTCTTGTGCACGACACACCTTCGGTTCGTGGTCTAATTGAATGTGTGAAGTTTCATAAAAATATTCCAAAGGGTGGTCGAGTTATGGTCAATCAGTGCGTCAAACAAAAAAGGGAGATAACTAAAAAATTAGCTATGCAAGAGTTGTCATTTTTGTGCGCGACACACCTTCGGGTCGTGGTCTATGCATGTGTGAAGTTTCATGAAAATATTCCAAAGGGTGTTCGAGTTATGCTCCGGACAAGAAGTGTCTGCGGCGGATGCGGCCCGCTGTCAAATCCATAGTATCCCCCGACGGAGTCCGGGGGATACAATAATAATAACATGGCAATTTTTCAAAACGAAACCCCAGTTGATTATGTACCTAGACACTTTTCAGTTTAGACCGATAATGATACATGTTCACAATGCAAAATGTGTATCATAGATCAAGTCGCATAGTCGTCAATGGCATCACTATGACATTTATAACATGTTTCCTTCCCACTACAAACTAGCGATATTTACTTTTTATTTGCTACCATCATTGCTCATTGCCACCCTCGCACTTGCACGGTGCCGTGCAACGAAGACCTGTCTGGCAGCACTTGCAATTCCCCTTGTACAATTTTGTGCAGCCACAGTGCAAGAGGAGTGCACAGGACTTGCTTGCGATTGCTACAGTGGTCCAGAAAGGGAGCCATTGCTTGCTTCGCTCATCATGTTCCCATCCCCAGTGACTAAAAACAGGGATTGTCTGCTGGCAAGAGATTGACTGTTTCCAGATGAAACTAGCTTGGAGCAAGGACCTCTTGACATGCTCAAAGAGAGCAGCATGGGTAGGCGGAATATTATCGAGCGAACGACTGCCATTGGAGAAGAGATGGTGCCTAGCTTCATTGACACTTGCTGAACCACACGTCTTACTATACATGAGCACAACGAATTGCCCAATGCGCTGCGTGTGAACAGATTACACAGTTAAAGACAACGGTTCTTCTGTCAGTGCAATCAGCGTCTCTGTCAGGCATGGCGTACTGTTCCATGCATTCCACAGTCTTCTTACCACTGCCGAGAAGTTGAGATGTCGTATCACAACCTGTTAGGGCGTGAAAGAGGGGTAGAGCCAGAGATTTTGATGGACCAAGTTGAGAGTAGATGCTGTGCACCGGGATATCTCGTAATGTTTTCCTTTACCAAGGCCAATCCAAAGCTCTGTAAGGTCCATATGTTCAGAGAAAGCGATGGCACGAACGACGATATCAATATTGACTGTGTGCAAAAATGCTTTCTCGTGACCCTGAGATGAGGCATGAAATAGATGCAGGATGATTCGTGTGTCAGCCTCTACATGGCTCGAGTACTGACACATCAAACGGTTTGTTGGATAGCACCATCTTAGACTCGGTGCTGCGGAGGAGTCTTCCATCTATATCAGACTTTGCCAGCTGTTTGCTGACCGATGAGAACATCTCCATTTTTATTTTCTGCATGTTTTAGGTACGATTGCCAGTCCCGTTTGGGGATGGGAGTGCTGCGATTTCCATCTGGTTCTAATCTAGTACGTGCACCGGACCCACGCCGCTGCTGCGTCAGTGATTTCAAATTATTGTCACGGTATGTGTTCCAGACAGCATCGATGCGTTCAACCGTCGCAGTCACCTGTGCTGTAAGAAATGGCACAATGTGTAGTGATACATACTCAGTAAATGTAGCCGCTCTGGTTGGTTGCACCGTATGGATGATAGCAGCCATGTCGACCACATGAATTGCCTCTTCTCTGGCTGGATTGGCGTGGCCGGTTTGGGCGTTGATGCACGCAAGGATGTCCGACTTTGTCCCAGCTCTGAGCGAACTGCGATCTGACAGAAGGTGGCTCTCGCTGGTTTTCGAATGTGAAAAGTTCTACCATATCCGCATCCGGACGTGATTGAAGTGAAAGAAAGAGTTGGGTGACAAGTGTGGTGTTTGTTTTTATCCCAACTTTACTTCCATTCATTCGGCGATCCTGACGGTTAGAGAAAGTGAAGACATTGTTGCTCTTTATTGTATTAGACAGAGGAATTGTCACCTTGTCTAGCCGTGTATTCACACATTCATCATGAAGTGCCTTACCAGCCTCATCAATTTGGGATAGAGACACGACTACATCATGCTGCGTGTATCAAGAGCAACAAGATCATGATCTGTAGTTGAGAATGGATTGCCCAATCCGACCACCACCTTCATGAATGCCTGCACGTCATTGAGAAACCTAGACTGTAGGCTACATGCTTCCTCCTAGTGACCAGTTGTTGCTGACGTAAGTTTGTGGACACATTCAAACTCTTCCATCACTCTGCCACAATCTGGCCCAGCCAACATGTACAATGCTATGGCACCAGTGTCATCATACAAGTCAGAAGCTCCACCGTTTCCCTGGAGAAGTTTGTTGGTCTGTTCGTGGGACTGATATGTTGCCATGAGGCTGAACTTGTGCTTGGATCTTTGGACCGTGAAGCTTCCATCCAAATACTCCGCATAGGCTGCTGGATGTTTCATAGCAAGCTCGATCATGTCTCTGAAGTGAATTGGCAACCAGCGGACATACTTGGAGTGGTCCAGAACAAAGAACCAGGCACAAAGCTCATCACACACCTAGACGTAGAGAAGGAAGTCACCCTCTCCCAAAGTGCGCACAAATCAACACATCAATACTTCAAGTTCGATGACCAACGACCAATATTTGAACATGGGAACATCAGCGGATTGCCTTTTGCTCCACATCTCAAACGACTCATGCGGCCCCTACACATTGGACGTATAATGAGAGTATGCAGTTTGCCTCAACACTGAGAGAGAAACGAGTGACACCTGATGAATATAGCGAGTGAGTTTGATGTGGTTGTAATTTAAAGCAGACTGGGCGTGACCAGGTGAGAGAGCCAGAGCGGTGTCCCAGCCAGACCCTCTCAGCATATTGCCTATCATCAGCTGGCACTTATCCTCGATATGCAAGGCTCCCAGCTGCATGACAAACTTATCCTCGCCAAAGACGTCAGGAAACTGCCACTGCAATTGTTTGCATATGGCATAGCATTGTATGCTTCATCATGGATGGAGAAGCGGCCTTAACCGGAAATAATGGGAATACCTATCTCTGCCCGGGGCTTGATAGATGCATCGTCCATGAGTTGTGAGTTTAAGCCGGCCCATGTGACCACATCACCAGTACCCAGCGCACCATTCCTCATCACTCTTGCAATGTGCGATACCCAAGCTTCATCTTTTACTTTAGCACCGGGAATGAGTGTGTTGGCCCTCCATTCCTTCGCCACTTCTGGGCACGAAGGAGCATCAAGCACATAGCTATCTGGCAACTTGGGTTTTGACATGTCAGAGGGATCAAGTGTGATTGCCGATCGATGAACGCCAATGTTCTCGTTCGAGAGGTGATTAGTTTATGTTATGCATGTCCCATGGAAGTCACCATGTGACAAGTTCACTGTTTTGTTGCTATCGAGGTTGTCTTTGTCATGCGTGGTAAAGACAGAAGACGCATATGTGTGGGTAAAACTAACCCGTCCTCAGGGAGTCGCTTACAGACAGCATGAGTGACCTGTACTTCCACTTCCATAACACGTACATATGACACAGTGAGCCCAAGGTTATGGGAATGTTCTATCAGGTGCTTGTGTCTCGCGTCTCAATTTGATTCCATGGTAAAGTGGAAATGGAGTTTCACGATCTTTTGTATGACGAAGTACGGAGTTTGCCTGACGAAGATGCATACTTGACCGTGTTGGATATCAGAAGTTGGGAAATAGTCCACGTGAGCAGCATCGGGCTATAAACTAATTAAATCAATAAGCACACACTAAGACATGATGAATGTTAATTTATATTCATGGATATTATAATCAAACCTAATAATAAGATATGTCTCGAAATATCAATAGTTTGTGCCAAAATGACATTGACGGTGACCTTAGCGCGTAACCTTGACCTCGAAATGACAAAATAACACTGGAAATAGACTCTACATACCCAAAAACTTACATAAAGTTTAATTTATTATTCTACTACTTTTAGTTGTCAAGTTGTTGCACTGTCTCAATCTGGATGGCAGCCATTTTGAACTGTCAAATATGGCCGCCACAGCGGGAGCACAGCTTGGCTCCCGCGAAAAAATGAAATGTCATGATCATATCTAACAATAGTCCAAAAACGGTGCTTGTAGACAAATGTAAACAATTGAGGTGTTTTTTTTAAATTAAGCCTCCCAACTATTAGGGAAGGTGAAGTTAGATCCAACTGCATACCACTTTGGGGGTCACACACCCGCCCTTACCCACCCTAGGGAGCGGGTTTGATTCTTCATTTAGCGTGCAGCAGATCCTGCACGCACGGACGTGTGTCCAGCTATGTGCTGATGCTCTAGAGACTGATTTGGTCCTGCCTCTGTGTGGTTTGCAGTCGATAAAATCTGGATCAAACTTCACCTTCCCTACGGTAAGCTTTGTTTAATCATTCAATTATACTGCAGTGTGTCCACAGACTTGAAATGAAAAGAAAGGAGATAAATTTGTAGGCTTCATTCGCGGCTGGGGCGTGTGTTCAAGAGGGGGTTGTTTTGGTAAAAGGCCAGTACCATCTGTAGCCCGGGGGTCGAATAAAAAAATCTAAACAAACTTTGCGCATCTACTCATCATAAGGAAGTATATACCAAGTTTCAGGTCTGTAGCTAGTACGGTTTAAAAGTTTTACGACGAGGTTAGTGATGGACGGATGGAAGGATGGATGAACGGGAACGGACAAGGGTAACACTAAATGCCCCCCTCCGCTATCGTGTTGGGGCATAAAAATAGCAAGATAATTGAAGGCGGCCATTTTTAAAACTAAAATGACTGAATTACACTAGTTATTGCTTATTCAGTTTTATTATCACTAACATATTTACATTTGTGATAATTATTGATATCATAAAGTGTTTAAATATGGAAAATCAGGATATTTCAAGATATTATATGTTCACCGGCAGTTACGTTATGTTTCATGGCCGCCATTGTGAAACAAAAAATGACGAAACTGATCTAGTATTTTCTCTGCACATAATTCAGGGTTTTAGTAGATGTCTATATCTGCTGAACGTGTATAAGTAATGAGCTCTAAACAAGCGATAGCACATGATAGAATACTGCAACATAAAGGTACAGAAAAATGCGAAATGTTGACAGAACGAATAGTTGACAAGAATGTTACATTCTGACCCACATTATAAATATTTGTATTTTCTTGTTAATTTAACGTTTGCCATGGAAATCATAAAAAAATCTATATTCGGCCGCGGTTTTCGCAATTTTAACACGCTGATCTGAATTCTACGATGAATTTCCTATAAGAATAGACATGTTTCATAAAGTTCTACTCTGGGTAGGGTAGGTAAATTTGTTCAGCCTAGCTCCAAAGCAGTAATTCGAGTTACGGTAACAGAGATAGTAGGTACCCGAAAACCTTATCGCAAATCTCGGACAGAGGGAGGCATGGACGGACGGATGGATGGTGCCGACTACATGCACAGGTGGAAGACTCGGATCTGTGACAAAAAAAAAATGCCCAAACACAATACACATCGATTAATTTTATTACTTGTGTCTCTGGAAATCTTGTTTTGAATAACTTATTTCTTTTTATTGGCGATTTTGCTTTCCCAGACCATCCACATCAAGAATCCGACTTCACAAATTTGCATAAATCCAAAATGGCCGCCATATAGAAATATATTATTCTATGACGATAATCATAGCGAATAATAATTAAGCATATAATTGCACATTGACGTCATATCGAATTAAATTGGAATACAAATACTGAAGTTATATATGGGACGCGCTCTGTGAAAACCAGCCTTAATGACAACGTCATGAAAGCCAGAAAATGACGTCGCAAAGTTACGCTTAAAATTTACCGTCACATAGGATTTTGACACTTGAAGTGGCCCTATTTATAGCCATACACTGTAATAAGTATGGCTCAAAAATATATTAGCGTTGGATACGCATGGCAGTATTCTACATCGTGGGTCAAATAGTAGTCTGTGCTTTCGGTTTCCTTCAAAGCAGGACGTAGTGATTATGGCGATTTTTTTTTTTATACCAATCAGCACATTACAAATGATTTTATATGGACTACTTGCTTGAGGCAACAACTACAGAATTGTGGGTGCAACTCAGACATGGTAGAAAAGGAATTACAAAAGTTGATAAGGTCGGAAGAAACGAAGCTCTAAGCAAAGTAAGTAGTATGAACAAGGGCGTTTCTGGCACAGATCTCCCCTAGGGCCACACACCTGGCGGGCCCCACCCCATTAATGTCGATGGAGAGCCCACCCCGCCAATCCCAGACACGCCGCGCCGGGGGTCCCATTTCGCCCTGATAGTCTGGGATTTCCTTTTAGACATACTCATTGTAATGGGTATACCAAATCAAGAGACACAATGAGGGTACCGGTAGGTAAAAACAAATGTCAATGGATTACTTTGAGCTCCACATATATCTATGCTCTGAGGTGTATGGGAAGCGCTGTAAAGTTCACATTGCCCGACTTCGGAAAGGTGGCGGCAAAAAGCCCTGCACAAAATGTGGAATGGGTGTTACGAACCGCTACTCTTTGTGCCAGGGTTGCGGATATGAGAAAGAGAAGGTGAAGCACTGGCAGCGAAACCAATGGGTCCTCGAGAATGAGCTTTTGGCGTCTGGCTGCAATATATCCCTTTGAATTTCCTATTAGATATATCTTTACTATATTGTATACCCATTCAGAACGACTACAAAGGATGAATACATTGACCAGCTACTTGCTGAAATGCAGTCACCCGAGCCTCTCCATGATGTTATGTTGTTTCGAACATCATGGATGAGGCCATACCGGGAGCGGTGAAGAGGCGATTGCTTAAGGCCCCTGTTTCCAGGGAAGCAGTGACAGTGATCTTCCCGGAAACATCGGACAAGCATCCAGAGGAAACGCAAGGCCATTGCAGAGGAGTTTGACCCACTTCCTCCCTCAAAAACGCTCCCACAACCCAAGACTACGAGAAGGAGATTCTAGAGTTGTTTGATGTTGCAAGGAGGACGGATGGGCCAGGCTTCAGGCGGACACCCTGGGTAATAGGGAATTACCTGGTTGGCAGATGGATGTGCCTGAATGGCATCCAGATCCAAAAACCTTCTGTACCCACAGATTCGCCAAAAACTCTAAGAAGAGATCCTGGCTCTCAACGGGGTGAAGTTACAGCTTGCTCATAAGATCCAGCTTCGAAAAGACAGCCCTGATGGTAGCGAGGAGTACACAGACCCTGTGCTCCACCATAAACAAGAAGCTGTTCTGAAGGCTCATGAGATCAAAGAAGCACTAGACAAGGCCTTCCCTAGAATCCTGGAGAAGCTTGAAAAATGGATGCAAAGAGGCTCAGTGTGGGTGGCAGACAGAGTGCATATGCTTTGGCTGGACATCGCCCGATACCAACCTCTGATGGGTGGCTCCTACATACCACTACCAGTGTCAGTGAGGCACAATAAGGCAGTGGTCAACATGCACAACAGGGATGATCACTGCCTACGATGGCCTCTATGGTCTGCCCTCGTCTCAGCAGATAGAAATCCCCAAAGGCCCACACAGTATCACACCCAGGACGGCCTCGATTTCGCAGGGATCGACGTCCCCACACCAATCTCCCAGATAGAAAATGTTGAAAAACAGAACGACCTGGCGATCAACGCGTCAATAGTCCACAGGCTCAGCAAACAACTGGAAGCCCGAAGGACAATAAACCTTCTGCTCATTGAGAAGGCAGGCGAATTACACAGTGCCGCAAGTGGAATACAGGGGGCATAACACAGTGGAGCACTTCCTTCAAGCACTCCAGGAAGAAGAGGGCACAATTAAGGCGGTGCTGGACAGCCCCAAAGCCATGCGGATGACCCGAGAGGACTGGCGAAATTACAGCAAAGCCACGACCTGCCATGTGTGTGAGAAACCACTTGATGGAGACTCTGTCCGGGACCACTGTCACATCACCAGGCAGTACAGATGGGCGGCCCACACCGCCTGTAACCTTGAGCCCGAAGAATACAACAATACCTGTGGTCTTCCACAACTTGCGGGGCTATGACTTGCATCTCATCATTCATCATGCAGGCTATCTCGAAAATCGAGGGTAAGATCTCGTGCATCCCCAACAATATGGAGAAGTACATCTCCTTCTACAGCAATCTTTCTGACGAGCAAATCAGCGAGGACGACTATGCCTATGCGCAGAAGGTCTTTGAGTCATTTGGGTGCCGCAGTCTGGGGGAGTATTATGACCTCTACAACCGGACAGATGTGCTCCTCATGGACGACGTCTTTGAGACCTTCTGGAAGACGTGCTTGGGGCAGTATGGTCTGGACCCCGCGCACTACTACACCAGCCCCGGTCTCTCCTGGGATGCCTTGCTCAAGAAAATGGGCGTAGAGCTCGACCTGATCAGAGACTATGACCAGCACCTGTGCATCGAGAAAGGAATGCACGGAGGCATATCCATGGTCTCGAAGCGGCATGCACGAGCCAACAGCCCTATGGTCGAGGGATATGAAAACACTAAATACCTGGACACCAATAACCTCTAAGGCTGGGTCATGAGTCAGCCCCTGCCAACAAGCAGGTTTGAGTGGATGGAAGACTGCGATCGGCTCACAGAAGTAATAGCAGAGCATCCAGCAGAGCATCCGGTCAGTCAGAAGGCTACCCTGAAGAGCTCGATGCACACAACGCGTATCCACTGGCACCGCAGCACATGGGGGTCTAGAAGGAGTGGATGTCGGAGTACTAGCATGGCCTCCTAGGCGATGGTTCCCAACCTCCGCGTCAAGGAATGTTATGTGATCCACTACCGGAACCTGCAGCTCTACATGTCTCTGGGCATGCGCCTGAAAAAGATACACCGAGCTCTCCACTTCGATCAGAACCCTTGGATGGAGCACTACATCCGGATGAACACAGAGCTCCAAAAGAGGGCAACCAGCGACTTCGAGAAGGACCTGTACAAGCCGATGAACAACTCACACAGGCCAACGTCTTCGATAACGACCTTGCGGCGATTCAGATTCAGATTCAGATACTTGTCAGCTCCCCTACACAGACACCGACTCCCTCCTCCTCGAGATTCAGACACAGGACGTGTGCAAGGACATGTCCAAGCTCGCGTATCTCTAAGAAACGGGAGCACCCTCCGCACAGAGCTGCGAACAAGAAGGTCCTGGCAAAAATGAAGGATGAGTGTGCTGGGCGCCCCATCACCAAAAATGTTGGCCTTCACCCCAAGATGTACTCAATCCTGGAGGCCGGCGGAAAAAATATCAAGAAGGTCAAGGCAGTTAAGAAGTCGGTCGTGAAGAAGCACGTCCGCCACGAGCAATACAAGGATGCCCTCTCTGTGAAGAAGACCTTCTGCCATGCCATGGATGTGCTGCGGTCTAAGGACAGCGTTTGAACAAGGTCTCTCTCCCCCTTCGACAGCAAGCGCTGGATTGCGAAAAACGCTCCGACTGTCTGGGTGTCGGGAGGCACAACTAGAAGCTCATCCCAGACAAAGCCACGTGGTGGGTCATCCAAGATATAGAACAGCACGGGCTCATCGGGCTTGGTGACCGAGCGCCCCAGCTGGTATACCTGGAGAGACCATTCAGTCACGAGACGGCGACCAAGCTCCAGCTCACCAGGCTGGTAGAGGTACCAACACCAACACCCGAGGGGAGTTTTTGCTCTTTAAGACCAACTGGGCGACCCGGAACAATGGAGGGCTTTTGCGCTACAGTTTTGGCCTTGATGGCATCTTTTGGCTTCTTGCCTGTGTGGTGGGTCTCCTCACTGTTCAGGGCCGATATCACGGCAGGCAGCCTGACCACCCACTCAGTTGATCGTTCCCCAGATGGAAGTCGCAACTCCAGGGCATATTAGTGCCCGAACAACCGCTCAGAAAGGGTCATATTGAAGCGCTCCACGTCCCCTGTTCCCGGTGGATGTCCACAAGGCTCCTTACAGAAACTCCATGTTTAGCCAGTAGCTGGCTCACTGTGCCCATAAACTCGCGCCCCGGGTCGACATGGAGAATCTTCGGTCAGCTAAAAGGGCTCCGCTTATAGATGCGGGAGAGAGCTTCATCGACCTCTTTTGTGGCCAGAGGCTCAGCCTCCTTGTAGCGAGAGGCCACATCAATCATGGTGCATACTTGTAAGTTTTGCGACATAGGCGATCGTGAGAGAGAAAGAGCAGATCGGCCTGGTGGACCAGCGTTTGGCGCAGCCACATCAAATTTGTGCGTGGAGTGTGCCAAGGAGGGGGGTGCATATTTCTTGAGCCACACCCGGGTCACATCTTCAGAGGCACCAGCCGTGTCGGGGAGATTGTAAATCGCCGCGAGCCCCTTCCAATAGCATAGGGGGCTGTAGTAAACATTCTAGCGAGCTTTTTGTCCATCGAATTCCAGGAGGTGATGAGTCTCCAAATAGCTATCCTCACTACTTATGTTGTGCTGGCACTAGGGCCCCAAACGCACATTGGCGATGAAGCACGGTCTTTTCGGATCACTTGGCGAGTTTATAGGCAACGAGGCCCGTCGCTGCCATCCCCAGGACGACAAAGGCAATTTCACGTGTTTTGGTCATCGCTAGGCGCATAGATGTTGGAAAGCTGGGGCTCTGGCTCAAGAGGGATGAGTATATTCCTTTCCTGTGGAAATACCTCGATATCGAGGACTACCATGCCGATATCCCTTGAAGGCCATCTTGCCCAGGCGTGCGTAGACAAGCAGCACATGCCAGTCCAATTCCCCCAACAACCCAAGTGGCCCAGTAGTCCGCACGGTTGCCCGTCGTTCCGACTGCAGTATTGCTGTCAGACGCTGTTGACTGTTGCTGTCGATAGTCGACTGTCGTTCCTAGCTGTCCTTCGGATGAACAAACAACAGCGGGACTGTCATTATCTGTTCTTCGAACGAGACAATCTTCCCGCATATATATTTTGGCCTCTCTAAGCGCGGCCTCGAGTTTTTCTAGTTTTACATTTCGGGCTGCAGCCCTCACCAGCATTGTGGCCACTTTCTTGGGGTCCTCTCGTTTTGGCAAAGGCGATTTGACCTCTTCAGAGGTCACTCTCTCCGGTGTCTCTATGTCTGTCGTCATCTTCAGGTATTGTGAGAGGACAAACGTGTCCAAATTGACAATTCTTAGCCGTTGTCAAGACTGCGGTGACCGGCGCTAGGTACATACCATAGTTATGATACAGCTCGCAAGTTACAGTGATGAGTGCATGACCAACGAACGGGTTGGCTTCTAGATCGGTCACTAGCTTTGGTTGGCTTTGGTGCAGCATTCCCTACAGTCTTCGTCATCGCCGATCCAATCTGCGCCTTGCATCTGGTATAGAGCCGGCCAATCTCATCATCATTCATGGAGTCTACCTGATCAGCCGTTAGGGCCTGTCCTAAATATTGTCAGGCCTGACCCCCTACAGCCAGCTCGGCTAGCCTTTCTCCGCGCCTCAATATCTGGTCATCTTGTTCTGTAGCATCGGGCGTGACTGTCATAGCCATTCTAGCAGGCGCCCCCTCCAACAGCTGGTCGATGAGGTCCTCACAGTTCATTAACCTTGTTAATCTACTGATTAATTTACTGAGGCACTGCTTATGTCTAATACATTCGAAGCACCCCACACGAGGACGAGATAGCTGCCTGGTTGCTTCCCAAGAACTTATCATATCATAGCATTTTATAAGCAGTTGGTTGGTCGGTGTTCAACAGGAGTTTAGCGTGTTGGGTCTCGGCAAATAGCCGTCTGGTCGCGGCACATTCTTCTCGGGAGGGTATCACATCGTTTTCTTGGAGGCAGCCTTCGAAAGAGTCCCTGTCTTACAGTGGAATAGGGCGAGCCAACGGGTCTGCTCGCGCAGGTCCTTCAGGACGGTGTTGTACTTCTGGGTTAGTACTCAGCCGCTTTGCTCCGCGTGCCGACCCAAGAAGGCCAGCTCTGAGAGCATGTCCTTCTTTTTGGGCATGGCTCCCTTAGCCGAGCAGTCGTCGATGATGTATAGCGTGGGCTCGCCCTGAAAAAGGCAGGCAGAAGAAGCCGCAGATGATGGCCTAGTGGTTGTTTTTAGTTAATGCAGGATCAGTAGAGTGCTGAGACGAACCTGCCATCTTCGATGCTCAGCTGGGCGTCTTCGAGTATAATTATACAGGCATACATTCAAAGTGCCATTGCTGTCTGCCTCTTTGGCGATCTGGATCGTCACTCTCTCGCTGGTGTTCTCCACACTGCGACCACTACTGTGGAGCTGGTTGTCGTCACATTTCTGCAGGTCGAGCAAGAGCGTTTATTTTAAGAACAGGTTCACGCTTTGGGCCACCGGTAAACTGCTTCTTGGCCTCATCCCACTGTTGGTAGTCGCATGCCCTGGCTGTACAACTGGTTGGGAACGCCCTCAATTGTCACCTCGACTTTGGTAATCTTTGGATTATAAAACTTCTCCGTGTCTCGCGCCCCTAATGTGATGCGATCCTCATCAAACAACATCAATATGCCTTTCATCGAGCGCGCTGGGACGTTGATGTTCATGTTCCACAGAGTGTCGCTCTTATCAAGCTTCATTTGCCGGTGTCGTAGGACCCGTTCATACAGGATGGCTAGACGCCCGGCGTACTGATTGCGAATCATGTGGGCGAGGTTGGGTATGGTCACCATGTCGAACTCCACAGCTATGTCGTCGATGGCATAGGTTGATGCCATGTCAGTGGTTATCATAACACGGCCATTGTCATTGAAAGTAAGCTCGTATTCTAGGAGGTCGCCCAACGCGCTTTGGTAGAAGGGCATAATTATGGGATTCCAGCAGTTCGAAGTCGAGCGGGATGAAGAAGCGGTTGCCGTAGTCCATTATCACCAGCCCCTATCCAGATCTTCTTCACGTTCCGATTTATTAGTTGTCGATGCACTGATAGTTGATATTCGCGCACTCTCGATCGGTCTTCCAGAGGTAGCAGTAATACACGTTGGAGTCGTCGATGGACATAACTTCGTTCCCACTGATTTTTATAGTCGTCTTCAATAAGAGGATGGACGAGTACGATTTCACGTGTAGACACCGAAGGTGTAGACGAAACCACCCTGCCGACAGTCCGTCAGGCGCAACTACTCGAAGTTCGAACTAACCCAGAGTGGCGTGTTACGACTAAAGGTCGTAACATCAACGAGAAGACCGCGAAACCCCTATCGATTAATACTATCGCTGGCCGAGGCGGCGGTGGTCGAGTCGTAAAGGACAAACTCGGATTCGTGGATTGGAGGCGGGGTGGAACGACTATGCCCACCCGTGCCGTAGAGGACCTGCGGGTGGCCGACACCGAGCTAGGTAGGGCCGGGAGTCACATTGAGTCGATCAAGCTCGTTGAGGACCCGTGTGTCGCCACCGATGCTATTCGCGCGGTGGATACCGAGTTCATCGAAAATGAGATAGACGACATACTCAGCACAATGGATGACCAGCCGTTAAACCTTCGTGAACTGGGGACTCGATAAGGCTATGCAGACAGTCGGGGGCGAGTTAACGAACAACTTCGCCAAACTCTCGGCGTTGGACGAGCACCTCGCCCTAGAAGAAAGCAAATTGGAAGAGACCGACCCCGGCGGGATGACCGAGAGGACCACTGAACGCATTAAGGGCCTGAAAGGGATGAAAGGGAAGCTCGCTTGGAGGCCGCATCGGCTAACCGCGAGGCGCTCCGCACCCAAATCAATCAGATCCGTGAAATGCTCGCGCGCGTGTGCGTGAGGACGCCAGGCTAGGTGAGCGCATTCGCACCTTCTTTTGGCAGGAGGGGATCACGACACGTCCCAACCCCATCCCCGCTCCATCCGGAGGCCTTAAAGAGTGGGTTAAGAAGCACATGCAGACCCTCGGGCGCGCCCTGGTGGCCCTGGCTGAGAAGGCAGCAGTCGCTTTGCCCGGAATTATCGGGAGCCTCGTTTGCAGGCTCCTCACGACCTTAGGGAAGACGGCCGGGTGGTTAGCTAAAAATCTGTGGATTATGGCCCTTGCGGTCAGAGGCCTGTTGCTAGTGTCAGCTAGTCGCTGGCTAGTTCCACATCCAAAGTGCGAGTAGGCCGACGGCGACCCCGCACACAATAAGAGCCATTTTCTTGTCATAGGTTAGAGGGTCATCTGAGGAATGCATGTATCAAATAATCAAATATCAAGGCGTTCCATGAAAGGAAACATATGTTATAAGACATTTACCCCAACGTTAACTTTATGAACATGCTAAGTTTGTGACCTTGACCTTGGGGTAAGGGTTGGGTGGTGGGTCGTGGATTTGCTACAGCATGATAGAGGGTCATCTGAGGAATGCATGTATGAAATATCAAGGCGTTCCATGAAAGGAAACAGATGTTATCAGACATTTACCAAACGTTAAGTTTATGAATATGCAAAGTTTGTGACCTTGACCTTGGGGTAAGGGGTGGGTGGTGGGTCATGGATTTGCTATAGCACGATAGAGAGTATCATCAGATGAATGCATGTATGAAATATCAAGGCGTTCCATGAAAGGAAACAGATGTTATAAGACATTTACCCCAACGTTAAGTTTATGAATGTGCAAAGTTTGTGACCTTGTCCTTGGGGTAATAAATAGTCCAGCCGTATGGTGAATATATTTGATACAATTGTGCATATTGTGTTACAAGCATGAAACTTGGAACACTGATAGAGCTTAAGGTACTCAACATTTTGGGATATAGACCCACCTGAAAAAAAAAAAATGGCCGACCTCTAATAACTAATTTAGCGGTAATGTTAACGTGTTTGAAAACAATCAAGTATTTCGTTATACAAGCATGGAACTTGGCATTTATGTGTATTTTTAAAATACTGAATATTTTGGATGTGAACCCACCCTGACAAATAGTAAAATATGGCCGCCATTTGCAAAATGGCCGATATCTTCTAACTAATTTCGACATACACACTTGGTGTCATTTATCTAATAATATACATGAATTTAGACGTAAAACTCGTTTGTTAAAACCAGAAGACAAATAAAACGTATCTGCTTGGATAAAATGCAAAAATATCCACACTTTCAAGATGGCCACCATGTTAGAATAGACATCATGTGAGAAATGGAATTGTATTAAAAACAGTGACCAGCGTCTCATACATACCATTTCACACCATACCACCCTCCGTACCACATACGTATCAGTGCCTTCACAAATTACTCATTTGTAAGGTAAATCGATTATCACTGATAGCACTAGTTGGGATGATTATTGATGAACCGAATATTAAAACCCAGTCTAGCAACGAACGCGCCTCACAAACAACCCTGTCTGCAGCGCAATTGTTGTATTCTTCCTATATACACAGGTTTCCTTGTGCATGCAGAAACACGGAAACGTGGACTTGTAGATAAGCTATATGATCTAGGACTGTCCATTTATTATGATATAGTACTAGTCATATCCACGGACATGGCGAATGGTGTATGCGAGCAATTTCGGAAGGAGAATGTTGTGTGCCCACCTAAACTTCGCAAAGGCGTTTTCACCACATGTGCAGTTGATAATATCGACCATAACCCATCATCAACTACAGCACAAGGATTTTTCCATGGAACAGGGATATCAATATTCCAGCATCCTACAGCTGACTATCCTGGAGAAGACAGAGACGGTGTCGTCCGTCATCCATCTGAAACACCAACACCAAAGAATATATTGCCATTACCTGAGGCTTACACAAGTGTGCCCTATCCTACGGGAGAAGGAACCGACAGTACCTGCCATCAGTGGATCGCTTAGAAGTGAGTATCCAGTCATATCACAACATACTGTACAGCAATTCCAGTGGCTCGAGCATACGAAAGACATATGCCAAGCTGTAACAAGTGAAGAACAGGACATGGAAATGGCATAGGCAGCGTATCATGCATCTGGACAAGACCTGGCTAACACATCGGTTAACATTAGTACGTTGCTTCCTCTCTTCCAGGAAGAGGCGAAATCGCCTGCAATGATGCGGCATGCGATGGATGTTATACGCTAAGTTGTGCAGTTCCTACATCCAGGCCAAACACCTGTCATTGCATGTGATCAGCCCCTCTATGCTGTTGCCAAAACAATACAATTGAATTGGCCAGACATGTACACACACGGAGAAGACAAGTTTGTAATTATGTTTGGAGGTCTCCATATAGAAATGGCTGCCCTGAAGACCCTAGGAGATTGGTTATATGATAGTGGATGGACGGCTGCTATTTCTGATGCCAACATTGCATTATCTGGCTCAGCTGAGTCATTTATCAAGGCAGTACACATGACACGGATCCGACATATGCACCACGTGACAGCCAGTAGTCTGTACATATTGATGCACAACGCATTCACACACTATCTAACTAGTGTAGCAGATGGTGAAGATACATTGTCATTCGATGAGTGGCGAGTAGTCAGTGGCTCAAATAGTCCTCAGTTTTTGTATTGATCTATTACACTGGACTTTGAGTTGACAGCATTGGTATTCATTCAATCTATTCGCCAAGAAATTTCAATTTGTACAGAGAAGCATTGGCCAAACTCATACCTTGGTTCTTTGCACTGAACCACACACACTACTCTCGTTGGCTACCTGTCCACCTTCGCGATATGATGTCCCTTTCTCAGACTCGTCCGAATATCGCAATAAAGTTTGAAGCCGGCCACTTTGTAGTACATAAAACTCACAACATATTCTCGGCAATAGCCATCGATCATGCGCATGAGCAAAATAACAAGTGTGTCAACGGTGACGGAGGAGCTGTAGGTCTAACAGAAAATTCTGCAGAACTTCTACGATGGATGGTAGCAGGTCTTGAGGTACCAGAGTTATTGGGGAGTTTGAAGCATCACTGGTAAACATCACGCATAGCAGCAACAACTCTAGAGTTCGTCATCACGAACAGGTGAAAAGTATACAGACGACTTTCCAAAAACAGGTACTCTCACTTTGTGGAGTCATTGAAAGAATGGGTAATCCATTTATAGACGACAGTGGGGATCTGTTAGTTCTAGACACGAGAGACATTGTCAATGGTGATGTAGTAACGACCGTGGAGAAGATCCAACAGGGTAGGGGAAGAACAGTTTGCACAATTTTTTTATTGTAGACTGGGAAAACGAAAAGTTTTTCAGTCATGAAAATCAGGGATATCCACCGGCTCTCTCCCAGTTTTGACAAACGCGTTCTGGAACAAAGTCTGACCTTGCACACTGTTTGGAGAAGCTTGTTGACGTACAAGAGAGTGCGCCGGATGTTGAAGAGTTGCTCCTAGATGGTGCTGCTATTGTCCATATAGTGAAGCCTGGGGCATCGAAAACATTTCATACATATGCCCATGATGTTTTCATGAACTACATCAAATCACAACATAAGCATATTGACATAATTGACTTAATATGGGACAGATATATTCCAGATAGTCTTAAAGCAGCCAAACGCACTATACGAGGCGCAGGCACGACGTGTTCAGCCAGGCAGCAACATACCAAGCAACTGGGAGCCATTCCTGAAGTTGGACGAAAATAAGACGGAACTATTCAACTACCTGGCAGAAGTTGCCACGAGTGTGGAGTATGACGGAAAAGAGTTAAACTCAACATACGGGGATACCGTCCTGTGTAGCAGAGACAGAGATGTCTCAGAATTGTCACCGTGTACACACGAAGAAGCGGATACGCGACTTCTAGCGCATGCAGCTGAATGCGGACGACATGGATACAGCTGGCTGATGATTCGTACTGTCGACACGGATGTCATTGTTATATCCGTTGGCCTTTTTCGACAGTTGAACATCGCTCAACTCTGGGTGTTGTTTGGAGTTGGCAAACACTTTCGATATATTCCAATCCATGCCATCGCGGATGCATTGGGTTCTGACAATAAGTCATCCCATCACCAGCTAACTGGGGATGTAAAAGATCGACGGCTCACTGGTCACTGTAAATGTGTCAAAGTATGTATGAAATGCACTGCACTGTGCAAATGTAGTGGCGACTGTGAGCGTGAATAATCATACAAGTAGCCATGATGATATTCATGTAACGTGTCGATCAAGACAAGGACTCGATTGAGAGATCCACGCTAATTGCCGAATATGACCATCATATATCACCAATAGAACACCAATATTGTCATACTTTATAAGTTGAATGACACAAACGCATCACAATACCTAATACCTTAAAGATAGATTATGTCAGATTTAAGAGCACTTTTTCAACATTTTTCTCTCAGTTGTATGAAGGACCGCAACAGTGTTGCCAAAGACATCAATACTTAATGTGTGCAAGTACGTTGAATATGGACTTGGAAGTGGCGGCCATCTTATAAAATGGCGGCCATATTGAGATATATATATATACATAACAGTAACAAAGCGTACTGTCCTAAATCAAGGATGTTCAAATAATTTAGTGCAATTATTTGTTCAGTAATGCATGTATTGTATTTTACTTCGATTATGGCGGCTGTTGTGTTGTCTAATACACAAGACCAGATAAGATGTGTTAATCTTATTGTTTTAATAACTAAACATTCACTCAGACACGTACATACAATAATGTTACCTAATTGAGACCCAGCAGACGACTGACCTTCTAGCCAGCACTGCAGGTTGTAAACAAAGCATCTCATTGGTTGAGAGGCGGGGCTAATACAATATATGGGGAACTGTAGTATAGTCTGTTTCAAGTGCGACATACCATTCCTCCCTTGTTTTAGAGATAAAAGTATCATCAGATAAACTGTTTGTATAGCAATGAAACGTTAACATGATGCTGATTTATGTTTCATTACTGAAATTGATATGTCAATGTAACTTGTATCAACTGCTCACATAACTGGGATTTTAATTAATCTTTCACCAGTTTCCTGTTTTCCATACACACCTGAATGACATAAAAAAATGTTTTTAAAATTAATTATTGCTTATTGCTTATTTCAATCTAGATTGAATATAGTAGTATAAAGGGAGTCAAAATGATACCACCTGCGGTGGCATCATTTATAACCCTTTATACTACTCCCACCACCCCCGAAAAACCATAAATTGGTTAACGATGAAATTGTCTCCCACCAACCACGAAAAATTGGTCGTGTAAATTTATGATAAAATAATTATTTCAATGTGCCCACGAGTGATAGTTTATATTCCAACACCCCATTTTTCTCCTCCAATATAGCTAATTTATTTTGACGATGTCGAATTGTAGTCCAATTATATTGGTGTCATAAATACCTTATGTTTTTTTTCACGTCCAATTGAACATATAAATTTAATATAGGTTATAATAAAAATATTATAACAAAATGGATAATAAAATACGCAACGAATTAGAATTGTATAATGACCTTGCTGAAGAATTTTACGCCGCTGTTTCTACAGTATTAAAACACGGTAAAATGACAATACTATGTGGTATCGAATACATGAAATATCAGCGTAATTTATTACGCTGCGATAAAAACGTTGCATTTACAATATTAAACCGGCAATTATGTCGCCGGTATAAGTCTCAAATTTATGTAATGAAGCGACTAAATAGGATCAATAGGATCGTAGAAACACTACCGAAATATTATCAAACTAATTTTATAAAACAGTTTAAAATCAAAGATTCGTTTACGGATATGCGTTTCTACAATATCGCTTTTAACGAAGAAATTGGAAAATTATTAGAAGAAATTGGAAATTATTGAACAGAAAAAAAACAACTATTAGAGAAAATGGATAATACAATACAATTGGAATTGAAAATTTTTAATAACTGTGTTGAAGAAATTTATGAATCTTATGGGGGTTATAATCCTGTATATAAATTCTATAAAATGAGAACACTAGGCGATATCGAATATATGAAATATCAGCGTAATTTATTACGCTGCGATAAAAACGTTGCATTTACAATATTATACCGGCAATTATGTCAACCATACAAGAGGCAAATACAAACATTAAGACGGATAATGCGTATCGGATATGAAACTAAGGTGTATTATATAAAATTGTTAAAACTCAACGATTTATTTACGAATATACATTTCTACGATATCGCTTATAAAGAAATTGAAAAAATTATTATTGAACAGCAATGTTGATGCTAAGACAAATAACATCTCCCTGAAAAAAACCGCGTGTCCATTTATCCCCATGAACCTGCTAAGGTCAAAGATCGTGTCATGACGCCGGCCGGAGTTGTCTGCCCATTTCAAACGGTCGGACTCCGAACGCCGTTGTCATGCAGTTGTTTACCATAGCGACCACATTTGTAGGGATAGAAATAAATAAATAAAAATGTTTAGCTCCAACCGCGGCGCGAACCCACGACCCTCGTCTCTATAGATTATCGCCTTAACCACACGACCACGAAGGCTGTTATGATAAACATTACCTAGTGTTGTACAATTATCAATTACACGGGTTATGAACCATACGTAAATTGATAGACAAGGTAAACAGAGCCGAGTGTATCAATTACACAGACGGTGTGTACAGTGTAATACTCGACTGAATTTGTAATTCTCAGTGAAAAACACATGTTGTATAGGTATGTAAATTTGTTTACTGCATCAATATAATTTTGAAAAAATTAGGAAAATTATAAAATTAAGAATTTTTTTATTTTTTTTAAATTATTTTATAATGGTGCTGTAACATTTCCTCCGACTTTATTTCCAAGTTTTACCCTAAATTTATCCCAATCAGTACACTCAATTTTGGGCATGGTGGCGCGCGCCTTGATCCTTATATCATTTTTTAATTCTTCATATCTCCCCATTTCTTCCACCACGGATTCAAACTCTAAATTTGATATTTTCTTATCGGCCAACGCTTTGGACACCATAACGTCGATGCTATTTTTCTTAGACCTAGCGAGAACGGATATTCTATCATGTTTTCTACTTTTTTTCTCGAGTTTTCCACCCACCGCCCTAATTACCATACAAAGTGTTCCAGATAAAACTGTAATTCCACTCAAAACCCCTGCAAGTGGAATCATTACAATTGTAGATAGCGTTGCAGCAGTCCCCGCCCCACACAACACAGAAACACTTGCCAGAACCGTACTAGATGCTTCAGCTATGTTTGCCGCGCGCTTATATTTTTTAGCGTGTCTTTTTCTATTTGCACATTCTCTAACTAAAATATCCTGCATAGCGACGATATTATTCAACCTAAAATCTGAACTTCTTTCGTTAATTGGATATAGTGTTGGTGGAGTGGTATTGACAATTGGATACAGTGTTGGTGGAGTGGTATTGAGAGTTGGATATGGTGATTCGTTCATAGTTAAATTTATTTCAATATATTAGTATTTACACAATAAGTTCAATTAACAATGAGACAATAGTGGAAGAACTCTCTGAGTCACCGATTTTCGTAACAAAGTTAATAACACTACCTTTGGAAAGTCTAATTCGATCATTACCGGCGAACGAAACAATCGTCGAACTATCTCCAGAGATTTTAGTGACTCCAACCCCCCGTTCTTCCCCATCTACTACAATATGTATCGCGACCGCGCCCACAGGTTTACCATTAGCATTAACCGAGCAGACCGCCATTTGGATAACTTCACCTGCAGCTGTCATAGTGTATCCCCCATATTTATTACTCGCTTTGGCACCGAACGAATATTCATAGTGCCCCACAACCAATGGGCCCCGCTTCTCAGCCCAAACTGTTATGACACGTTTTGGTGTTTTCATTGTTTTCACTATTCCGGCAAGCGCCCTGTTTGCGTTATATGCCTCAGTACGAATCTCATAAGAGGCCTCCTCAAGAGCTTTGGTCGCGGCTATACGATCATGTTTCAGTTTATCAGAAACTTCGGTTATTTTTTCATCTAGTTCGGTAAGTGTCGCTTTTCTGCTGAGAGAGTCCTCTAAGCGCAACGCATCATAAGCCTCCGTAATGGTCGCCTGGTGGCCTTCTAAGGCTTTATCAATACCCGACCGGGCCTCTTTTTGAAATTCGGTTATTTTTTCATCTAGTTCGGTAAGTGTCGCTTCTCTGTTGATAGAGCCCTCTAAGAGCAACACCCTATAAGCTTCCGTAATATCCGCCTGGTGGTCTTCTAGGGCTTTCTCAATACCCGTTCGGACTCCATCAAGATCAAACCGGGTCTCTTTTTTAAATTCGGTTATTTTTTCGTATATGTCAGTAAGTGCCGCTTCTCTGTTGAGAGAGTCCTCTGAGCGTAACGCCCCATAAGCCTCCGCAATAGCCTCTTTGTGGTCTTCTCGGACCCCCTCAACCCCCGATCTGGTCTCTTTCAGAAATTCGGCTATTTACCGTCTAGTTCGGTAAGTGTCGCTTCTTTACTATGAGAGTTCTCTAAGCGCAACGCATCATAAGCCTCCGCAATGGCCTCCTCAAGGTTCGACTGGTGGTCTTCTCGGACTTTATCAATACCCGACCGGGTCTCTTTTCGAAATTTGGTTATTTTTTTATCTAGTTCAGTAAGTGCCGCTTCTCTGATGAGAGAGTCTTCTGAGCGCAACACCTCATAAGCCTTCGTAAGGTCCGCCTGGTGGTCTTCTCGGGCTTTCTCAATACCCGACGTGGCCTCTTTTCGAAAATCTATTATTTTCCCGTCTAATTCAGCAAGTGTAGCTTCTTTGCTGAGAGAGTCTTCTAAGCGCAACGCATCATAAACCGCCGTAATGTCAACCTGGCGGTCTTTTCGGGCTTTATCAATCCCCAACCGGGCCTCTTTTCTAAATTTGGTTATTTTTTTACCTAGTTCGTTTAGTTCCGTATGCGTTTCTTCACGACTTTGTGTATTCACAGCCAGGGCATATTCTCTAAGTTGTGATAGTAGACTTTTGTGAATCTTGTCCGTGGCCCTCGATATAGTTCTATTGATCAAGGCCTTTGTTTTTTGGGTAGTTAAAAAGTCGCCCTCTGTCGGGATGAATCCCCCTTCTGCCGGTTCCAAATTATTTGAATTTGTCACCCAATCGGAAGAACTACCTGGTCCGTATATACTCATAATGTTGATAATATATATTACGAACATGCGTTTAATTCTAAATAATTTTCTTAAAATTAATTAATTTGAAATTTCTAGGACGACCGAAATCGGGTAATAGTTATTCAACTTTCTCGCTTGATCATCGAGAATAGAGACCGTAAATTCGTGGATATGTCCCGATTCCAAAACTTTCATCTCGGGGTGTGGGAAGTCTAAGGTCACAGTCTCGCCATAGAAACAGTCGCTGGCGGGCACAGTTTTCAGTAATGTGCTGGGGGATCCGTCTACCGTGTTGTACGATGTGTTCACCCGATCAAGGTGCACCCCGAGAGTTTTCGTGAAGGTGAAGTCCACCGGATTATCACCGACGTACTCACCCGGGGTAAACACTCCTTTGTTTGAGGAGTATGTCTCTCTAAAACCGAGTTGAATACCCAACCCCGGGGAGACCACTACCTCATTATCAGTGCTGATGGTCATTGTTGCGAGCCCGGTAGCCTTCGATACTGTGAGGTTGATTATACCGTCAAGCTCTGAGTTGACAAAATCTTTGAGCTGTCTTATTCCCCACAGTCCGTGAGGCAGCTTTACACCTAATTGTTGTCCATCCTTCACATAGTAAAACCCTTCGCTCTTCCCCACATTCTGCCATCCAACCGTGAAGGTGATTGATCTAAGGCCTACCCGGTGTTTTCCGCAGCAGTTGTCTATTAATTTTTGAAGTTCACAACTCCCTTTTTGAACATTAGTTATAGTAGCAAACATAATAATATCTTTCAATGGATACCAAAGCATTTAGCTTTAACTCTAATGTAAAGTACGCGGTCGGAGGTAAATACACACAAAAAGACGTTGTTAACCCCCTTGTACACCCAACCGTAACGGTTAGACCGGACAGCGGCTTTGCCACCAATTTCCCTAATATCTTTGAACAATATAGGCTGCCCAAGATTACTACGATGGAGGTGGTAAACGGGTGGAAAGCAACACCGATGCAGTTTTGGCAGAACCAAATAAATTTCGCTGTATGGTGCGCAACAGCCGGGTGTGGAGTTTCATATAAAGACCATCTGACATCCAAGAATGTCATGCTCCAAAGTGTCTACAACTTTCACACGTATTATACTATTAGGAGGATTCTCAAAGAACTAGGTATTTCACTACCTCAAGACGACGCCTGGGATCCCACTTCCAACGCATACGACCGTATGGCCTTTGAAAGACTGTGTAACGAATTTAACGTTTCAAAAGACGCGGACTGGAGACAGAAAGCATTTCCTACCAGCACCGGCCTCGGGGACGTTCTTTCATTCACGGCCAGTCCGGGAATTGGACACAGACTGATTTTAGACACGATCACTCCGGTGACCACATCGTCAGTCGGAACGCCGGGAATTTTGACCCCGCGACTATGACATTCGGGCCGGAAGTGTCTGGAGGTCGGCACTGTGGCGTGTTTTCTTGTAAAATGTTACCTCCGAAACGGGCTCACGTCGATTACATACAGCAGGCTGCTGAGGTTCAGGACGCGTGGGGTACATTTATGTTAGATAAGGGTATAGGGTTCACGCAGGCCGGGGTTACTCGCGTCAACGACTCCATTCGCACGTACGTCTGGGCCATCCTCGGCGCACAGAAGCAAACTCGCAGTTCTATACTGGGCACGGAAACGGCGTTTGATGCACAAAAACAATTCTTGGCACTTGTAGAGGACGCCATCTCAGCTAGGGTGGACCTGGAGAAGGCGATCCAGAATTATCAAGACGTTTTACAGAATGCCAGCACCCCAGTAGACTATGTATTTGGAATAGGTCTTTATATGGCGCCGAGCAATATGATACTACGAGACGACCTGGTTGACGGTTACAATAATCAGATCGTAATCGCCACCGCCAATCAAAAAATCGGCCACAACGGTAACGTGAACACGGATATCATCAAGCGCACCCCCAACATGATCGGGTTCAACAGTGGAACCGATTTCATAAAACACAAAATGGATACACCTCCCCCAATTCGTAAATTGGACACACAATCGAACCCAGTACCCCCAATTCGTAAATTGGATGCACCATCGAGTTCCATCAACAGACCAATCGCGATTGGAGAAACACCAATCATCAACAATGTTGAAATTGGAAGCACAACACACGAGGAGGAGAAATTAGGGCTTGTCGTCACCCTCGTGGCGATCGGATTATTTACGCTTTGGTTGTAGGAACTCTCTGGCGAAGAATAATAGGAGACCGGCGATTGTCACGATTAAAGCCCAGGTATTTTTGGCTAGCCATCCGGCCGTTTTTGATAATATAGATAGCAAGTAAGAAACGATACTTCCAATCAGTCCAGGTAGTGCGGCAGCCGCCTTTCCAGCTAATTTAGCTAGAAGACTGGCGAGGGCTTTTAGTTGTTTTTTTATCCAATCCTTGGCTCCACCGGATGGAGCGGGTGCTGGTGCTGGTGCTGGAGCGGGTGGTGGCGCCGCACCACCAGTGAAAGCTAGAACTATGGTCGATATAGTCATGCCGATAGCAACGAGGATGCTTGCTATCGTGACGCCCTGCTCTCTGAACAGAGTGCGAAGACGCTCACCGAGTGTCGTCTCCTCGTGCAGGACCCTCGAGATTGATTCACGGATCCGACTTATTTGTGTGCGGAGAGCCTCACGGTTAGCCGAGGCGGCCTCCAAGCGAGCTTCTCTTTCATCCCGCAAAGACCGCAGTCGTTCGGCGATCCGCTCGGTAGATTCTCTATCGTCACCGGCTTCCTCCAGTTTTCTTTCTTCTAGCGCGATATGTTCATCCAGTGCCGTGAGTTTGGAGAGGTTAAGGACCAGTTCGCCCCGGACCGTTTGTAGAGCCTTATCGAGTCCACGGAGTTCGCGAAGAGGTAACGGTGGGTCATCGTTGAGTATTTTTCCAATTGCGATTGGACGCTGAACGTGGTCTCCATTGTGTTAATAACGTCGGTGGCTATTTGAGGGACCTCGCTGAGCTCGACAGTTTCTATCGCGGTGGCCGTCTTCGATATTAGTTTTTCGTCGAGGTTAGACTGTAGGGCCTCTACAGCGCGGGCCGGTATAATTGTTTTACCCCTCTTCCAATCCGTGAATCCTAGTTCGTCCCTTATGAATCGGCCACCGCCCGGGTTTCCGGCAATGGTGCCCAGTGCTAGGGGTTTACCGGTCCTCGTGTTGACTATTGGAATATTTGATGCTGCTTTTAGTCGCAATCTACCGTTCATATCAAATTTGAACTTGGAGTAGTCGCGACGACAGAGGGGACCAGACCTTTTTCTGCTGTCAAAACTGTGTAGTAGTCGTTTACAGCTCCCTCGAGTAATTCCTGACTTTGAATAGTGGTAGCGCCACCCAATTGTGATTGGATTGGAACTGGAGTCTCGAGGGAATCCTCGAAATTATCATCACCATCGAGGTAATTGTCTCTGCCGATTTCATCCATTTCAACATCGTAATCAGCCATATTTATAATTTTCTTAAAATTAATTATGTATTAAAGACAAAACCATACGGGTTTAATAGTTTCAATAATTTTGAAAAAATTAATTATGTCTTCGAGTCAATACGGTCGCAAACTCAATCCATACCGCAGACTGCGTGAGCCCCTCGGGGCAAAAGGCGTGAGACAGAGTGTCGTTATTACGAACAACCCATCGACGATCGACCAGAACCAGCAGCTCTTAGTCCGCTTCCCCAACCTCGGAGTTAACGACGTCATTGTGCCGGGTACTGTTCGCCTCGCTTTCTATTTCGCTAACGTCGATAACCATGATAAAGATTTCTGGTAATGAGGTGATGTCGATCGACGACAGCGACGTCTACCATTGCTATCAGGACCTGTGGAAGACGTCACACGAGCGTGAAAACGCTGTCTATCAAGGTATTGACACCAGCAAAAATAAGAACGTAACCAGACTTAGAATCGGGGCTGCTAACAAGGTAGATAACAACGCTAGTGACAACGCGGTCGCGGGCGCTTACGGCAACCGCTTCTACATCCCGCTCGACTTTGAGTTGCTGGAGAGTCACATGCCCTACTATCAGAGCGCTTTGGCTGACCGCCTCGAATACGAACTAACGTTCAACGAGTACGGCCGAGTTATCATAGCCAGCGACATGTTATCGACGTATACGATCGATAATGTTTCGCTAGAGTACGACATGGTCACGATGCCCGAACTCGCGCGATTGATCAGAACCCAGTACGCCGGGCGCGTTGCCATACTTTACGACCGAGTTCTTCGCCATCGCAAGATGACGAAAGACAAAGGCGACACATTGTGGAATATTAACGTCAACGTACCCGCCCGCTCGATGAAAGGTATACTGATGTTGTTCGAGGATGCTCGGTTCGCGTTCGGTGCTAGAAAAACCGACAGATTCTATAACCCCAAAATCACGAAGGTAGAGGTGACGATCGAGGGAGTCCCCAATCAACTCTACAGCGCGGGTCTTCGCGCGCACCAGCAGTGGGACGAAGTAAGAAAGCAGTTTGCTGCCGGCTCTAAGCGCTCTCCGGAGGTTGCAGCAGTTGCCAAAGATCTGCATCTCTCGGCCGTCTCCCTCGCGGAGTTCCTGAATACCAAATACGCGTTATGGCTAGACATGCGAGCCAGCGATGATGACCAAATACACGGTAGCGGACGCCAAGTTGAGAACGCTAATGAGGGTGTGACGATCCAGATAACCAAAGAGGCGGACGGAGCCGGGCCATTGAACGTGTACTTATATATAATTACAGACGCACAACTCAACATCGAAGATGGTCGATACGTATCAGCGATCTACTAATTCTAAAGAATTAATTAAGAAAATTAACAATCAATACCAATTCACGATTGGAGATGCTCACTCTGCCATAATATGTGGGCAGACAGGATGTGGAAAAACGGTTTTCATCCTAGACTTGCTCGAGGGCTCCTACCGCGATGCCTTTCGTCATATTGTGATCCTGTGTCCCACTGTGCGGCACAACGATACTTATCAGCGGCGCCCTTGGATATGGTCCGATCCTGAGGTATACGTTATTGACCCGGGTGATAGGCTTCACGATTGGTTGCGTGGTTTATACCAAAGATTCCAGGGTGAGCCCACCCTATATGTGATTGACGATTGTTCGGCCAAGGCGGCGATGACCAAATAGAAGGACATGCTCTCCGAGCTCGCATTTTCTGGCCGCCATGCGAGGCAAAGCGTATGGATCTCCACTCAAAAATACAACGCCGTCCTCAAGGATCTGCGCCAGCAAACGAAATGGGTCGCCCTCTTTCACTGCAAGGACCGAGACTCATTCGATGACTTGTCTTCTAAGAATGACGTTATCCCAACACGCGAGAGCCCTGAAGGTTCGACAGATGCTTTCCGAAATAATCTAAGCACGCCAAGCTTCTGGCTAAAGGACTGATCAACCAACTGCTTATAAAGTTTCAATTCCAAAATTAAGTTAATTAATTAATTTTGAAAAAAAATTAAGGAAAAATTACAAAGTAATAAGCTATTGCAATTGGCTTAGCCATTTGCTGAACAATGCTGACCACAAAAATACCTGAACAAATGCTGAAAACTAATGGTTAACTAATGTTATTAACAATTTGGTTGGGGCACCGCTGGCTAGCTTTGTTGCGAGGCATATATGGTGAATCATAAAGTATCGGGTGGTGCGCTTGGCAATATGTTTTAAATGTGATGAGAGGATTGTTAGAATTAGTTAAATTAATTTTTAAGAACAAAATGAATCTGCGACGAACTTCTCGATCAGCTAATAGAAGAAACCTCAACTCCGACTGCCAACAATAATGATCCAACAGAGCAATCGTGATCGGGGGTTGGTATTGGGTTGAGTGCAACGACTCCTAATGAAAATGAAAATGCGGCGCGACGAGAGCGGCTAGCTGCGCTGGTTGCTGGGGGACAATCGGAGCATTATCTCGGTAGGCGTCTCTCAGTTTTTCAGGTGGATAAGATGTCAGATGCGGAGATCGATAAAATGTATGCGCGATACGAATCCAAATTGGGAGCAGAGATGACAAAAACTCTTGGATCGGCGGCTATTCATTTGTACGCTACCACCGTTAGTATACTTCTCCCTATACCAAACACCGAAGGGTTGATTCACGATCTAGAGACTGACCCTTTTATAGGACACACTCTTAGAACGGCATGCTGCTCAATTTATCACAAGTTTGGAATGTACTTAGCTCCACTAACAACCGCGTTGACCACGGGTAAACACTGTCAATTTGGACATATATGCCCACGAACTATAAGCCCTGAAAATGATGACACAAGACACACCCACGAGAGTGACGGAGTTGAACCAGATTGCTCCAACACAATCGAACCAAAGTGTTACTCCGCCACTGGATGACATACCGCATATAAAAAATCCCAAAAGACAGGCAGCTGCGGGCGGCGGCTGCCACCGAAAAGTTAAACAAGATAAAATACTCGCCGAGCTTCGACAGGCTAAACATTCGTTGCAATCGGGGACGGAGACAGCAAAACATCTGAAGACAGAGTTGAGTACAACAACACCCCCAATTCACGAATTGGAAGCACACTCAAATTCTTTGAATTTGTCACCCAATCGAGGTTGGGCGAATCCGATTGAACCCAAATTCGTGAATTGGAGTTGGGTTGTTGGTGGTAGTCTGGCAGTTGTTGGTGCCCTGTGCGTGTGGAAATACCCGAAAAAACAACCAGCCAGTGTTCAGAAGAAAGTTACTAAACACCAATCATCAACAATGTTGAATTTGGATGCGCCCCATTTAAACATTGATCGCGACCCCTTTTATATGCAATAATTATAACAATGGCTGAACAAGATGGTAAAATGTTAGTGAATGCGCTTTATCACGCCGTGGTGATATCGGGTTTCAGTATCGGGTATGCTCGACTATCAAAGATGGCCCTAGAGGAACCGCTCCCAAATTGGACTTTAATGTGAGAGACGTAGGGCTCGCGACCTTAGATGTAGCGGCCGCAGTTTGGACCCGAGATTATCTAGTTAAAGCTGGAATTCTACCAGTTAATATATGGAAATAAATGGCTTCAATCGCAGTAATAGTAGGTGGTGCGCTTGTAAACGAATTGGCGTTCAGCGGTAGCAACTTTATATTCTCTAAAATGAAAAGCTCGAACGTGGATGAGGAGCGTAAGCGTCATGATTTAGCTGTAGAACAACTCAATAGTGCAAAGGAAGCGTGGTCGAAAAAATGAACCGCCCATCTGGACTGGGTCAACGAAGAGCTTCGCCGCGAAAATCACGCCGCACAAACTTTTCAGAACGTTGAAGAAGCCAACCGCGAGTACGCGCTGGCATATCCGCACAAAAGTCTCGATCCAATGGATCCCGAGCCCCAACTTTCAGATTTCCATGTACCGTCAGAGACCCAAAAGGACCGCGA
The DNA here is from genome assembly GCA_029237695.1 of Conchocele bisecta. Lineage (NCBI taxonomy): Eukaryota > Metazoa > Mollusca > Bivalvia > Lucinida > Thyasiridae > Conchocele > Conchocele bisecta. Next base: position 129,465,618 of record CM055265.1, read on the forward strand.
GATCGCGTTCATCGTCGTGGGAATGGGTGTGGTGGGTCTCGTCGGCTATTATATTCAATCGAGATTTTAAATTAATTAATTAAAACAATTTTTTTTTATAAAAATATATATATAGAACGATGTTAGTTGACGAACTTTATGACGCTATGATCGATGTAGGCTACACTGCCCAAAAACATCGTTTACCTGGTGCAAAGAGTATGATTCGTCTGGCCCCGAGTTCTCTCGAGACGTGGCGCGAGGACTAAAAAGCGGCCACCCTTTTCGCAAAGCGGATGTTAGATTCCTCCACCAATCCTGGGGGATTGGACTCCCAATCGAGATTGAATGAATTAGATTCCCCTCTCCTGTTCCAACCCAAACGCGATTGGGGCTGCAGCGAAACTTCCAACAAAGGTTTATTATTAACGACGCAGTTACCGGACGAACTGGCGAGGGCATGTTGGAGATTGTCCGATATATTAGAATACTTCGCATACGATGAACACGCGCAAACTTAGATACCAAACTAACGCGCAAGCTGTCGAATACATACTATAGCCCACGCGGCTACTGGAAGGGACTCACGGCCATCAAGAACCTCGCGGCGGCGACCAAGGTTTCAGAAAACGCTGTCAAGGAATGGCTCAAGAAGCAGGCCATCTGGCAGATCTATTTACCCGCGCCTCACAATATTCCGCGGCCGAAATTCGACGTGCCGGTGCCGAACCAAGTTCACCAAGCGGACCTCCTGTTTCTACCTCACGATTGCGTCGGTCGCAAGACGTACAAGTACGCACTGACAATCGTTGACGTAGCGAGTCGTTATAAGGGGGCTGAGCCGTTGGCCACTAAAGAGTCTAAGGAAGTGGCTGAGGCTCTTTCCCTAATATATAAGAGGAGTCCTCTCAAATGGCCGAATCTTCTCCAGGTTGATCCCGGCTGCGAGTTCATGGGCGCGGTCTCTCATCTATTGTCTAAGCATAAAGTTTCTATCAGACGCGGAACGTCAATATCCACCGGGACCAGGGGATCGTGGAACGCTTCAATCGAACCCTGGCTGAGAGACTGTTCGGACACCAATACGCTAAAGAACTTGTAGACCCTCATTCGCGATCGACCGAGTGGGTGGCCAGACTGCCCGCCGTGGTCTCCGCACTGAACGGAGAGGTGACCAGATTGATAGGTAAGAAGCCTGTAGATGCTATCAAGTTTAAAAGGGTGACGAGCAAGCCATCTGCCGTCTCGCGCGGGCGACCCGTTGGTTTAGAGGAGCAGCAATCGGCGATTGCACTTCCATCAGATATTGACGTCCGGTACCTCTATCAACCGGGAGAGCTCGAAGGTGGCAGCCGCCGCGCGACTGATCCAGTGTGGTCTCTCAATGTATATCATCTAGATCGATCTATTACCAAACCCGATGAGCCCGTGCTCTACTTTATTTGGATGATGGGCCATCTCGAGGGTTTGTTCGCGAAGAACTTCTTATAGTGCCTTCTGACACCCAGCTACCCCCGGATCACTAGAGATGTTCTGTATGTATTCCGTCTGGTAACACGCGTCTTTTATCGTAGTATGCCGAGAGTCCTAATTTTTGTTGACAGTACGTTTTCATAACGCCGTCTTTCATTATTTTAAATCCTCTATTTTGTGCTACATCTATAATGTGTTTTCCATCTTCTGTAGTTTCACTTAGTACTCGTTTATATCTATCCCAATTTAAATTGTTAGTTCTCTTGGACATTCCTTTCGCAGAGTTTTTATTAAATTTTAATTTGTTTCTTCCAAATTATCTTTAGTGAAATTAATTTTTTCTACGAAATAACACTTACTAGATAACACTATCGCCCTATCCCCGCTAAATTCCATTTTGAAAAGTCCGGGCTCTCTTTCGCTCCATTTATCCCAAGCCAACCATTTTTTTTTTTCTTTTTCAAACTCGTCTAGTAAGTTAGGTCTAATCAATTCCTCTATCGTTTTTCCACTAACTCCTATACATACTATCTGTATCCATCTGTATTAATTCAAAGTCTTCTCTTTTTACGTATTTATCTAGAAATTCGTAGTAAAATTCCAACATTCTCAATTTAGCTAGTTGATAAACCGCTATTCCACAATGGAATGGTCTCTTTACCGCACACCTGGGTTTTCTTGAAGATATTTCGTACGCATCTCCTATCTCTTCCAAATCGTCAAAGAATGCAGATCTTAATGCTTTGTCAACACAGGTTTCGTTTGTGTATATGTCGTATTTAAATGTCTCTCCGTTGCCTCTATCATTTTTCCACAACACGAGTTTCCTAATAATTTCATTATGTCGGCTACTGGTTTCTTATTTGGTTCTACATCGCCTGTTCGTCTTGCGGCTGTAACTTCTTTTGCGAACCATTCGAATGGTTTTCCACTAATATAATCTATAACACGATGAACTCCAGTTATTTCTAGGCCGTGTTTTAAATACCATTTCAACAGTGGCGCGTACAGCAATACTTTAGTGGCGGTCATAGATCCCACCAATTTTCTTCCATTTCCTCTAGTTCTTCCAGTCTTCCAAATATTTTAACATGTGTGTGGGAAACTTCATCAACCTCTACTTCTCTGTTATAAATATTGGGGACATTTCAGAAAACTTATGTTTTAAGTTGTGTGGAACTTCTATATCCACCTCCGCAAACCCAAACCAGTCTCCAGATAAAACTCTTTTACAAAACTTTTTAATAAATTTAGGGTTATGTGGGGTATCTATATGGTGTATAGTTTCTCTCCCACATGGCATCTCTTTATTTAACGTAGATAAATATAACGCGTTTGCATCGTACCCCAAAACAGCCTTGCAAGGTTTGTTAATTTCATTTGAGGAATTAGATCTAATATTTGAAACACCAGCTTCTGCATATCGTGTAAATACTATTGATGGACCGCCAACAAGAGCGTCCTTCATCATTTCGTATGTTTCTTCTTTTGGTGCTATAGAGCATCCTCCGGTAATAACGTCTTTTGAAGATTTTTGTTCTTTAAATGGTTCCTCTCAATAAATATTGTATAGCTACTCCAGGTAGTGTTACCCGCATCTTTGAAAATATCCACACCTCTGTGTTTATAAAATTCACACATTTTTTCCACCGCTTCTAGGAACGGTGCTACATCTAAATCGTTATAATATTTCAACCAATCTCTGAAAGTTTTCATATTATTTTCTTCGAAAATTCTACGACATTTACTTAATTCTGTTTCATCTATTAACATTTTCCCAGATAGTTTGGAATACCAATTCTCTATATCCGGTAGTCCTGGGTAATCCAGTTTGTCGGAGAATCGAACCACTCATAAGGAAAGAAAGATTTCTGTCCTTTGCATTCGTAGGCTTTTATCCAACTATCGTAACTTACACCGGGTCCTAGATAAAGTATTACATCAAGAAATCTAAACTCTGGAGTAAATAGAAATATTGTTGCGTTTGCACGTTTTCCGACCATTACTTTCTTTGTTGTTGATGCCAGTTCGCCTACTAGGTATTTCTTTATTAAGTTTATATCGTACATTACTGCTGTTAAAACCTATAACCGGTACTTGCTCTATCCACTGTTCGATCTTGGCGATTTGGTTTTTACGTAAATGTTCTGTATTAAACCTATATCTTGACCACACTTCTTCTCTTATAGCTTTTCCCCTGACTTTCAAATCTTCTACGAATTTTTCTATAAGTTTTGCGGGATCTTTATCACAAATATGAGTTACTGTTCCTGAGAAATTATCTCCTATACTAACGCTTGCCGGAACGTGCTCAGCTTCGTACTCTAAACTATTACCGGTAGTTTCAACTTCTGGCTGGAGATACGCCTCAAAATCGTATACTATCTGATATGGATAAAGAGTAGTGTCACAACCGATCTTTATATCTTTACCCGTTCTTTGGAATTCGCATTCCCACATAACTACTAGGTTGAATTCTTTGCTTTTTCTAATAACTTTATCTCTTCTCATAGTGGATGCGCGTTCTTCTTTTCTATGCTTTGCATGAATCTCACACCCGTGCCAGTAACAGCCGTGATATTGATATACGGTATTGGTTTCTGGACAGTATCCATCTACCGGAGCTCCTAAAATCCATCTTTCACCTCCGTGTCCGCACTGTTCATGGTGAATGTGAATTCCCTCCCGCTTTTCCACAGAATACATCCAATCGATCGCCCCATAACTGTTAGAACCTTTTGGGTAAAACGCTTTCTCGAACGACGAACGCGGGCGCTCTAAATAATTACCATCACATATTACTTTTGTCTCACCTCTCATACATGTTGGTCCGTGTCTCTTCATATTACTCGCTTTCGTGAATTTCTGCTTGCAATTATCGCAGGCGTAAATTTTTTTTAGATAGGTTTTTAAGGTTTTTTATCAGAAATGCGTGATTATTAAACAGTCCTATTGTCATTGGTTTATTACCTATTACCTTATAGTGCGCTGGTACCTTTTTCAACCACCATACATTACATTCAGTGGGTTGATATACTTCTATACCGATTTTAAAAAACTCTTCAACCTTTTTCAGATCTGAAAAAGAAATTGTGAAACCACATTACTACCGAAATATTGCTTACTAAGTTCTTTCGCCTTTTCTGTACATCTGTCAGGTCTGATCTTTTTATCAAGGTGCATAGCTAGACACCTGAACAGACAAAGATCGTCATTATACTTATCTAAAGAATACATACCTTTTCTATTCCTCAACCATTCTGGAAGTTCTCCTCCTGCTGCTTCTTTGGATTGTAGTCCCAAATCTATTCCCCTACTACCCTGTATTAGCTTTACAAAAACCTCTACCCATCTTACAAACTTCCACTTTGTATTTGGTCTGTCTATTTTATCAGACATTATTCGTGTTTGCTCCTTATCTGACAGCCATTTTTTAACGGTTTTCATTGATGATAGTGGTTCGCTACCACCGAGATTTTTGTGAAATATTATAGTTTTAGGTTTTCCATTTTTTTTAATTTCCTCCATATGTTCTAGCTTGTAAGAATATGAATATCTCAAATAAAAATTGATTGTTAGATACGGAGCGAGTTTATCGGACATGCGTTCAGACTCGTTATGTTAATGTTTTTACGAAAGGATAATGTAACTACCCGTCTTCCATTTTCTACCTTTTCCAATGTTTCATCGTGAGCCCCCAATATTTCTTCACCTTTTTCCACTATCGCGCTAACGATAGATTTTTTCTTATTATTATTTTGGCGTCTAATTTGGGACAAATTATTTGTGCTTGAAGGTTTGATTACACTAGCCCTTAACCCCGCAATACTTTCTTTTTGAATTCTGTTACCAACTTCATCCGCTTTGGATATATCTTTAAAGGCTCCTCGTTTGTGGGCGCGGGTAAACCGCTTCATAAACGCCTCATTCTTTGTGGAGTTTATAAGATTTGTCAACCCCCTAACTCTCAACCGTTTACTATAAGTAATCCCTAGAGATTCGGCTTCTCTTCTCAAACTTTCTATTTCTGCTCTAGTTTCTGACGTTATCATATTTTCTGTAATATACTTTTGTATAACCTATGAAATTTATCTGTTCAATTGGTCTTGAAAACATTATGTTTTTTTCACTTCTAATTGAATATAAACATAAACATATACATATATAATGGAGTGTGAGACTTGTTGTAAGACGTTTACGCGTAAAGAATATCTACGAAGGCATCTAGCGAGACGTAGAAAAATTCCTTGTGTCCCCCCGCAATTTCAATGCCCCAGATGCCCTTGTAAATTCATTAGTGCCCAAACTCTTTGTAGACATAAGCAACTACACTGTCAGGTGGCTACAGGTGAACGTGGTAGACTAGAGCTGGTAGAATTAGTTGTTGATCTGCGAAATAAATTAGCTATATTGGAGGAGAAAAATGGGGTGTTGGAATATAAACTATCACTCGTGGGCACATTGAAATAATTATTTTATCATAAATTTACACGACCAATTTTTCGTGGTTGGTGGGAGACAATTTCCTCGTTAACCAATTTATGGTTTTTCGGGGGTGGTGGGAGTAGTATAAAGGGTTATAAATGATGCCACCGCAGGTGGTATCATTTTGACTCCCTTTATACTACTAATATAGTAGCTGACGAGACCCGTTGCAACCATTCCCACGACTATGAACGCGATCTCGCGGTCTTTTTGGGAATCTGATGGTACATAGATGTTGCAACCATTCCCACGACGATGAACGCAATCTCGCGGTCTCGTCAGCTACTATATTCAATCTAGATTGAAATAAGCAATAAGCAATAATTAATTTTAAAAACATTTTTTTATGTACCATCAGATATACTGAACATAGAAACTTTGTCATGGTGCATGCATCTAACAATCTGCGTCCATGCTAAAATCTTAGCAGCATTAGGCATTATTTCTTAGCCTACGAACACACAGCTGCTATCATAGCTATATACGACACAAACACTCAGAAGACGCGTTCTCTCAGTCGATCAGATCTGCGGTGTCCTTCTGCTGGTCGTAAATCCGGATCAGCCGGCTCACCAGGATCTGCACTGTCTGCTCCCGTACATGTAGACAGAGTGATTGGTTTGAAATGTGATGCATCTCTGGTTATTGTCTTCTCACCGACACTGACTGTGACCATAGAGCCTTTTTTCTTGAGAACTGTCGCTGGTTCAGGCTTGTAATGTGAGGACAACTTGTTCTGTTTGTGTTGTTTGACTAACACCATATCTCCAGGAGAAATTGTAGACTCGCGGGCACACCGCTTGTTGTCTGTGTACAGTTTAGCTTTGATTTTGGCGTCTGCATCTTGTTCATGAATTTGTGAATCATCTGGCTGTACAGTGAACTCTGGTAGTCTCGTTTTCATTTGACGTGAAAACAGAGCTTCAGCCGGGGAAACTTTTGTTGTCTGGTGTGGTGTGGCACGATAATTCCTCAGAAATTTGTTCATTTCCTGCTTGTAATTTCTGCCTTCGATTTTCGCGGCTTTAATGCATTTCTGTAATGGTTGCATGAACTTTTCTGCATGTCCATTGGCAATCGGGTGTAGAGGCATTATTTTCCTATGCCGGAAACCCAAATATTCTGCGAATTGACTGAATTCATGTTAATTAAATGGTGGACCATTGTCCGTTTTGCAAACAGTGGGAATTCCCATCATGGAGAACACATTGTCAAGACGTGGAATGACGGCTTTCGCGGAAGTTGACGTTAAAATCTCCAACACGTGGGAATAGGCTATAATCGTCTAATATCACCATTATGTAGTCGCCGGATGGTATTGGACCGAAAAAGTCAATCGATACTTCATCCCATGGCCTGGTAGGTAGATCGCTCATTTTTACAGGTTCAGGAGTGGTAATGGGCGTTATTGCAAGGCACGGAATACAGCTTTTACATGTTTTATCAACCAGATCGTCAATAGCAGGAAACCACACTTTTTCACGTAACAATGACTTGGTTTTCACGATCCCTTGGTGACCTTCGTGCGCAATGTCAATCACCATTTGCTGTAATATTGTCGCAATCGCAAGTTTTGTTCCGCGCAAGAGTATATCTTGTCCTTTAATTACAGTGACTGTTAATTCGTCTTTCAGTCTGGCATATGTGTTATATGCACAATTTGCTTTACATTCTGATTTGTCCCACGTATTTGTCTTCACTGACGTGATAACGTCTGTACGGCACTTGCAATCTCACTGAGTGACATGGATTTCGGTACTGCGTTGTATGCTATGTAACAACAATAATCTTCGGCTACCGAATTGTCTGTTATTTCACAAACACGCGGATGTCTTGACAGATAATCGGCAATGTTCTCCTTACCGGCGCGGTATTTCACTGTGAAATCGTACGTTGCGAGCCGTAGTCTCCATCTTTCCAGTCTAAGTGGTTGTTTTGCTTTCGGATTGTTGAATATCGCAACAAGTGGATTATGGTCAGTGATCAGTGAACGTATGTCCACACAAATATAGATGGAAATGTTCAATACTCCAGATGATGCTCAGAGCTTAGCGCTCAGTTTGTGAGTACCGTTGTTCAGTTGGGCTGAGTGCTTTACTCGCATATGCAATAACCCGATTTTCTTGGCACATGACAGCAGCTAGGCCAACTGGGCTTGCATCCACCCATAGCTCTGTTTGCTTAGCTGGATCGAAATACGCCATTACGGTGTCACTGCTCAGCGCGTTTTTAAGACATTGTAGCGCGTTTTCTTGAGACTCGGTCCATTGCCATGGTTCATTTTCTCGCGTTAGACATCGTAGAGGCTAATAATAATAATAATAATAATAATAGTCTTTATTTTGAGAGGGTAACACATTTAGTTTTCACTAATCTTCCATGTGGCCCTCTATTATATACACACATGTATGACAGAGGCAAGAATTTAAACATGTTACATGTACAAAAATCACAGAGTAAGGAAACAACAGGATATCATTAACCCATTGCATTCTAGGAATACACTACCTGGATGAAAAATATTAAATAACTTAATTTTCAACAAAACGGTTAAAAGAGTGGTAACAAAATATATTTTGGAAAATTAAAGAAAAACAAATTGTATTTAAATTTGATTGTAATAATTATGCCTAGTAATGTATCTGAATGCAATGCTATAATGGATTTGAGGACATCTCTACACCAAATGTTTAATTACGTTGATCAGGGAAATTATGATAATGCCCCAAAGAGAAGTGAGAATGACAAATGTGATCATACTTGACACCTTATGATGATAATTGTGAATTAGCAACATGACCCCATGTGGTTTGCATTTGATTACTAGTTAAGGAGCAGACTAACCAACAGATACAAACATTTTGTTCTTACACTTAAACACACACTAAACATTGCACCCACATGAACCACACACACACACACACACACACACACACACACACACACACACACACACACACACAGGCGCACACACACTATTTTACAAGTATTTACAAGGTCAGTTGACATGTATCAAATGGAAAATTAAAGACAATGCATATACATGTATCTATCTCATGTAAACAAATGTAATTATTTTACCATCCATTTAATGAAATGACAATGAAAAGAGTCAATAGTTTTAACATGTTTTATGTCATTTGGCAAGCTATTCCATATAATTGGACCTGCATATGCAATGCTTTGTTTATAAATCTCTTTATTAGGTCTGGGTAATATGAAGTTATGTGATGTTGCTGATCTCAGTACTGGCGCATTATTGACTTGATGTTTTATATGAAATAATTTGGAAATATAGTGTGGTGTTTCTGATTTAGATACTTTATACATGAACTTTGCTTTACGAAGATAAAGTCTCTCAAAGACGGTCAAAATGTTCAGTTGTTGCATAGTTCTTGCTATATCATCAACATTGTAATCCATAATTATTTTGCATGCACGTTTCTGAAGTCTAAAAATTCTATTTAAATTTGTCTGTGATGTACCTCCCCAAACAATATTACAGTAATCTATATGAGGTTGAATGCTCAGTAATACTTGAGTAATTTGGAATAAATCGCGAAACGTAATTTGTCATTCCTAACAAACTTCCTACCTCTGCGGGTGTATATGGCGTGGTCGCATTTTTGATTGCTTCAACTTTTCGTGGATCTGCAGATAGTCCGGACGCCGAGAACACGTATCCGAAAAATGCAACTTTCGGCTGGTTAAACTTGCATTTTTGTTTGTTCAGTATCAGTTTGTTCTCGCGAAGACGTTTGAGTAGAGCTTTCAGATTTTGATCATGTTCTTCTTGCGTTTTCCCATGCATGATGATGTCGTCACTGATATTGCAGACTCCATTCAGTCCTTCGAGAACTTGCCGGATTTCATTTTGAAATAGTTCTGGTGCACTAGAAACTCCAAAATTTAACCGTTTATATCTCCACAGACCAACATGTGTAGAGAATGTGGTTATGCTTCTGGATTCATCTGACAAAACCAATTGATGGAACCCATTGCACAGGACGAGAACACTGTGGAACCGTTTAGCTCCAGAATTAGATCATCTATGGTGGGCGTAATGTGTCGTTCACGTTGTATCGCTTCATTTGCTTTTCTCATATCAATGCAAATTCTGATCTCTTCAGGATTTTTCGGCTTCGGTGCAACAACAATAGGGGATACCCAGGGGGTGGGGCCCTCTGTTACTTTCTCAATAATGTCAGCGCTTTCCAAACGATCTAGTTCTTTTTCAACTTGTTTCCTAACATGGAACGGTATACGTCTGTGTGGTAAAGCTACAGCAGGTACACTTTCATCTATGTGTAATTTGACTGTCTTGTTTTTCAACTGTCCTAACCCACAGAACAAGTCTGAATACTCATGAAGTAACTGATCAGTCTTGGACGAACCTACTGCATTTATAGCAGGTATGATGTTCAAATCAACAGCAGTGTTATAGCTCAACAGTGATCCAAAACTACCAGAAATGACGTAAAAGTTACCTGTAGTAATCTTCTTGTCCGTTTCAATTGTTGCCTGGAATTTTCCTTTCATCGGTAGCTTGTTTTTCTGTCCATAAGCAAATGCTTTTGTGTCCAGGTTTGATAACACTGGTTTGTTTTTCATATCCATGTACACATTTTCATCCAAAATATTTATCCAACTCCCAGTGTCCACAAAGATAACATCTGTTTCATTGGTATTTATTTTCACTTTTGTTTTCGGTGATGGTCGTGTCGTGTCAACACTGTTGGTTGCAACCCCAAATGAATAATCGGCTTCATTTTCACTGCCATCTGCGTTTTTTTCAATTTGTTTAACATTAGTTGTCTTACTCTTTCGTTTTAAGCACTGCGCAGCAAAATGATTTGGCTTTTTGCAATAGTTGCACGTTTTCCCGTACGCTGGACATTCATTCTGATGTGAATATACGCCACCACAATTCCGACACACCGAAGTTTGCTTTCCAGATGACGTTGATTTCGCCGCATTGAACCTTGGACGTGACACCAGACGGTCAGATGGTCTCAGAAATGCCGGTTTGCTCGGTTTCTTTCTGACAGCGTTGGTTTGTTCATGTTGACGGTCCTGACGGAGGTCGGTCGCCATTTTGCGAGCCTGTCTGTTTGAAATTCCCATTGTTCTGGCCGCTAGTAACAATTCTTCTAAGTTCAAGCTGTCTTTCAAAGCTTTGCGCCGTAACTCTGTAGAAATACAGCCTTGTATTATTTGGCTCTTTATTTCGCCGTCTGTATTCGAAAAGGCACAATTACTTGCTTTCTGGCAGAGTTTTGTAGCAAACTGGTCAATTGTTTCTGATTCTAGTTGTCTCAGTTGTCGAAATTCGTATATTTCGAATTCTTCATTGACTTTCGGTTTGAAGTAGGTTTCTAAAGCCTGTTTTGTCAGCTCATAATCCGAGTCAATGCCTGTATTTGGTAACGTGTCATGAATGTCAAACACCTCGTCTCCAGCATAGTGAAACAAGAGTGCTTTCCGTCGTTTCTTCGACTCCATGGACATCCCAACAAACATATTTTCCAGCTTCTGGACATATTTTATCCAACGGATCCCAACGGAATGTTCGTCGCTGTGGATGTCAAATTGTTGAAATGTTGGTAACGCATTCACCATGATTTCTGTGACAAATTCCTTGGTAACAAACTAACGAGTGTATACAACACGGTTATTAGTCCTTGGAAATACGTATAATAATCCTCGTCGCCAAAATGTTGTGTTGTCTAATACACAAGACCAGATAAGATGTGTTAATCTTATTGTTTTAATAACTAAACATTCACTCAGACACGTACATACAATAATGATGTTACATAATTGAGACCCAGCAGACGACTGACCTTCTAGCCAGCACTGCAGGTTGTAAACAAAGCATCTCATTGGTTGAGAGGCGGGGCTAATACAATATATGGGGAACTGTAGTATAATCTGTTTCAAGTGCGACATACCAGCGGCCATCTTGAAAATGGCCGCAAATTTGACATATACAAGAAGTATATCATTCCGACTTCAATTTTCGAAATATTTCAGACCATATGATGCATTTTCAAGGAACTTATCGACAAATTGGCTTCATAAAGTGTTTATCAAAATTTATCGTGTACAAAATGGAGGCCATCTTGAAAATGGCGGCCATCTTGATTTTTTCAAGTGGGTCTATATCTTAAAATGTTCAGTTTATACATTTCTATAACTGTGCCAAGTTTCATGCTTGTAACAAAAAGTGCGCAATTTTTTCACGAAACTGCCCAACTATCTGAGGAATGCATGTATGAAATAACAAGGCGTCTCCTGTAAAGAAACAGAAGTTATAAGACATTTACCCCAACGTTAAGTTTGTGGATACCGACGACGCCGGGGGTATGCCATAAGCTCTTCTGCACTTCATGCAGGCGAGCTAATAAAAAATATAAATTTGTCGTATATACCCTGCCAGAAGTGTTGTGTAAGCATGGTTTCAGTTAACTTTTATTTGATTTCGTTAGAACAAAATTAATCCCTTTTTTTATGCGATAAAATATTCACTCCAAATTGATGAAAATAAAAAATAAATAATAAAAATATTCGGACATGTATCAGATGGCACGAAGGTTTAGCAGAGTTACTGCCTGCAACAACGTTAACTTCTTGGTTTCCCGCAAGAAATCCTGACGCAGTATGTTTACACAACGTGCAATTGTAAACGCGACTAGTGTACGTCGTTTGCTCAAGGTAAGTCATTGACCTTTGTTTTTACCTAACCTCATTGTGTCTCTTGATTTGGTACACCCATTGTCGTGGGTACAGGGATCCTCCAGATTATCGGACAATCAGTTATCCGGACAAACGTACAATCGTCTTATAACTTCCATTCTCACATTGAAATCATAAGTTTATCGTCTGTAAACCAGTGTACTGCAGAAAAATCAGTCACTTTCGCTTCTTGGAAAACACCATATTTATAGAATGATTGTACATGCAATTATAGAACAGCTTGGCAATGACGTAATGGGCGCACTCGATTCAGCCCCCTGCCAAATGGTTGTCCACCAAACGTCGTATAGAATATAACGTGTAAACAACTTGTGGACAAAGGTAGGGAATGATTTAATTTTTTTTTAATAAAATTTTCACCTTGGCGATATATTCTTCACACTGGCATGGAAACAGCAAGTACTTGCGTGACTTAGATGTATTCACTGCAAAAGAATGCGCTTAATTAACAGGTATTTTCATTTGTCCGATAAACTGATTGTCCGGATAACTGGTATGACCCCTGTATATGTAAATCGAGAACCCCGGCCCGGTGAGAGTTGTGGGTCGTCCCTCGTGCTCTCTTTTGAGGGGGCAGGGAGGGTCCCCGAAGGAAGCTTGATTGGGGTAGAACAAACAAACAAATATGCCGTCTGGCTGTTTGTCTGGGGTGGGCTCCCCATCGACAGAAATGGGGTGGGGGGCCGCCAGGGGGGTGGGGTGGACCCTAGGGGGTGAACTGTGCCAGAAACGCCCTTGTTCATACTACTAAGTAAAACAACAGGAAAATGGTAAATGGTAATACTCGGGTGCCGTTAGTAATTACATTTTCTAGCCACCTTCCAGATGTCTACAAGATAACTAGCTTAAAAATGCACATTTTACACAAATCGGAAATGATGAAAGAGATTTTAAAGAACCACCACTTGTCGCGTACCGTAAGGGCCAGAATCTAGCGGACGTCCTCACCCATGGGAAGTTAAATAAAATATTTAGCCAACAAGGAAAGAATAAAATCTCACCACGCAATGAAGTTAGGTGTACGGTGTGTACCCATTTTGACTCATCAGTAACATTTTCCTCAGTCAATGGTGAATCCTTTCAAGTTAGAAGGGGTGGTTCGTGAAATACTCGTAACTTGATTTGGTATATTTGTTATGAAAAAGAACACATGTGGAACATCAGGGCCGGTAGGGACAAGCCCGTTTCTAGCCACTTCACCCTACCGCACCATAATGTTGATTGCTCTCTGTGCCCAGATTGTAGAGAGAATCAGTGACAACGCTACATCCTACAGGCGTGTAAGAGAGGATCAAGAAGCTGAACAAAATTAACCCATTTGGCCTAAACAGGAAGTCCAGTTAGTTGTTTTTTCAGCGGGTGTTGTAGGATGTGGTATGTTGCTGATTCTACTCTGATAGTACAGGCCTGGGTTCTACTCTGATAGTACAGGCCTGTGGTAGTTTTCACCATGCTTTGTACGACGAATATGCTCGTAAAAACATTAACGTGGTTGCACTTACAAACGTCTTGGTCGTGCAGAGTTTGGTAGAACAGGCCCCAGTACTTGAAGAGCAGAATCCAGGTAGAACTGGAAATACCTAAAAAAATGGATAAAAGAGAACAACACATTATCAAGTGGGGTAGGTGTAATGTCTAACAAGATTTAGCACTGCAAGACAATCAAGCACATGATACATATGTACAGAAAATGACAAATATTCAACTAAACATGTCTATCTGATATGAACACAAATTGAAACCTTTCATTCCTTCTTTTGCTCTGCGTTATCTTCCCTTACTTTATGCTCTTCTAAGCACTATAGTTTCTAATACATTTTGCATGTAACATGTGTAGTATAATTAGATACCATTATGTTCAAATGCAATACGATGTACATGATGTATTGAAAAGTGGAAATAAAACATTTAATCACAAAAAGAACAAGAAAAAAAAATAACGGGCCCCAGTAGGTTGTCTGTTTTGTATATGCAGGGTATACGAGTTCATGATGCGAACAGCGTAGCGCCAGGCGAGACTGCATGGATGCGCGAGCTGATCAGGCCATGCACCGTTTACCATTATGTCGGTAATAACTTGTGTGTAGCCGTGACTGGAAGGATGGGATATATGGGTTGTGCGATCAGTGTAGAGCCTGTCCAGACTGCGCGGGTTCGCAGGCTGATTTGGTTCTGCAGTACTTGCCATTCATTCAGTAATAACATGTTCCATTGCAACAGGCACTATACATATTTCAGACTTCAGTATACATATTTCAGACTTCAGTAATGTACCATTCAAAGCTACATATTACCGTAGATGTTTTCAATACTGTTTGTCGATGTATGTCTGGCGACCAGTGCAGCCACCAGCCACTGCAGCAGTTGTGCATGTGCTTCAACTTAGTATGCTATTGGATCTATACATATAATATGTGGGTTTTCGCTGTGGATGACACGGTTGGTATGCAGTGTCGGCCCGGATCAGCATGCATTCCCGCATAGTCTAATCAGGATCTGCAGGATTTTCAACATGTAGCTTGTCAGCTGCGCAACCCTCTTGTTTTAACATTAATTGTGTTCCCCGTATGCAGTACCCCATCTTTTATAATGTTATGGCGTTGTGATGCTCATGCAATGACGTGATGCTCATGCAATGACGTGATGCTCATGCAATGACGTCACGACGTCATGACGTTTTAGCATTTTAGTAGAAACATATTCCTTGATAAAGGGCTTGTGCCGAAATGTCGGAAAAGTTCTGGTTTTTGCAGAATTGTTGAACATATTGTATTATTGAGGAAAGATTACTGTTTGATAATACATTATTAATTCCATGAAATAAAATAATCAGAACAAATAAATAAATAATTTTAAAAATAATTGATCACTGATGACGTCCTAGTGAAACGCGCATATTTCAGCTAATTAAAAATTTCAAAACTTTGCAACTTTTGAAGTATTTGGTACTTTTTCATGCATGGTTTTCAGCATTCATTTCATATTATAAAATTCTATCATTCTAAAAAAGTTGTTTTATTGATCTATTCAGATGGCGTGGAAGTGCGGATATTGGACAGTGATGCCCGCAAACGTTACTTTTATTAAAGACAAAAAACGAGGCAAAGCCACGAAGGCCAGGTTTTTTCCAAGCATAGACACTTGTATAACATAATTATACCCACTTTTGTAGACTAGATGGCCGTGGCCTGCATGTCGCGCCTTGGGGCGAGGCATGGACACTAAAAAAAGAGATATAGTAGATGGAAAAACTTTAACCAAAAAACTTTAACCGGACACACGGACGTACGGACGGACGGACGTATGCCAAAATACCGACTATATCGCGCTTTCCGCAAGCAGGCGCGACAATGATGATAAACACCCATGTGAAGTATTAAGGTAATGGGTGAAGTAGTTGCAGAGATATAGTACACAAAAAAACTTTAAGAACAAAATTCAAAGTAATTTGACCTTGACATTGGGCACAGGGGCCGCACGGTTGGGGGGTAGAATGAAAATATGGATGATGATAAACACCCATGTGAAGATTCAAGGTAATGGGCGAAGCAGTTGCAGAGATACAGTACAACGAAAAACTTTAACCAAAAACTTTAACCAGACGTACGTTAAAAAGTTAACGTTGAAAATGGCTAGGTCAATTGTAGAAATAATAGGTCAAGGTAAAAAAAAATGGTCACATGTTGGATAGTTGTATGTGGTGGGCACCCCTTGGTTATGAAGCTGTGAAAGTTTGGTGGTCCTAGGTGGTACAGTACCAAAGAAATGGACTTAAGCACGAAAACTTAACATTGTAAACGCGAAAAGTTAACATTGAAAATCGCTAAGTCGACTGCGCGGAAAAAATGGGTCAAGTTCAAAAAAAGGTAACATGTTGGATAGTGATATGTGGTGGGCACCCCTTGGTTATGAAGCTGTGAAAGTTTGTTGGTCCTATAAGGTACATTAACAAAGAAATGGACTCAACACGAAAACTTAACATTGATTGTGGAAGCCGCCCGCCCGCCCGCCCGCCCGCCCGGCTTTCGCCAATCCAATAGCCTGGATTTAAAAAAAAAAAAAAAAACCTGGCTAAAAATGTACAGTTGCCTAACTGGGTCACTTAATCTGGATACAAGGTCATATAGAGACGGGACCACAGTTTAAAGTCTCACCCGACAGACCAGTGGGATGGAAATACTATGAAGGTATGTTTGATGCCCAAGGCGATGTTTGAACCCACAACCTCCAGATCGGAAGTCGGGTGTTCTAAGCCCTAGGCCACAACCCATCCCTTATAAACGAAGGAAAGAAATGCCCCTAACGAGCGACCATATGTACTTAGAATAACAGCTGACGTAACGCGCGGTAAACTGAAATGGCCTACGTGACAATTGACATTTACATCGTACAACAGTAATGAAGGTGAGGTAATATATATGCATTTAATAAAGAATAGCTTTCTTGATGGTATGTCTAAGTATTGTTTTACACGACTTAGTAAGTAAAGCAAGGAATTGCATTTCTTGACAGTTCTTGTTATTTGTTCAGACCATGACAGTGTGCTATCGATAGTAATACCCAAAAGTCGTTCTTCATTGCTATATTGGATTAATAAATCATTAATTTTTAGATCAGGCTTGTTACAATTAAGACACTTGTTTTTGATTTGAAGAAGTTAGCATTGCTCTTGTTTTGTCAATGTTTATGCACATGATGGTTGTCCTTACACCACTTATACTATATAATCTAAATCATTATTGAGATCATTTGCAATTGAAACAACTGAACTGCTTATCGTGGTAAGAGTAGTAGCATTGGCAAACATATCGATAAGTGAATTTTCTGCTCGTAATGACAGATCATTAATGTACAGTACAAAAAGTAATGGTCCTAACACAGAGCCCTGTGGAACACAGAGGTCAAAAGCTTTGGATAGGTCTATAAAAAATGTTCCAACAACATCATTAGTGTCTATTGCAGTAATCCAGTCATCAATAATAGCATTTAAGGCAGTTTCACATGAATGACAACTTCTAAACACTGATTGTCGCCCATAAATTAGATTAAATTTATTAAGATAAATTAGCATAATATGTTCACATTCATGTTTTTCAATGATTTTGGACAGACACACGTCGTTCATATATATGTATCATGAGTATTACATGTGTTAGAAGAATCATGGCAGTCATGCACACTTGTTAAGTTCCACAAACAAGATGGCAGTAATTGTTGAAAATTACATATAGTTTATAGAATTTTTCTCTCTAGATGTATCGTACATGCATAAACAAAGGGAATTTGCCAACCAACTTCGGGATATTTAATAAATATAATGAATCCACCTGTTTACCAGGCAATATTGTGATATCTGCATGTTCAATAACACGAATTGTGTTGACTATGCGAATCAGTTGGCACACACTGCCTATCATGATCAGTTTCGGTACCAAGCAACATAGTCAGGCTCACAAGATGATTAGACGCAATCTTACTAACAATCAAATATGTCAGAAGATATTTAATGTTTAAACATACATGTATATGAGAAACGGTGGTGGCGGCCAGTGTTAATCTACTAACAGCAATTGCATCATTTTATACCAGTAATACCTGAAGTGAAATGGCATTTTGCCGCCATTTCACTTCAGGTATTACTGGTATAAAATCTTCCATGAGGCCCTCTCTCTCTAACTATAAAATGATCTGTGATTTATACACAGTATGTATTCCTTTAAAAATGAGAACTAAATATTTTGCTCATTCTGACACATACGAGCTGAAAAATTGCAAAATATTTAGTTCTCATTTTTTAAAGGAATACATACTGTGTATAAACAAAATCACAGATAACCGTCATTTTACAGGCAGTTTGTCATGTACATACATTGGCAAACTCACTTTATCAATGAGTACATACTGTTCCAGTCCGAAACAAAATGTTGAAATGCCGTTTAGACTGCTATGTCCTAATCATATACGTTGGAAACAGTATTTGTATATATATTACATTACTGTCCGCCCATCTTTTAAATAAATGTATATGATATTAGTCAATACTTTTAACTTGTGCAAATCCAGAAAGGTCAGATTAATACACAATGTGTTAATCAAGTTGATCTGTAGGACCCATCTACTGTTTGTGTTGGTAATTAATGAATAATTCCAGCACAAAAATATTTACACAATTCCCTAACATTTGATTGGTCCGTTGCAAGTCTCCGTCCAAAATTTATATACCAGTAAACTCCATGCCAAACTACTTTCCGTAACCGGAAAATAAACACATTTTCTTGATGAATTTATTTCAAATGCTGGAATTATAAGGAATGAATGGCCTTTTTGTGGAATTTATCGGGGATATAAACTTGGAAAAGTCGCGGGAATACTGGACGAGGCCTTCCTCCGGCCTTCGTCCAGTATTCCCGCGACTTTTCCAAGTTTATACCCCGATAAATTCCACAAAAAGGCCATTCATTCCTATAATGTCTGCACAAAACCTGATTGCTACCTACGCATTGTGTTGTTTAATATTTAAAATATGTGTACAGCCGCTGTGTTTCAATAAGTATGTTATATACGTAAATATGTGTAGACTTATATTAATATTTCGGTGAAAATAATATTTAATACAAATTTCATGGAATCACTATCTGCTATATCAGTGATTCTATATTTTATGTACATATTGGTGCCGTTTTTCTAGTTTCGATGTACAACCAATAATTCATTAAACTGTGTTTATTCCATTGGGTGACAGTCCAGTTGTTACATTTATAATATTATAGCCAATTGTTCTCGTCATTTTTTTAATTTTATTTCCACTTCAAGGGACCAGGGGACTCAGAAATGTAATTTCCGTTACGTACATTTACCTGACGTAAATATAGCTTTACATTTACATTTTTTTCTCTCCAACGGCATAAAACATAAAACTGAAGGGGCATCTATTTAGAAAAGTGTCAAGAATATGGTAAGCTAATTGTATTAGTGTAAAACAGAGAAATTTAGTAGCAAGTCGTGGAATTTCTCATTTATGGTAACCCAACAACATGTATTTAATATGAATCAGTAAAGTTCAGCAAAACAAAATAGCTTGGCATGTAACAGAATGCCGTGTTTTACCACATGTACCAAACATCGTTATAAAGCTACATTTAATTAATAGCACAGCCTCCAAAAATATGGGCGTAACGGCAATTATTATGTAACGGTAATGACAAAATGTAACGGTAATGACTTTCTATTTATTTAAAATACTAATACAGCATATATAACAAACATATTTATACTTTGAACATTACGCAAACATTGTATTAGCGAGCATACCTCACTATACCCCCAGTTACCTATGTAAACAGGGGTATGATGAGGTGCCCGCGCAATAGGTAATGCGGTCAAATAGGTCACGATGCAGTGACTATTTTCGATCAATAACTTATGTTGTAAGCGATTGTAATGTGTATTTTCAATATTTATATTATTAAAATGTATCATATCGATACCCCTTTAAGTAATATTTGTATATTTTAAATGTATTGATGTTCTCATGAAGCGCATGAATATAAGTATTAATTAATCCAGCTTATATTGAGGCAAATCACACAGCCTTAAAACATAGTGCTGGAGTATAAACCATAGTATCGTATATTATTCATAAGTATATCACTATTAAACACTAATTACAATATGTATGCATATTATTAAAACAGTAGATGCTACCGCTGTTTCGCTATATGTGATATTTATAACAAAATATTTTTTTTATTCGTCCGCGTACGGATTTCTGTTACACAAAGCGCCATTTTCAGTTCATATTTTGACCTGTGCATATGAACAGGACTAAGTTTAAACAACGCTCGATTCCGTCCTATTACAATTTCTCTGCAGAATGTTCAGACTAACTACATAAATAATGCTGCTAAATAAGTGTTAACGGCTGGCACATGGTCATCACTAAAAGGAAGAAACCACAGTCGTATTATTTATAGATAAGATTTACCCGAGACCTCATGGGGGCCGCCATTAATCCAGTGTAAACAATAGACCGTGTGATCCCATTCCCTGAGTAGCCGCTGCTTAGTGAAACAGTGTGCTAATCATGATATTATTTTCCTCAATAATTGGAAACGGTTTGAATTTCTCGGTAAAAACTACGAAAGTCATACAAAATAACGATGTATATTTAACATTGGATATGCGTAAACAGTATTACTCTCTCATCGGATCGTCAGTTGTCGTCGATAGCGATTTAACGTACTGATCTAGTCTTAATTTATTGTCAACTTTCAACGCCATTTACAGAATATATGGCTAATTTTGGAAATAAATAACGGCAAATTACGATGACGTCTGCTCTGAAATATCTGTCAACTTGCGGACGTAATTTAAGGAAATCGATTATATTTTAAGGCTACATCTGTGACTAATTACAAATTTATGTATGGTCTTTGGCTACACCGACACATTACACAGATCTAGTTGTAAATACACGTCGCTTTGTGTGGGGAACAAAATCGATAATGCGTAGTTGTGTGTGACGAGGTGTTGATCTGATGACACCACACAGCTGTAAATGTTGACTGACCCTTAGGCAATGTTTTGAAATTGACGTGTCGTTTTGATGTGTGCCGCAACACCTCACTGTCGGAGACAACATGACAATTAACGATATACTCTCGATTATACACAGATCTATTAGACGGCTGGTTATTTAAAATAAAGAGTAGTTCAGTACACCTTCGCCGATATAGTTTTTAGAAAATCAGTAATATTTTCCGTAAATGGTGTTGAAAAGTTGACAAAAATTATATCACCATATTTAGTTGTGCCGATATTGTTTTAAAAAATCAGTAATTTTTTTCCGTAAATGGTGTTGAAAATTGACAAAATATATAGCCGCATTTCTCCGATATTCGTTTAGAAAATCAACAATATTTTCTGTAAATGGTGTTGACACAAAATGCAGCGTTCACGCGGAATTCAAATAAAATAAAAAATAATAATTTAATAAATAGACGCCGATGGCTACTGTGTTTGCGGCCAGTGAATTCTGGTCGTGATAGCCACAGGCGCAGTTCGAACAGTGTTGTGAGCAGATGGAGGACAATAATTATTTCAAATTCATAAAAAAAATGTTTGCTGTCCGAAAATTAATTAATTGTGACAGCCAAAAAAATAGATTTTGGGACAGTAAAACATTACATGGTATAGACAGTACCTCAAACTTAAAAAAAACAGTAACAAACTGTCTGTGTATATATTACTTAAAGACAGAAACTTTCATTGTTGGTAAGTTTCTATCAATTTATAGGTATTTTTATTAAAATCATAAAATTGTGAAAATATTAAAATCACAAAAATAACATACATGTATATGGAGAAAAAAAAGTATACCACGTCGAGGTTTGAACCACCGACCCTTTCGGGAATCGGTAATTAAGTCATTGAAGTCGGCGACCTTAACCTCACGACTATTGCGCCATTTACGACAATCACAGTTATACAGAAGTGCTATCAGTATTACGCAACCATTTGAACATAATAATTATTAAATTATTTGCAACTCCATCTACAACGATACCGTTACAGAGATACGCTATTGAAACAACATGTATTAGTACCCATAACATAAGAAAGTAATGTATCATTATATATCACAGGAGATAGATTAAAACTATATATACTAATCATAAACAGAACAATCCGCTTGGCTCGTATGAAAATAGTTCGCGTGATATTGATTATCTCCCTTGCCGAAAGTAGTTCAGTGATTTATTAATTCCAAATAAGACGTGTTTGCGTAATGATATGCTGTACAATATAACTTCAAGTTAGTGTTTACTTTTAATGTGATTGCCAATAGAAACCCACACTCCTTGAAGCTGTGTCTGTTTTTTGTTGTTTCAGAGCTTTTACTAATTAAATCCTGATATATAAATGTTGTAGGTCTGAATAAATGTGCCATTACTGACCGACAACTGATGGGACCTGGTTTATATCTAATTGACGCATCAACTGACTGGTTAGTATGGTAATTTATCATTGCCGTTACACGATCGTCATTACCGTTACACAATTTTGTAACGGAAATGACCGTTACGGTAATGATTTTTCTTTAAAAACTCCCATTTTTCACCCCTCTGTATACAACGCATCATGAAGGTAGAATATGCAAAGGCAACGTTGTAAGTGTGTCTATCTACCCATTTTGGCTTCAGTCGACCTACATACATATGGACGTGTATAAACCCTGAACGGTAATGATGCATGTAATGACCTTAACAATCCGAATACAGACCGGCCTCGTTCTCGGCAATGACTTAAGTTGTGTTAACACCGTGTTTATTTATAAATCGGGCGCCCATAAACAGTGTTCATTGCATTAGTACAATACAGCCACCGCGAAACCCGCGCATTTTTTGCTTTGCAGAGTTTTCGCCAGCGTGGAATTTCCTACCTATTGCGGCAAATCGCTGGTTTGCTGCGAAATGCCGCAAAGCGTCGCAAAATTCTCGCGGTATTGCTGCAATTGTTAAAATAAATTGCCGCAATAGTGACCCTAGTCAATTGCGGCAAAACGCGGGGAAATCATAAAAAGGATCACCGGCACATTTGCCACAATTTGCGGCGTTTTGATGGACAGAAAATGCGGCGTTTTGCGATGTTTTGCTTTATTATTTTACCTGTCGAGCAAATCGTTAGAGGTGTAAATTTGCATTCCTTTGTGACGAAATGAAATGAGGTGGCCGTACGTGCGGGTGTTCGACTACATGTATGTCTATACATGTGTACATGTATGTAATAGATCTGTGTAATAGATCTGTGTAAACTTCTTTCAATCCCAGAACTGGTGTTCCCCAAACAGCGTTCACATTCTGAATATGCCAGTTTGATATATACATCCTACATGATCAATATTCTGAATATGCCTGTTTGATATCTACATCTTACATGATCAATATCGGTATGGCCATGGATGTTCGAACATGATTTATTGACAAATATACCAAATCGATCCATGCGAAATGCATGTCTACAAGGGTAAAACTGACTTCATTCAATCAAACAATGTACACATTTTCAGAGTGAATTGCTGAGTTTTGCCGCATTTTACCGTGTCCATTTTGCCGCAAAACGCGGCGGTAAAGGTTCGATAACATGTACATGTACGTTGTACACGCTGGAAAGTTTTGCCGAGTTTTGCTGAGGATCGCCGCGAAACGACCGCGTAAAATTTGCAGAGTTTCGCGTTATGCCGCAAACAGCCACGGGACGTTTTGTGAGAGATTGTGGCAATATTCAGCGCTAAAGCTACATTGGTTGCCACAATTACAAAAAAATGTGCGGGTTTCGCGGTGGCTGTACTGTAGCTGAGAGTGGAAAAGGGAGATTACTCTGATTTTACATTTTTTGTTCAGCGTAACGGTAATGACTCGATTTCGCGGGACAGATACATTAACGTCAGTATTTTTTACAACAAAAGGCAAATTTATTGCAGAATAAGTTTAATGTCAAATTATATGTTAAACTATTTTAATTCAGATGCAATGTATAGTAAAGTACACAATTTTTAATGGACAAGATTTGAGAATTACGGGCTTGTGAACTGTGCTGATTGATGATCGGGACATGCCCATTTGGTGCACCATACGTATGCCAACAACAGAAAATAATAACTAAACACACATGACAAGAATTGTAAATACTGTTTTCTTAATGGATTGGTATTATACATAGTTTCTTTACTGAAAAAAATAATTTTTCCTTATAAATTGTGTGATTTGTCAGTAAATTACACCGGGACACCAGCTGTACATAAAATATAGAATCACTGATATATGCATGCACAATGGTCCGGTTATTTAACATGTTTATGTAATCTGGTAATAGTGTTAATACTCTATATTTATCATCAGTAAATTAAGTACTTCAATTTGTATTCTCAATTTGATGCATGCGTTGTATATTTATGGCACGGTACTTTGCAAACAAACAATATAAAAGTAATATTCTGACATTAATGGATAACCCCGGCCGCCAAATGGACAGACGGCCTATAGTATTAATACCACAAATTTTACCAGAAACGTTAGCGCAAACGTCATTTGACTTTGACTATTGGCCTTGGGGCAGTTATATAAAATGAAAGTATGTTCCGCAAATATGCTAACACTAAGTCATGGGTAACAGAAAATACAACAAATTTACGAAATATTACAATTTATCATGTTTATGTTATAAGTGGAAGTACGAAAATAAACAAAGGAACGAAAAGTAGATTGTTTTACCCCTTAGCATGCTGCACATGCTGGGCGATTATTATATTATAATCAAAATAGTTTTGTTTTGGTCTTAGTAGTATTAATGCGCACTGTCAGTAGTAAGAACTCTGCATCCTGATTGGGGCATCGAACCTAGAGCTGAAAATATAATACTTCTACTTTCTGCCTTCCAAAGCCAGCCGCTGTAACTGCTTGAATTATTCAGAATATTGATGTATATCGAAATGATACCACATATAATATATCACTGTACATTGGTCATAACAGAATCCTCAACAGGTGCCAAGGTGCACTGTATGACAAGCTGTGTTTGTGGAAAACCGAAGCATGGTGCTATATTCTATCTGCAACACGTCAACATCCACCAGGCTGACTTTTGAATGAGTACTAAAATGTATTCAATGATTAGCGGCACGGTCCCACAAATACACACTCAGGCAATCAGCTAAAAATAGAGCGTGAACGCTTAGAATATGTTGTTTTGGTAGTCGTATTCGGCGAGAGTCGTGGATATATTGACATTGTCTGTAATGTTACAGATCAAAACACAATTGTTTGTTCGCTATATGTTCAAACAGGTATGTCAGAGTCATATACTTATTTATTCATATCATATGTTGGTTGCATGGACTGTCATCTATATTGCATGTTTACTTACACAAAGTGGTAATAACAGAACAGTGTACAAAGGTAGTGTAATGTCGACACTTCTAACATTCATTATTCTTATTTGGTGGTAATTGACCGTATAAAACAGATATAGTATTACTAATGAGCGTTGGTAGAGGATATTACACATTTCATCAAACAAACACGTGTACAGTCCCCAAATCGCATGATAAGTACAAAGTGCACTGTATGTTAAATGTAAAAGCCTGTATGTATTACAGCTTCTTGTCATACTAAAAAAGATTTATCATAAATAATTATCATTTTTATTCAGCCGCTACTGATAGAAGGTGTATGGTGATTTAGGTTCAATATGCTACACATATTGTATGAAATGGCGGCCATTTTGAAAGTATGCACATGACATTTTCCCCAAACGAGTATTGAGAAACTTTTTGCGGCATGCCAATGGTTTAATCGTCAAAGCAGATTGGTATGCTCTTTTCTGATATGTTTTGTGCAATATGTGAATAGCTCTGAATTCAAGAATCCAATTTTACAGTGATGGGCATCTTAAATATGCGAATTAATATGTGTATGTTCCATTTCATGCTTTTAGTAAGATTTAGATCAACAAAGTATAATTTACGAAATTCGTATAAAATGGTGGCCATTTTGGATTTACACACTTCTCTTTTTATCGTAAAATTGGTTTATAAGTATTGTATAGCATGTCTGTTATCACATACAATGTATCATAATTGTGTTTCCGTTAACCATTCTGTGACTGCTGAGAGAGTTGCATATGTTTAGTTGCATATAAATGTCCCATAAACTGGATATGCATTTCATAATGTCGTTCATATTGTTCTGCAATATAACACCTTTATACCACCATTACGCAAACATTGTATTAGCGAGCATACCTCACTATACAGGCCCATTTGGGCCTCTTGCTATGATACTGGTGGTGGTGGCAGGTCTATTTAAAGACATTTACTGACATTTCATCCATGCTGAATATTGAACTGTGAATACATTTATGCTCCTCGCATTTCAAATGTTTAATGGAATGCTGTTCCATATAATTGCACCAGAGTATGAAAGACTACCTTTAAATAATTCTGTTTTTGATCTAGAAACATGCAGGGTGTTCTCCATGCGTGTTGATTGCAGAATAAACATTTCACTTAAATATGCGGGGACTAATCCATTTAGGGTTTTGTACATTATTTTAGTTTTCTGCAAATATTTAGTTTCATCAAAACTTAAAATGTTTAGTCTTTTGAGTGCTGTAATGAAATCGTAATACTCTGTACCAAGAATAATTTTGCATGCACGCCTTTGCAAGTTTTAAATTTTTGCTAAATTTTGATTTGATGAATTAGACCAGATAATACAACAGTAGTCAACATGAGGCTGTACATAGGCTTTGTAAAATAGTAGTCTATGCTCTACAGAGAGGAAATAGCTAATTCTTTATAGCAACCAAAGATACGAGGAGACCTTTTTAGAAACAAAGTCAAAATGGTTATTCCAAAGCAGATATTCATTAATTTTTAGCCCAAGGGTTAATCGCCAGTAGTGACATCCAAATTTATATCATTGTATGTCAAGTGAATTTCATTTTTATCCAGTATTGTTCTTTTCTGCCTGATTGAATTAAGCATTACTTATGTTTTGCTAGTATTTAAAAGCATAGCATTTATTGTGCACCATGGTATCAGTTGATTTAATCCAATTTGCAAATTAGATTCTACCTCATTAATGTTACTCTGGATATCATAAATGGTTGTGTCATCAGCATATATATCGGTTCCTGTAGCATACTCACGACAGCACAGCAGGCAGATCATTAATAAATATTATTTATTTATTTATTGGTGTTTAACGGCCTATCAACAGCTACGGTCATTTAAGGCCGGGCCAATGGGTTCGATCCCGCACTTAACCTGCTGCATTGGGGGGAAAAAATATATTCAGCCCTGAAATTAGAATAATCTGACCTGGTGCTAGGTCCATACCGTACCAAAGTCACTTAGCCTCTTCGCCTATTAAAAAGTAATGCCGGTAGGATTACTCTTATAAGGGGTATAACCAGATTTAACTGTCACATACAAAATGCCAAAGACGTATATGACAAACCAGGTCTCCAGTCGAGATTCCGGTAATGATGAACCCCGATCGTTAAATTACCCATCGCTTGCTCCCAGCTGCCACCCACTCATTAATAAATAATAAACAATAATGTCTGACCTAGTATAGACCCCTGGGGCTCGCCACATGTAATAGTAGCCGGCACCATTTGACATATGTGTCTTTGAAGGTAGAGATGCCCACATGCCAGGTTATAATATAGGGAGACAGATAGTTTTGTATATTCTGTAGATATGACGTTTTCTGGCAAATTAAACAATAGTTCACTTTACTCCACATGTTGATTGGCATTATTATACATTTTATATCAGACGTAAATTTCCACACTGATATCAGGGGCGATAACCGCGTTTTCTTAAAATGTTAACGGACATTACTATTTATTCTCTGTATTTATTTTTTGATGTGCAATGATCATACTTTATAATCTGTCGAGAATATTATTTTTCAGGTGACGCATTTAATTAGTATAAATAATTAAAAAATATCATGCCTTACTTGCATATGATAATAGCTTGATACCACCGCGAGTCACTATCAGTAAAATAAATATTACTAAATGATTATATCTGTATAGCGGGCACTCGTAATATTTATATTGGTGGAATAGCGACACAATTATACACTTATTTAATTCCTATAAATAACATACTGTACCTACTGAGTGGGCATGTACTAGGCCCTGGGCGTACCGGTGTCACAGATATTCTCAGATTCTATCCTCCCCCCCCCCCCCCCCCCACCTAGAATATTCTCCCCTCCACACGAATATTCTCCCCCCCCCCCCACCTCCATTCATTGTAAAATCGGGTGGGGGGGGATAATATTCGGCGAATAATTTGCCCCCCGCCCCCGGTCAGCCAAACCGTGTGTGATATGAGTGTTGTGTAGAGGAGAGGTGGGGGGGGATAATATTCGGCGAATAATTTGCCCCCCACCCCCCACCCCCCGGTCAGCAAACTGTCTGTGATATGATGTGTGTAGAGGAGAGTGGGGGGGGATAATATTCGGCGAATATTTTGCCCCCCCTCGCCACCCGTTGCCCAGTCAGCCAAATCCCTCTGTGATATGAGTGTGATGTAGAGAGAGGTTCCAGGGGGGGGGGGCGCGTAATATATTCGGCGAATATTTTGCCCCACGCTCCCCGGTCACGCCAAACCCTCTGTGATACGAGTGTGGGTGTAGAGGAGAGGGGGGGGGGATAATATTCGGCGAATATTTTGCCCCCCCCTCCGCCCGTTGCCCAGTCAGTCAGCCCTCTGTGATAATGAGTGTGATGTAGAGAGATGGTTCCAGGGGGGGGGCGATAATATTCGGCGAATATTTTGCCCCACGCTCCCCGGTCAGCCAAAACCTCTGTGATACGAGTGTGAGTAGAGGAGAGATAATATTCGGCGAAATATTTTGCCCCCCCTGTCGCCCAGTCAGCCAAACCCTTTGTGATATGAGTTGTGCTGTAGATGAGAGGTGGGGGGGATAATATTCGGCAAAATATTTTGCCCCCCCCACCCCCCCTGTCACCAAACCGTCTGTGATATGAGTGTGATGTAGATGAGAGGTGGGGGGGGGGGGATAAAATTTGGCGAATATTTTGCCCCCCGCCCCCCGGTCAGCCAAACCGTCTGTGATATGAGTGTGATGTAGAGGAGAGGGTGGGGGGATAATATTCGGCGAATAAACTAAAATAATGTACAAAACCCTAAATGGATTAGTCCCCGCATATTTAAGTGAAATGTTTATTCTGCAATCAACACGCATGGAGAACAACACCCTGCATGTTTCTAGATCAAAAACAGAATTATTTAAAGGTAGTCTTTCATACTCTGGTGCAATTATATGGAACAGCATTCCATTAAACATTTGAAATGCGAGCAGCATAAATGTATTCACAGTTCAATATTCAGCATGGATGAAATGTCAGTAAATGTCTTTAAATAGACCCGCCACCACCACCAGTATCATAGCAAGAGGCCCAAATGGGCCTGTATCGCTCACCTAAAAGCCTCCATAGTGGTCATCTTGATTTCACAAAGACTCTTCACTTACAACTTCGAATGTTCCACAGAATTTGTTGGTACCTTCTGATCTAACATATATTGCGAATGTGCCACCATATGAACAAATCTGAATCAGCGTTAACTATCGATCATTCATACAAAGTTTCGTCGAAATCGGCCTGGCGGTTTGTGAGAAGAAGATTTTTGGACAATTTGACCTACTTTTCAACGGCGGACATCTTGGATTTGGTGATGACCTCCATTTTAACACAAATGGACAGGCTTCACCCACAGACCATTACAGTTAAGTTTGGCCAATATCGGCCAAGCAGTTCACAAGAAGAATACGTTTGAAATCTTTAGTAAAAGAACAACTTTTTTACCTTTCGGTGGCCATCTTGGATGACAAATCATCTGATTTAGACAAAAAATGGTCCAGAGTGATCGACTAGTCGATACATTCGATTTGATATATTATATGACCATATTCGGCCAAAAATATAATTTGACCCCTAGTTGACCCCTCGGGCCACGCCCATTTTTGACCCAGAGGCCACCATATGAACAAATCTGAATCAGCATTAACTATCGATCATTCATACCCAGTATCGTCGAAATCGGCCTGGCGGTTCGTGAGAAGAAGACTTTTTAAGAATTTTACCTACTTCTCAACGGCGGCCATCTTGGATTTGGTGATGACCTCCATTTTAACAAAAATGAACAGGCTTCAACCACAGACCATTACAGTGAAGTTTGGCCAATATCGGCCAAGCAGTTTACAAGAAGAAGACGTTTGAAATCTTTAGTAAAAGAATGACCATTTGAACTATCGGTGGCCATCTTGGATGACGTAATCATATGATTTAGACAAAAAATGTTCCAGAGTGATTGTCTCGTCGATACCTTCGATTTGATATATTACATGACTATCTTCGGTTAAAAATAAAATTTGACCCTTATTTGACCCCTCTGGCGACGCCCATTTTTGACCCACGGGCCACCATATGAACAAATCTGAAACAGCGCTAACTATCGATCATTCATACCAAGTATCGTCGAAATCGGCCTCGCGGTTCGTGAGAAGAAGATTTTTTAAGAATTTGACCTACTTTTCCATGGCGGCCATCTTGGATTGTCGATGACCTCCATTTTAACAAATCTGAAATGGCATCACCCATATATCATCCCTGTGAAGTTTCACCAATATCGGCTCAGCAGTTCGGGAGAAGAAGATGATTGAAAATGTTCACGGACGGACGGACGCACGTCCTTACGTGACATCCCTTAGGTGGTTTTTACTATATAAAAGATCAAAGGAATGACCACCTAAGGAACAATAGGCTTAAGTGGTCAACGGAATAAATCTATTGTATTCTTTTGTCTTGACGGACGGACGACGGACGACGGACACTTTGCCATAACAATAGCTCACATGAGCTTTGCTCAGGTGAGCTAAAACAAGAGGCCCAAATGGGCCTGTATCGCTCACCTAAAAGCCTCCATAGTGGTCATCTTGATTTCACAAAGGCTCTTCACTTACAACTTCAAATGTTCCACAGAATTTGTTGGTACCTTCTGATCTAACATATATTGCGAATGTGCATGTGATTTACTGCTATACCTTCGATTTGATATAAAATGACCATATTCAGTCAAAAATAAAATTTGACCCCTATTTGACCCTCGGGCCATGACCATTTTTGACCCAGAGGCCACCATATGAACAAATCTGAATCAGCGTTAACTATCCATCATTCATACAAAGTTTCGTCGAAATCGGCCTGGCGGTTTGGTTTGCGAGAAGATTTTTTTGACAATTTGACCTACTTTCAACGGCGGACATCTTGGATTGGTGATGACCTCCATTTTAACAAAATGGACAGGCTTCACCCACAGACCATTACAGTTAAGTTTGGCCAATATCGGCCAGCAGTTCACAAGAAGAATACGTTTGAAATCTTTAGTAAAAAGAACAACTTTTTTACCTTTCGGTGGCCATCTTGGATGACAAAATCATCTGATTTAGACAAAAAATGCTCCAGAGTGATAGACTAGTCGATACCTTCGATTTGTATATTATATAACCATATTCGGGCAAAAATATAATTTGACCCCTAGTTGACCCCTCGGGCCACGCCCATTTTTGACCAGGGGCCACCATATGAACAAATCTGAAACAGCGTTAAATATCAATCATTCACACCAAGTTTCGTCGAAATCGGCCTGGAGGTTTGTGAGAACAAGATTTTTTGACAATTTGACCACCTACTTTTCAACGGCGGACATCTTGGATTTGGTGATGACCTCCATTTTAACAAAAATGGACAGGCTTCACCCACAGACCATTACAGTTAAGTTGGCCAATAATCGGCCAAGCAGTTCACAAGAAGAATACGTTTGAATCTTTAGTATAAGAACAACTTTTTTACCTTTCGGTGGCCATCTTGGATGACAAAATCATCTGATTTAGACAAAAATGGTCCAGAGTGATCAACTAGCCGATACCTTCGATTTGATATATTATATGACCATATTCGGGCAAAAATATAATTTGACCCCTAGTTGAACCCTCGGGCCACGCCCATTTTTGACCCAAGGGGCCACCATATGAAACAAATCTGAAACAGCGCTAACTATCGATCATTCATACCCAGTATCGTCGAAATCGGCCTGGCGGTTCGTGAGAAGAAGATTTTTTAAGAATTTTGACCTACTTACTCCAACGGTGGCCATCTTGGATTTGGTGATGACCTCCATTTTAACAAAAATGAACAGGCTTCAACCACAGACCATTACAGTTAAGTTTGGCCAATATCGGCCAAGCAGTTTACAAGAAGAAGACGTTTGAAACCTTTAGTAAAAGAATGACCATTTGAACTATCGGTGGCCATCTTGGATGACGTAATCATATGATTTAGACAAAAAATGTTCCAGAGTGATTGTCTCGTCGATACCTTCAATTTGATTCAATTCCAAAAACATGAGTCATCTTAGGAGGCAATTCTCATATGCTGCTGGTCACTGGCGAGAATACACCACATAGATGTCATCTTTTGCTCTTATGAGCTGAACCACCGGATCGTAGCCAATTGGCTTGTATCTATAGGTTCTGAAACTGTACCACACGACGTCATTTGGCCAATCATGATGCTGTGGCGTCATCTGTCAAAAATGTCAGCCATCTTGCCAGATTTGCGAGATCGCCAGCAATGAAGTCATGAGACTTTGGACGATTTCACACATTAAAACAGCTGAAAACCTATCTGGCACATCCCAAATATGTAGGTTATATTATTTATTTTGGTATTTACACAGGTAATCAAGAGTGTTGCGGTGATTTGATAACTTTATGCGACAATTTTGATGCGGAGACGCTGGCGTTTT
Source organism: Conchocele bisecta (assembly GCA_029237695.1). NCBI lineage: Eukaryota > Metazoa > Mollusca > Bivalvia > Lucinida > Thyasiridae > Conchocele > Conchocele bisecta. Next base: position 129,498,724 of record CM055265.1, read on the forward strand.
CGCATTCAAAATTGAGCACCACTTCAACTTGATCAACCAAAACGGGAATTTAACAGTCTGAAACTTTGTGTAAATGCATGTTGATCTTACACATTAATTATGATTTACAAACCAAACCTATCGAATATCTGATTAGATAGCCTTAATTTAGTGATTATAATGTACTTTCCAAGATCTGTCAGATTTGGCAGATCTGCCAAACATGGCCGCTGTCAGAGAGAAATCATGAACATGCCAACTTGCCAGACTTGGAATGTAAACAAATATAGGACACATAGGCATGTAGGATGTGGGTCAAGACTTTCAGATGATATTCCTTTTTACAAGAGAGAGTGAATTCGTCATTGAAACACTTCCATCATCCTAAGAATAAGACTGCCAGACGCAGCCAGCAAGGTTACAGACATGTTTGTCAGTCTTTCCACAATTCTGTCAAGTTGCCAGATTTCTTCCTGAGACCATAAAAGGCATGTTGGTCTTAGTGAAAATGTGAAATTAATACCTGAATTACCATTATATTAGCTACAGAGTGTAAATATGTCAATAATAATACCATATTTAGCTTGTCAAATGAGTCATATACCCCACCCACTCACTTTGCATGAGGGTTATAATTACACTCAGGTTCTATTCTGTTACAGTATCTTACGCTGACAAGATAACTGAATTACGGCTGGAAACAGCGTTTTGAAGTGATTATATTCACACACCTAAGGCCTTTTTCGATTGCCAGAGACGCAAGTAATAAAATTAATCAATGATTATTGTGTTTGTGTCAGTCGGAAACGAGGGGCCTTACTCCATAATAGCCATATTCATTCCCACCTTTATATAGAGCATAGTGCTGTACGAGACCAAGTGGATGGGGTAATGGATTGTTTTTAATGGACACATTTTTTGTGTCACAGGTCCGAATCTTCCACTGGTGACTACATGTATATGTACCCAAACAAATGTTTGGGGTACATAAGAAAGATTACCTTCTTGCTCTTGCAGTATTTGAGATAGATCCAGAAGGTGATGACAAACACGTCGATCAGCAGCAGGAAGATGAAGAGGACCAAGAACACGACCAGGGCAGCCGGCAACCCCGCTTAAAACACGGTCATATCTGGCAGTGACTGGAGAAATGGGGCTTATGGGATTTGTGGCCAGTGTAGCGCCTGATCAAGTAGCACACTCCGATAGCCTGATGATGGGGGTTCATTGATGGAATGGCGAGCAGTGCAGATCCTGATCTGTCTGTGCAGATGCACAACCTGATCTGGATCTACAATGGCCGCAAAACCCATAATTTCTCCAGTCACAGTCACATATCACTGGTGCTGCACTTGGTGAAATGTTTCATGTCGAAAAATGCACCGGTTTCCTGACGGAATGCCACTCAGCTCTACTTAGAGCTATCGCATAAATGCATTTTTCGTCTATTAAAGATACATGCACAGTCAGTAGGCACAAAATGTTATGATTATATCTGTATAGCTGGCACTCGTAATTTTTAGAACTGGTGGAATAGTGACACAATTATACACTTATTTAATTCCTATAAAGAACATTTTGTGCCTACTGAGTGGGCATGTACCTTCAACACATTAAAGTCCATACAATTGCGAGATTTTCTGGCGAGCCCTCAAAGCGGAGATTACACGAGTGGCGTGCCATTTGATTGGCTAGCCATATCTCTTGATGTGTCAAAATCCACTACGACATGTATGTCAGCCAATGCACGTCGCGAGGTAAAGTAGTAAACACAGTGTGTAACCAAATTTCACCGCTTTGAGAGCTCAACCATCTATCTGAGAATATTTGGTGTTTTTCAGACGATATATAAATGTTTGACTTGCATTGGCGGTTCAGGTGCAATACATTAATGTAAACAATCAATTTGGGCCGGTTTTATTGTTATCGGTTAATAAATGATGTTTGTATTGGTTAAAATTGTGCGCAGGTAGAATCTGTTTCACACTTTTCAAGTTTATCACATTCCTATAGTTTGGTTAAAAGTTAATAAATATTCAGAATATGGTCAAAATTTATAAAATTATTAGACACTGTTAATGAAATAGTGGTCTTGCTTACTAAATCAATAGTTCAACAAAGAAACTAACCTGACAATATGTCACTGGATAGTATTGCTTCAAGCTTATAGTCGGTGGCAAAATGTGAATCTACTGAAATTTTTGCTATAGACTTTGGAAATGTCTTTTTATGACAGAGTATGTGACATAGTACAAAAAACAAATTGGTACCATTTTTTTTTCTGCCACATGTGTGGCGGCCATCTTGAATTTCAAAATGGCCACCATTCAAGACCTATATCCTCTTTTTGCCCAAAGAATAAACATATTTTCACAACAATTTAATCAAATTGTTTATAGGATATACTTAAAAAATGAAATAGTAACATTTCTGTTCAATAACAAACATGTCTGCAATTTTAAAATTCAAAATGGCCACCATAACAATACATTTTGTGCTATTTTCAATTGAGCACAAGCAATTTCGTTGGTGAAATGAATTATTATCTACACAATCATGCAGTGAATGAAATCCTTCATTGTAACCTGTATCACATACTGAAATTTGACTGTTGTTTATATAGATTTGTATTTCAATATGGCCACCGTTTAATCAAACAGTTTTATCAGCAAGAGAATAACAATAGTTTGGACTACAAATGTGGTTGGTTATGTATGATATTGATTGAACAAATATATTAGCCACATTTTTATGCAATAACATTTATGTCTGACATTTTAAAATTCAAAATGGACGCCATATTTAGCATACGTTGACATGTTCCAACTGGGTACCGGCATTCTATTTAAGCAATATCAATATTTATGAGCACAGGCAGAAAATGATGAAATATATGTGTTTGGCTATGCAATATTGACATTGATATAATATTTACCCATGACAGCCAGGACTCTCCACATAACACATCATATGACACATTCCTATAGCCTACACACCTTGTACACGGACATTTATGTTCTTGTGACGACCACCCTGTTGGTCAAAACTAATGCACATTTATGTCTATGTATGACCTCTAAATGTATTGCGTTTCATTGTAAATGACAGTCTTATAACAGGCAATATCTGATTGCTGGCCTATATTGTTAATACTATACGGCTGCTTTGCTGCCGTTTATACATGCATATTGTCTGTTCCACGAAGTGCTGCCCAAAATGTATTGCTATAAAAACACTCCAAACTGCTTATTTTTTTATATAAAACAATGTAAAACTATTTTTTAGAAATGAGCCTACTTTTTATTTCAAGAAAATCCGTCTAATAACAAAGTTATTTCGAATAAACAGTCATGGATGGGCTTTTGCCTTATAAATTAATTTTACCGAATTTTAGTCGTTGACAATAAAACAAGAAATTACTATTGCAATAATCACTTCCGGTAAACAACAACAACAACTATTATTGCGAACTGAACACAAGTTCTTAATAAATTTGTTTATGTTTATTAACATCATTTTCTGGCATATAACTTAAACAATTTGCATTAAAATATACCAATTAACATGTAATCTTCATATATTTAGCGAATATCATTCATCCATAAGGTTCCAAGTCGATCTGATACTATTGCTAATACGTTCTAATGTATTGTAAATTGTGAATGCTAACGAACTTGATTCGATTAAACTCGTGACCTTCACCAACCAATCAGCATTTAGTAAACCAAGTTGTCCGCCGGAAATTCGTCGGGCAAAGAAACTGGCTCACAGGAAGTGACTGTATACTTCCGCCGGAAATGACGTATATATGGTGTTCCCAAGTCATACCATTAGAGAATGTAGATTTACACTGGTGTCGATGTGCGAGGATATGTGCAATTAATTTTGCGTGGTAGGAACAGCGTGCCAACCTCAGCTTGGCGTTGTCAATAGATACGAAAGCTGTAGCAGATGATGATGATATCATGTTGTATTTTTACCAAATTCTCGGCATTTTCTTCTGGAATTCTTTTACGAACACCGAGAAATGAAGGCTCGATTCCTTTATTTTTCTACCTCATAAATACAAAGTTAGTATCTTTTTTTTATTGATGAAATCCAGCAAGCAGTTCGATGCTAGAAAAATGTTGAAAATCTGACCGCACGTGACATTTTAACATTGCAACCCTGCATTCAATTCTTGATTTATGGCTATTTCTTCATTATAGGACCGAAATTCAAAAAATAAAAAGATGGCTCATTGCTAAATTTTGCTGAAAAATGATTTTATGCCAAAAATTAAGAGTTTTAGGGTGTTTAAATAGGTGTAAAAGTTGGGCAGGTTAACGTGAAACAGACAGTAGTTTATTTCCATGAACTGGCGTACGTCCCCCACAAACTCATATTTGATGAAATATCAAATATATAGGCCATTGTATACAGAAATATAACCTCTTTTCTGATATTCAGATTTAATGTCAGGCTGGTATACCTTTTCACATCAAATCAGTTTTACCAAATCCAGAATAATGATTGTCACAAAATTCTGCATTACTTTTATCCTGCTATGGTCATTTCAGGCCGGTTTAACAGGATTGAATCCAATATTTCACACGTATGGCTGGGGTGTGGGTATATATGTATGTATGTATCTTGTTTGTTGGGAGCATGCAAAGGGTAATTTAACGACGGGGTTCATCCTTACCGGAATCCTAAAATCCCTGATATGTTTTGGATTTCTGATATCTGAGAGTTAAATTTGCTTATACCCATTATAAGACAATTAAAAATAGTTATTATCCTATTACTTATAGGGGATGGGACTAAGTGACTGTGTTGTGCATTCGTGTAACTTCTGATATGTTAACCATGGATCTGGCTAAGCACCACGTGTCATCAACCTACTATGTTATAGAAGAGACAGTACTCTTCTCGATGACAACCTTATTTTACAGCGGTTGCTCATTCGTTTTCTTATTCAAGCTCGTCATGTGTTCCAGAAGGTGACGATGTATACATATTCTTCGTGGAGAACTTGAAAATTCATCCTGGCGCTGCGTATATAACACACATGACCACTTAGCCAAATCCATGCTTGCACACCTTTTATTACAGTGGCAGCGGAGTATTCAGAACAGCTGGCACTGTTGATGACCTTGCCAAATGCCCACTCTGACAAGTGGTATTTGACATGCATGTACATAGGTGTCGCCAGGGGGGTTGCGGGGGGTGAGAACGCAACCCCTTTTCATTTTGTCATTTTTTTACATATATATATATTTTCTCAGTGCGGGAATCTCATAGCCGAGAATAACAACAACAACACAATAGCATCATGGTGGATATCGTCTGCTATAGATTCCGAAACGGCACTTTTTGTGCCGCTCTGCGTTGCAGAACCGCCAAAAATTGAATTAGTTGAATTAGGTTATATCCCTTATAGAGGATGGGCTAAATGAGTTTACTGGTGTGGTATGGGCGTCTAACACCGATCAGAGTATCCTAGTTTAGATTACATCAGTGCACCTATTACCACATCTTTTTGTCTTCATATCGCCAATCCCGTATATTTAACACTTCAGATTTTGCAAATATGTGTAATTCACAACGCGCCTAAATCAGATTCGATGCGTCTGAAATAACCAGGATAACTTGTTTTAGAGCATCTACTATCCAAAAGAATTCCAGGGGAGGACACCCGGACCACCATCGTGCTCTGCCCGCCGAGTCCCTTCAGCACTCGCAACCCTTTTCGAAAATCCTGGCAACGCCTATGATGTACGAACGTATAAATAAATAGACAAGCACACTTGTGTATACAATGGATATGGTTTTTTTTTAAATAGTCGAGCTGATACGTATGTGATCTGCCTATCAGAGATATCCCAATGCATGCCTGGACTGCATGTGTTTACATCTCTGCGAAACGAAAATGTAGGACATATTGATTGGTCCTTCGATCATGTGTTCACGACAACATGACCCCAATTTGCAAGCCATATAGTTTTAGAAGTCACGTGTGAGTAATGATTATTGTATTATTTAATTATTAAATTGCCATTGTTATTGTGTTCTCAGGTTCGAATATCCAACTTTAAACATCTCAGGACGGGGTCAACGACGGAACTGCTTCTCGTTGTGTAGATTAACATTCAATACCTTCACATAGGTTAAGTTATCTCTTTGGTTGGCATAAGCATCTGCTGCCACATAAAAACTGCCAATGTAGTTATTTAATTCCCCAGTTTAAGCAAATAAATATAGACATATGCCCATCTTCAACATTCTAAAGGAGTACAAGACACATAACAAATAATTAAAGTTTGTTATTGCCACAGTATGTTGAACTCATAAATGACCAACAAATCTTTTCCAATATGGAGTTTTCACATTTGTGTCAATGACCAATAATCTGGATTAAACAGAATCAAAACGCATATAGTTACTGCATCATGCTAGGTACATGCCCACTCAGTAGGCACAAACTGTTCTTTATATCAGAGACTTCATACGATACATTTTCTGCCGAAATAAACATTCATTCACCTTTATCCAACGTATTGATTGGCATTTTTATACATTTTATATCAGTCATAAATTTCCACACTGATATCAGGGGTGATAACCGTGTTTCCTTAAAATGCTTACGGACATCACTATTTATTTTCCGTATTTATGTTTCTGATGTGCAATGATCATACTTTATAATCTGTCGAAAATATTTTTTTTTTTCAGGTGACGCATTTAGTTAGTATAACTAATTCATTTGCACATAAAAATAGCCTGATACCACCGTGAGTCACCATCAGTAAAATACATATTATTAAATGAATATATCTGTAGATGTATCTGGCACTCATAATTTTTAGTACCGGTGGAATAGTGACACAATTATTCACTTATTTAATTCCTATAAAGAACATTTTGTACCTACTGAGTGGGCATGTACCTTTAAACTATCAATTTCATTACCGTTATATGCACAAAAGGTGTCCTGAACCTACATATATAAAACTAATCACAACATGTTTGAGTAAAACATGTATTTTCGTTTTCGTTATATAATGTTATGACGAGTCTGAATCGTCTGCTAAGGGCGGTAGATTGGGAGCATGTGAATGGTAATTTAACGATGTGTTTCATCTGGAACCCCAATATCGCTTGTTTCAGTGGCCTTCAGATACGTTTGGCTTTCTTATTACTTGACAGATACCCATTATGAATAGAGTAGGATTTGTACTAATCCTATCTAATTCTATTAGTATGGGTTTGGAGCGAAGTGACTGGCATGGCGAGGACCTGGCACCAGATAGGTTATTCCAATTTCAGGGTTGAATATGCAATTATTTTCCTGTAGATATCCAGTTCTGAGTTTGGGACCCCTCCATCTGTATAGATAGAATATGGGATTTGATCCTGTGATCCCAGCCTACAATTACCTTAGCTGTTGACAGGCTGCAATCACTATTACATAAATGAATATTCTGCTAATTTACTCAATGTTCAAGAACATTGAAGAGCTTATCATTCAACAAACACAGCAGTTATGAACATGTTGAATATTTACCATAGAAGGCCATATTAAGCACATTCTATATGTTTCTGTCATTTTCACTATGATACTCTGACTGCAATAAATAACACAAGGACATTTATAAAATGGTGATTATTTTGGGCCCATATTGGATTTCTTACATTGTCTATTGATTTAAATTACTCAAGTGTTATCTTATTTATAGTATTAAAGACATGCAATTCACACTTCATGCATGGCCTCAACGAGACTACCAATGTAATGATGAATACCAAAGACATTTGACAGCAGATATATAGGTGGTAAATATTGGCAGCCATATTAGAGGTCTATTATCTGTAGCCATTTGTGCCGGTCTATATTATAGCATATATATACTTATATATATATAATTGATTGATGATACATATAGATGCATGTGTAACATCATTTTCATGTAGTTTCAAGTGCATCATTTGAACTTGCAGTAACACTAAATAAACACTTGTTTATATGGCGACCATTTTAAATTATTTATGGAATTCCAAATTTAACATACTAGTAGTTCATATAATAATGATAATAACATACACAATGTTTGTGCTGGTAGTCATATACAAATATGTAACATTTAAGGAAGAGAAACACTGAATTCTTAAAAAAGTACCAAACTGTACTTATCTTGGTGGCCATTTTGACGTACTATAAGGTAATGTTTTAGGCACTACTCATTGCTGGTGTTTATAACACACTATTTGTAAATATTATAAAGTGGAATGGTGTTGAAAAATTAATTCTGTGTCACAATAGTGAACAATGTTATTGTAAAATATATATTGGATTGGGTGGCCATTTTGAAATCGAAGATGGCGGCCGCATATGAATTGGACAACATATAAAAAAATATTTTCCGATATCTGTTTCCATAGACTATATCCAAAAATGTATAATTGACAAATATAAACATAATTATAATGAAAATTATTGAGCCAACATACACACCTATGCAGTATTATTGATAATAATGGTAGCCATTTTGAATTCAAGATGGTGGCCAAAATAGTAATGGAAAAAAATGGTACCAATTCTCAGAATGAAAATAAACACAAAATTCAAGACTACAGCAAAACTTTCAGCAAATGCATATTTTTTCACTTTCTGCCACCGACTATTAGTACCAAATTTACTATGCTGATCCAGTCTGCTGTTCGCCATTTTGTTTACACTACTAGATGCGCAGCCTTATCCGAAACAAATGTGACGTTGAAAACATAGAGGTGACGTCATACATCACACAATTTACGTCAGAACGTTATGACATTTAACCTGTACAGACTTCTTTGAACTGCCTTGTATGATCAGGGAATTTAAACTGAATATGGAGTCATATCGATGAAAGCCGAAACACGCCGAATGCCTGTGTTGGTAACAATGCACCCAAACACGGATTTAACCAGTGGTTAAAATTTAACCAAGGTTTATACAATTGGCTGCAGATTTACGGAAATATAAACCATTCTTCAAGTACATGTGCCTACAGCTGGTCGCTAATTGCAGGAGATCGCTATCCTAAGGTGGTTATAAGGACAGGTTTGACTATCTGTATCTAGATACTTACCGGAGATACATTCGGGATCAACACCTGTCCAGATGCCAGTAGACAGACAGGTGTGTGTTGCCGTGTCGTCGAGATTGTAGTCATTGTCACAGATGAATGTTGCTGTGGACCCTTCCCAGTTGCCCGGTGACATGTCCACTGTCCCATGCCCGATGTCCACCAGGTCAGGACATTCTGCAAGGATAAACTGCCACAGTCAAGTTTCTGTCCCAGGGTATGGGATCATGTGGTTTCCGATATTGTTTAAATCTAACTAACATACAGAACACCAAAGACGATGACTTATGTGTTGTATGGGTGCCCTAAAAATATGTACAATAACTTAACGAGTACAGATTTTGGCTGCTTCATAGCTCCGGAAAGTGTTTGATTTCCAGAAGTCAAATGCTGCATTCGGTATGTTTGGAAAACAACTAGCTCCTGGGAAAAGAGCTTTGGGTCGATTTAAGAAGCGTATTTCTTAAAATTGTCATTTTTGTTTTAAATTGTCATACCGGTATTGCAATATGTGTCGCTTATATCTGTGTTTTGTTATTGTTATTAGGGCATTTGATTGGTGGGTGGTGTGAATATTGGCTAGACTCTATTTTAAGACAATTTGGAGGCTCGTCCGGGATCCCAAGTCGCAATCCTATCACACGTAGAAGGACAACACAAGCTTCGGGGAGGCGACGTTGGCCGGGAAGGCCAAACTCTTTAGCACAACAGACATGACAGTTTTGTGGAAAGTCGCAAATCAGGTAGCGCCATTGAATGATGCGGTGACGTTAGACCGACGTCCACTTGTATCTGTGTTGGAAGACTACTGTAACGATCTATGGACTGTTGAGGAAAGAGACAGCCACCATGACCAATTCCAGAAATGGTTAACCACTACGAGTGCGGGAACAGAGCAGATTGGGCTACCGCCAGTTTGGCGCAAAGACTTTAAAATTTCGGGACTGATACGGGACTGAATCATACGGGCAATCCAGCCTCAAAACAAGCTCAGAAGTTATCTTGAAGGACGACCAACGTTGCGTTTGGCAGATGTTAACTCGATAGCAACAGAACTCTATCAGATGCTTAGTAACCTAACACAGGAGCCACGTGAATCAACACAAGAGTTCTTTTTAGAGCTCTGGACTTAAGGCAGCATGTGATATTCGCGTCAAGGGAAAAGAACAGTGGAATCAAATATGACGAGAACTTGACCTGCAATGATAGTTCCCCTATACATGTCTCACTTTGTGCATCTTGTGGCAGTACCATTAGTGATGGTGGTTACGAGTGTGCAGGCTGTCATACGGCTACTTATTGTTCAAAGCAGTGCCAGCAATCATACTGGAAAGATCACCATAATGTCTGTAAATCAATTACATACCTTGGCGATACAACATAAATCTACGAAATCATAATCTACATGTACTATTGATAGTATTAAAGGTCAAGTGTACAAATTATTGCCCAAGGGCCGGAAAAAACTTGTCAAATTAGTTGGTGAATGGTGTGAAGCTAAGATCAGACTTGAAGGCAGTAAGCACTTGGTGTTATGGGATACGGGTGCTCAAGTGAGCCTGGTTAATGTAGACTAGATTAAACACCATTTTCCGACTAAAATAGTAAACCCTATTGATCAGATGTTTGAGAGAGAGAGTTGACTGTCAAATCTGTTAGTGGCGATTTTCTTGCACTTACAGGATATGTTGAACTTGAGGTTAGAACGAGTGAAAACGTGGTTGTTCAGGTACCATTTTTGGTTACCACTGTTGACATGGATAGACCAATTCTGGGTTACAATGTCATTGTCTATTTATTAGACACTAATGCCAATGCTAACGATTTGTTCCCAGGTCATGAACCGAAAACAGTTGAGCCCCTTGTTTCAGCGTTACAAACAAGAGCATTCAAGGGATATATGTTATGTAATACTAGGCCGACAGAATGTATTGATTCCTAAGGGGGTAACCAAATCAGTAAAATGCATTATTCATTCTGGTATTGATACTAGTGCTCGCATAAAATGGGTTTTTAGTACCATCTCTGCGCACCAAAGACTAAACATTATATACTCTATATATGAACACATGATAGACCTCCAGAAGTAGCAGCTTAAGCCTAGTAATTTGCATAAACAAGATGGCCGCCAATGAAAAAGTACTTTACTACATGTAGGGAAATATCGTCTTGTGGAAGCAGTTTTAAAAGCACAAATACCGATCAACTTGCTATAAATATACAACGCATACATCAAGTTGATGTATGAACGAGCAATTGCTGTTTAACAATGGCTGGTATACTTGTGCTAGGAGAAAACAAATTAGTACTTAATTTATTACTGACAATAAGTATAGAGTATTAACACTATTACATAAACACGTTGAATAACCGGACCATTGTGCGTGCATGTATAGCAGATACTGATTCCATGAAATTTGTATTAAATATTCTTTTCGGCAAAATATTAATGTTCGAATGTGTGGGTCGGCCTCCATATAAGCACCAACAGTCTACAAATATTTACGTACATAACATACTTGTGAAAATACATCGGCGGTACACATATTTTAAATATTAAACACGGTAGCAATCGATATATATTAATTACCAACAGTAAATGTGTCCTATAGATCAACTCGATTAACAAATTGTGTATTAAAAATCTGACCTTTCTGGACGTACACAAATTATAATTATTGACCAATATCATATAAATTAGCTTAAATGATATAGCAGTCTAAATAGCATTGCAGCGTTTACATTCGGACTGGAACATTATGTACTCATTAACATAGTGAGTATGCCAATTTGTGTACATGTACATACTTGACAAAATGCCTGTAAAATCTTTGATTATGCAAATGATATATTTGTTTAAAGTATGTAAAGTAAATATTTTGCAATGTGTCAGCTGGTATGTGTCAGAAATTGTTAGCATTTCCCTTCAGGTATTACTGGTACAAAATGATGCAATTACTGTTAGTAGATTGACACTGGCCACCGCCATTTCTCATATATATTTAACGTCAATCATCTTCTGACATATGACATTGTTAGCACGATTGTCTAATCATCTTGTGAGCCCGACTATGTTGCTTGGTAACGAAATTGATCATGACAAGCAGCGTGTACCAACTGATTTCCATAATGAACACAATTTGTATAAAAGGGCGGCCATCTTGGATTCATTGACCATGTAGCTATCACAAATATGTCTGGTAAACAGGTGAATGCATTATTTTTTATTAAATATCCGAATTTGGTTGGCAAATTCCCTTCATTTATGCATGTACGATACCTCTAGAGAGGAAAAATCTATACAATATATGTAATTTTCAACAAATACTGCCATCTTGTTTGTGGAACTTAACAAGTGTGCACGACTGCCATGATGCTTCTGACACAGATAATGTTTAGGATACATATATCTGAAAGACTTGTGGCCATAATACTTCAGAACAAGTATTTGGTACCCACGTTGATAGCACGTCTTTGTCAATTTATTTACATATTGTGTAAAATTCCTATAAAATGGCGGCCATCTTGGATTTTCACAAGCTTGTTTCAGGCTTAAATCGATTGTTATATATTCAGTAATGTATTAGCGATTAAATAAATTGAGATGTGCCAATTTGTCCCTTCTAATATGGATTTCACAATGTAATATATATCCTACGGAAACGTGGTACCCAGTCATGCATGAAGACACAGATGTTAACAGCAGCTCGGGTAAGTGAGGACGACTTCAGTGATGAGTTGGATCCACCAAAAGTGGTAGATGAGAGTACCTGCACCGCTGAACACGTAAGACAGATGCGCTAGATGTTACGGGAGGAATGTAGCGCATTCTCCAAGGATGAACATGATATGGGTTGTGCTCCTGACATACATCTCAACATTGAGCTATTGGATAAGGAACAGTGAGGCTGTTCAGAAAACTTACAGTTCAGTACCACCACCACTGTACCGAGAAGTGAAAGATTACATCATTGACTTCGTCAATAACTGTATATTCTGTTAATGACGTTGAAAGTTGACAATAAATTCAGATCCGTACGATAAATCGCTATCGACGACACATGACGATCACGATCCAATGTTAAATATAATTAGTTATTTTTTTTTATGATTTACGTAGTTTTTACTGAGAAATTCAAACCGTTTACAATTATTGTTGGGGTACATATTATCATGATTAGCACACCATCTCACTAAGTGGGGGCTACTTGGGGAATGGGATCATGTGGTCTATTGTTTACACTGGATTAATGGCGGCCCCCATGAGGTCTCAGGTAAATCTTATTTTTCATCAATACGACTGTGGTTTCTTCCTTTTAATGATGACCATGTTCCAACCGTTAACACTTATTTAGTAACATTACTTATGTAGTTAGTCTGAACATTCTGCAGAGAAATTTGAATCGGACGGAATCAAATGTTGTTTAAACTGAAAATGGTGCTTTGTGTGACAGAAATCCGTACGCGGACGAATAAAAAAAAAAATATTTTGTTATAAATATTACATAATAGCGAAACAGCGATAGCATCTATTGTTTTAATAATATGCATATATATTGTAATTAATGTTTAATAGCGATATACTTATGAATAATATACTATAATATGGTTTATACTCCAGCACTATGCTTTAAGGCTGTGTGATTTGCCTCAAAATAAGCTGGATTAGTTAATACATGTACTTATATTCATGTACTTCCTGAGAACATCAACACATTTAAAATATACAAATATTATTTAAAGGAGTACCAATATGGTATATTTTAATAATAAAATATTGAAAATACATACTACAATCGCTTACAACATAATTTATTAATCGAAAATAGTCGCTGCATCATGACCTATTTGACCGCATTACCTATTGCGCAGGCACCCCAGTAAATCCCCTATTTACATAGGTAACTGGGGGTGTACTGGAGTCCGCTCGCTAATACAATGTTTGCGTAATGTTCTACATAGCAATCTATTAATGCAATGTGACTTTTTGCCATTCGAGGAAATTAATGATGCAAATAAGAAGAAACTTCTGTCCAGGAGAGAGCGTAACCGGAAAACTAATGCTGCAAACACTCAACAGAACGGACAGGTGAGTGAACATATACCACACAGTAACAGTAATTCAGATAGTTGGCATGTAGTTCCAGAAGTTCCTGAGACTCGTCATCAACTACTGAACATCCACTCAACCCAGGAGCAGAGATCTTCACCCCAGGGGTGCATGCTGATTCTGGGGAAGACAGCACAGATGATCATAATAGCGTAGCAGAAATATCTTCTGGCAGTGTAAGTGAATCGGAGAGTGATTCAGATGACAACACTAGGAACAGCACACGGACCAGGCATCCTCCAAACATCCCGTCGTATGACACATTGAGAAATCCAAGACTTCACCCTCAGGTAGGTATGTTGGGGAGCAATTTCTCATACATGAACCAGTAGCAGAAAGGTAGGTATTTATCGAATGGTATGTGGGTAAATTTGGTGATACAGCCGTGGATATGTCACCGTGTGACCATATTATCTGATCATAATGTGTGTTTTCTCATGTACATATTTCAAATATTGTATAAACTGCATTTTCATATGAACAGATAGGTTTCAAAACATAATAACTTGTTTGATTAAGAATAGTAGGAAAGTTGGATAATATCTACTCCTGACTGCAAACTAATATAATACTGATAAGATCAGATGCCAAAGGCCAATATGTTATCTAAGCATTGGTCACTGAGAATGTATTGTTGCAAAATGTAATGTTTTACTATCAGGAAGCTACTCTGTCAAAGTGTCAAACTTATCTCAATTATGCTCAGATCAGAAAGATGTTTGTTAAGATGGTTTCATTTATAGTTTGCTTGGCATGTGAGATTAAGTAAAACTCACTCTTGCTATATAACATGGTGCAACTTTTAGTTTCCATTACCCCGGCATATAGTCAGGCGGTACTACAAGAACTCAGGAGCATAAAGGATCTTGTGTTTGGATTATTGACTTAATTTAATGTTGGAGTTTTAACGTAACAGGGAAGGTGAAATTATTGTTAACATTACAATTTACAGAAAGTCCACATGCAACTATATATGTAGAACATTATTACCAGTGAAATATTACTATCAGAATACCAGCCATTATTTACTAACTGAAACTGTATATAATATACCTACATGAAATAACAGATTATCAATACTTATCAATGCTTGGAACTGTTTAACCTGTATGTATGTCCTGGACATCAATATCATTAAATTAGTGTGCTATCGTTTCAATCCGACTTCTACCTGCAACCTAATTTATACAATTGTATAATTTATACAATTGTATATTGTATGCACACATCTTTTGGCACTATTAATTTATTAATATGCCAATTTATCGGACCCCTGTGCCTCCTGGTGAATAGTGTGGTTAGGCTTGGAATCTGTAAGCTGGGGTGCTACTCCTTGATGCTGAATTCCCCATTTAACATTTAACCTGGTAAGACATCCCAGCTATAGGGTGAGTACTACGATAAATCTCACCCACGGATCCAAGCCGACACAGACCAACCAACGACGCGGGACGGTCACAGATATATGATCCCTACAGATTCGTCGGACATGGATATAGGCAGGTTGGCATGGTTGACAATCCTCGATGGCCAGCGCAAGAGGAATGCAATTCCATGGCGTTCTAGACGAAAGGTATAAACAGCATTGATCTTGCCGAAGATGTACTTGTGCGAGTATGCTACACATTACATTACATTGTTTAACTGACAGTGGAGATCGGAGTGTCTTTCGACAAAATCTATAATTAGAATGATTGGCCGTCTTTCCTTTTTATATGCTCCAGATAACCATTCATTTGTAAACCAAATATGTCTGTCATTATTTGAGGATTTAGATCCCATTTGGGTCTCTCGCTTGCGGAGTCATATCGCTGCTCATATGTGTCTTTGGTAGCAACCAATTATGATACATGGTGTATAGACCTTTGTTAATGTGGAAATAATAGTGTGGATTCAGTTGAAGTGCATGTCCTGGGCATCACGCCGAGTTTCCCTTTTAAAAAGTTTTTCCCTGTGATACACATGTAGCACACATATCTGTAATATTTTGGATTTGTTGACAGAAGCTAGTGTGAAAAGATTTTGCAAAAGACTCGTCTGAAATATGATTATTACTTTCTGAATGTGTTG